>OY744481.1:145717517-146117281 GCA_963556165.1 Tipula helvola | reverse complement strand
TGATTGATACCTCTATCAATAGGCGTTGAGACCTGTAATTGTCATACAAACGGCCATTTGGATCGGTCAAATATTTCTACACGTTCCGTGGTAAATTCAATTTTTTTGAAAATCAACTGAACTATAGCCCAATAATTCAGAGCCACAAAAATCAAAAATCTGCAAATGTGCTCCGATTTCGATGATTGATACCTCTACCAATAGGCGTTGAGACCTGTAATTGTCATACAAACGGCCATTTGGATCGGTCAAATATTTCTACACGTTCCGTGGTAAATTAAATTTTTTTGAAAATCAACTGAACTATAGCCCAATAATTCAGAGCCACAAAAAATCGAAAATCTGCAAATGTGCTCCGATTTCGATGATTGATACCTCTATCAATAGGCGTTGAGACCTGTAATTGTCATACAAACGGCCATTTGGATCGGTCAAATATTTCTACACGTTCCGTGGTAAATTAAATTTTTTTGAAAATCAACTGAACTATAGCCCAATAATTCAGAGCCACAAAAAATCGAAAATCTGCAAATGTGCTCCGATTTCGATGATTGATACATCTATCAATAGGCGTTGAGACCTGTAATTGTCATACAAACGGCCATTTGGATCGGTCAAATATTTCTACACGTTCCGTGGTAAATTAAATTTTTTTGAAAATCAACTGAACTATAGCCCAATAATTCAGAGCCACAAAAAATCGAAAATCTGCAAATGTGCTCCGATTTCGATGATTGATACCTCTATCAATAGGCGTTGAGACCTGTAATTGTCATACAAACGGCCATTTGGATCGGTCAAATATTTCTACACGTTCCGTGGTAAATTAAATTTTTTTGAAAATCAACTGAACTATAGCCCAATAATTCAGAGCCACAAAAATCAAAAATCTGCAAATGTGCTCCGATTTCGATGATTGATACCTCTACCAATAGGCGTTGAGACCTGTAATTGTCATACAAACGGCCATTTGGATCGGTCAAATATTTCTACACGTTCCGTGGTAAATTAAATTTTTTTGAAAATCAACTGAACTATAGCCCAATAATTCAGAGCCACAAAAAATCGAAAATCTGCAAATGTGCTCCGATTTCGATGATTGATACCTCTATCAATAGGCGTTGAGACCTGTAATTGTCATACAAACGGCCATTTGGATCGGTCAAATATTTCTACACGTTCCGTGGTAAATTAAATTTTTTTGAAAATCAACTGACCTATAGCCCACAAATTCAGAACCACAAAAATCAAAAATCTGCAAATGTGCTCCGATTTCGATGATTGATACCTCTATCAATAGGCGTTGAGACCTGTAATTGTCATACCAACGGCCATTTGGATCGATCGAATATTTCCACACGTTTCGTGGAAAATTCAATTTTTTTCAAAATCAACTGAACTATAGCCCACAAATTCAGAGCCACAAAAATCGAAAATCTGCAAATGTGCTCCGATTTCGATCTGCCGACTGGTATGGTGTGCTCTAGTGGACAGTAGTGAACTACGAGACTTCTAATAACATAAATTTGCTATCTGAATTGTTATTTATTAAAAGTGTGATGGTTGGAAAACCTAGTTAATCTATTATGTAGTACAAAGTGAGTTTTTTGTATATTTGATTTAATTGGAACAGTTTTATAGTTTTAAATGCTCGAAAACGGTGCTTAAAAATCGCAAAAATTTAATGTTAAATTCACTATAAATACATCTTTGAGGCACTAAACCTTTTTCAAACTAAATTAGAGCGTATTTACCACGTTTTAACAGATAATTACAAGCCAAAATTTAATATTTTTAAAACAGTTATGCTTTTAGTATTAAGTAGCTTAATATCAAATTTATGCAATATTTAAGCAACATTTTTTGGCATCTAAAATGAAAAAGTGGTACCAAATAAATCAAATATACAAAAATCACACTTTAAACTATGTAATAGATTAACCAGATTTTCCAACCATTAATAAATAACAATTCAAATTAAATAGGCACTATTTCCATATAACTTCATATAGCAAATTTTTGTTATTAGAAGTTTCGTAGTTTACTATTATCCGCTTAAGGCGCTTTTTCAACTTTACCAGTCGTCCGTCAATGCATAAAATAACTATCACGACTCGTGCATTTTAATCGACGAATAGAATAAATTGATTATAATAAAACGGTTTGCATTTCCTTTGAAGTGAAAAATGAAATTCAAATAAAAAGATGTTTTCTAAAATTGACTAGGTCTTGGACATTTGGTGGCGCCCTAATAAAAGGTAAAGATGGCCTTGGATGGGTTATACTACTCGAACAGTTAACAACATTTAATATAGTTTAATTACTAGATGAATTTTATTCAGTTGTAATATTTTATAGAAAAAAAAAAAAAATTGCTGACCCATATAGTGGCCATTAGTGATCTCAGCGTAAACATTAAATCCCACCATATTAAAGCCAATTTGCTGTATACATAACCTAAACTTTAATTTCTTTATAATGTAAGGGTTATCTTTGACTAAAAAATATTCATTTTCTTCGAATTATTGAAACTAGATATACTTCAAAATAAAAATACAATCTTATTAATTTTGGTACACTATAAAGACAGCATGCCACAAATTTTGTGCACGCTTTGTATAGAAAACTAAATTAAACTCGTAAATTTTATCGCAAAAGTCCAACTTTTATTCTGCACCGCCGGATATGTTCTGCTTTGTAACAAAAGTAAGTAAGAAAAATTAATGCTGCATAAGAAAATCATCTTAATATGATAATTCACAGCATAACAACAACAACGATTAGATACCAACAAAAAAAAACTTTGCTCATAATTTCTATTCCTTCTTTTCAGCATGGCACAAGATAAACCAAAACTTTATTTGTTGTTTAAAATTTACTTACGACAAAACAAAAAAAAATTCTGTTGACTTAAAGCTTTATCTTTCCAATTTTTTTTTTTTTTTTTTCGTTTCTTTATAGTTTAGAAGCTTTTTCTCTTATGTTTATTTTACAACAACTAGATATAATATTTTCCATGATAATGATGTGCGGTAATAAAAAACATAAATTTATTAAAATTCCCTAAGATATTTCATTATTTTATTCAAAAGTTATACGTTTTAAATTTTCACTTTGATGTCGCAGCCATACACCGTGCGAACAATTTTATGATGGCAGACGACACATTTTTTTTTAGCGTCTGTTTGTAATTAGTTAGAGATGTTTTTGTGTATGCATAAAATATAAACGTGGTGACGATTAAATATAATTTATATATTTATATGTTAAATTGGGAGTTATGTAAATAATCGTTGTTCGTCACAGTTTTTGCAATTATTGTAAATTTAAATTTTATTTGAAAATACATCATAAAATTGATAGACAAATTTAATAGGAATTGTCTTAAAAAACATACTGCATCGACAAAATACGCTTTTTAACGGCATTTTTATTTATAGCGTTCGTGCGCTGCGATACTGTTTTTCGATTAAACGACCACTTTAAGGCTTAGACTTAAAATATTAAAAGTGCCACTTTGTATTGTCGTAAACAAGAAACGAATCGTAAAGGACATAAACAAAAAATATGTTGGTACGAGTATGCACATATTCACAAAAACAGTTTTTTCCGTTTAAGGTAATTTCAATTGCATGTTGAGTTATAATTACCATTGAAATTGGAAATATTATGTACTTTAAAATAAAATAAAAATGCTTTGTTTTAACTGTTTTTATGCCCTGTTGTTGTTTGTTACTTGAAATTTGTTTCAATGCGAAAGCTGTTTTTGTTTCCTTTTGTTTTAACGACTATTTTAGTTACATATTGTTTTTTATACTTTTCCAAATTACACAAAATATAATTTTGTTTTTTATGTATTTAAGTTTTGCACTTCATATCGTTTTGTCCGCAGTTGTTTCCTCATTTTCAAAGTTTTATGTGAAGTGGATATTTTATGTTTTGCAATTAAACTGTCTACATCTAGAATTTGTACCATACACTAAAGTACGGATAGTTGCTTATAAAATGTATACGTTCATGGAATATTTTTTTACTGTTTCTTCGGAAAAGTTTCTGCAGCTGACTGTTGCCAATTATTTATTTCAATATTATGACCAACAAGTTGTATACAGTTTTGTATTTGAAATGTAGGGAATATTTTGTTCGTACATTATATAAATATCGCACAATTATCTTCCTTGTAATATCCAAATCGGTTGATTATAAGATACGTATATGTATCTACAAAAAGGACTTCATGCCCATTGGAAAGTATAAGCATTCAACTGCTAGAAAAGTAAGCATTTGTAGTACTATAATAATATATGGTCAATCCCAAAAAATATTTTAGCATTGCTCATCCTCAATTTCATAAATTATTTATTTATTTATTGTTCACTTATTAATTTACATATATAATTTTCGGTAGACTCTGTTTTGAGCATCAGCTCATTCATAATAGAGTACACCAAAAAGATAATTTAACAATGAAAGAAAAACAGCACTTTCGACCAAACGCATCGCCAATCCCCAGCCTAACTTGAATCTTTCCTAAAAACATGTACACCACACCAGTTTTTATTGGTTTCACTCGATCCTTACTCTCGATCCGCAAACTTTATCAAAATTATCAGAAAATAAACTTAGAACGTTTTCCTCATCTGACTGTCGCGCGTCGTCCTCATCTTCTGCCAGTTGTAATCAGAATCAGTAACTCTCAATGATTGGACCTGTGATTGCTATACTGTTGTTTCTGAAACCATCCGCTGCTAATTCTTAACCCGTTTGGCCTGAAATACCCAATGGAAACAAGTAACACTAGGTAATATAAATATTTGCATGCTGCCAATATTGCTTGGCCTAGTATTGGCCCATCCTGGGAATTTTATTTCCTCAAATTTGAAAATTTAAATTTAAAAAGAAAAAATTTCAGAAAAAAAAAAATAAACGACCGATGACATGAAAGTCTAAATAAAGTAAATTAAATCAACGACATTTTAAAGCCAACGCTGTTAATGGTTTGGATGTTTAAATTTTAAGTGTTCCACATCAAAATGAATATGATGTCCCAAAATTATTGTCGAAATTGCCTGCAGAGTCTTTTGTGGGACTATTTTGTGAAAATACGTTACATACTTTGGAAAATCTCTGAAGGGCGGAACCTCAACATCCGATATACATAAATGTAGTGACTCACGTCTTGAAATTGCTTAAAAATATTGTAGATTCAAAACATGAACAAATTGAAATATGCATTTAGCGAATGTAATTCCATAAAAACTTTAAGCCTCTTGTGGTAACTATTCAGAAACGAATTTTTCTTCAAAGGTCAAAATGTCAAACAGACCAATTAAATTTGGTGCCACGAAATGTTCTCTAATATCTTTGATCCTGTTGATTATTGCTTCTCAGCAGAAACGCCGTAGAGATGGCCGATTTTTTACTGCACCATGTGTCAATTTTGAAGTGCAATAGAAATGGGAATCCAAAAAGGATTTTGCTTAACCACTTTGTAATTAAAATTAAAATGAAAATGACAATTCAAATTCAAATTCAAAATATAAAGGGCTGAAACCTCACGAGGTAATCAGAACTTCGGTCTTTGGTATCTTCAATAATGTCATAAAGTTGGTGTGACAGTTTTGACATTATTGATTTCTATTTTAACCAACATATATTTACTTTTACAAAAAAGCCAAACAGGCCAAAAGCTTCAGTAATATGGGTACAGGCATCCAATTTAAAACGAAAAATCGTATTCTAGAACTTTATACCGAAAGTAGTATAACAAATTATACTGATTTCTAACCGTTTAACTGACCATATTCCAGAAATTTATCCAAAAACCCATTTAAGAATCCCATTTACAACGCTCATGTCAAATTTCATAGCAAACGGGTCAGGAATAACTAAGTTTCATCCTACCTAGCCATATTCCAGAGCTATATCCACAAATCATTTTAGAATACCATTTCCAACACACATATCAAATTTCATCATAATCGGTTGAGAAATAGCCAAGTTCCATCATACTTGGCCATATTCCAGAACTTCATCCAAAACTCATTTTAGATTCCCATTTCCAATACAAATGGCCAATTTCATCATAATTGGTTGAGAAATGGACAAGTTACATCATACTTGGCCATATTCCAGAACCTCATCCAAAACTCATTTTAGAATCTCATTTCTAACACAAAAATCAAATTTCATAATAATCGGTTGAGAAATAGACAAGTTCCATCATACTTGGCCATATTTCATAACTTCAACCAGAAATCGTTTTAAAATCCCAGAACTTCATCCAAAAAACCTTTTAGAATCCCATTTCCAATACAAATGTCGAATTTCATAATAATCGGTTGAGAAATGAGCAAGTTCCATCCTACTTGGCCATATTCCAGAACTTCATCCAAAATTCATTTTAGAATCCCATTTCTAACACACATATCAAATTTCATAATAATCGGTTGATAAATAGGCAAGTTCCATCATATAAAAAATTTGTTAACTATTCACTACATCCAAATCCAACCCCAACACAACTCCCACTCAAGTTCAACTCAACGCGCAAATTGACCCCTAATTTAACCTTTAAATCAATTCCCAATTCAATAATTAAATAAGCATATATAAAAAAATCGTAAATATTTATAAAAGCAGGAATTTTGGGTCAATTCGTATGGCACGTACCCCACCCCCTTGAGTACGTCAAGACTGTACGAGTCTCCAATAGCTTTTCTAATCTCCGCCTTGACCATAGAAACAGAATGGCGAAAAAACAATCCAAATCGGACAAGCCGTTCTCGAGATACAGGATTTCAATACTTTGGTCTTTTTAGACCGAAGTAATTCAAATGAAAATGAAAATGAAAATGAAAATGAAAATGAAAATGAAAATGAAAATGAAAATGAAAATGAAAATGAAAATGAAAATGAAAATGAAAATGAAAATGAAAATGAAAATGAAAATGAAAATGAAAATGAAAATGAAAATGAAAATGAAAATGAAAATGAAAATGAAAATGAAAATGAAAATGAAAATGAAAATGAAAATGAAAATGAAAATGAAAATGAAAATGAAAATGAAAATGAAAACGAAAATGAAAATGAAAATGAAAATGAAAATGAAAATGAAAATGAAAATGAAAATGAAAATGAAAATGAAAATGAAAATGAAAATGAAAATGAAAATGAAAATGAAAATGAAAATGAAAATGAAAATGAAAATGAAAATGAAAATGAAAATGAAAATGAAAATGAAAATGAAAATGAAAATGAAAATTAAATATAAAATAAAAGCGGCGAATATTTGTGTTCTTTTTGGGTTATAAAACGGCAACATTAGATAACATTTACGAATTCTATTTCGAACTACTAATCTAGCATTTATTATCGAAAATTGCTCTCCTATTTAATTGAGGTCTTGGTGGTCGCCAATGGGGGGAAATTAAATCACGCAACTTATTGCTTGGCTTCGTAATCTATTGACGCCACTGGCTCTCTGCAGCTGTGCTGATCATGTGTTAGGCTACGAGCCGAGTGTCAGCTTAGGTGAAACTTGCGGAAGCTCAGAGGCGTTTGAAAATGAGTTTGCCAAGGGAGTGCGGTTGATGGAGACAATAGATAAAGGTGGAAGATCTACAGCTGAGGCCTTGGTAGCTTCTACCATGTGCCTTATCAAATCGGCATGCGAGGTATCTATGCCAAGGAAAAAACCGCACCACGGAAAACTTCCTGTTTATTGGTGGACGACTGAGGTATCAGACATGTGGAAGAAGTGCCTCATGCTGCGGCGCAAAGCGAAACGCGCAAAAAACCGAGCGGAAGCAAATCTCATCTCTTCCGAATATAAAGCGGCAAAGAAGGAACTTCAACGGGCAATCAACCACAGCAAAGCGTACTGCCAGAGAATGCTAGCAGAGGACATAGACTGAGATCTGTGGGGCCTGGGTTACAAAATTGTAACGAAAAAGCTCGGCGCCCAGAGACCAACAAGTGTTATGGATTCGCGGACAATGGGAACGATTGTAGTGGCTTTTTTCCCTAATCACTCTGAACGAGCTGCAAAGCAATTCCGAGAAGAAGTAGAGGTCCCTCTTTTTTCTGAGGTGGAACTGGAGGAAGCTGTTCTATCCACAAAAATACGGAAAGCTCTTGTACTCGACAAAACGAGGTATTAAAAGTGGTACATCGACAAGATCGCAGTATACTGCTGAAAATATTTAATTCGTGCTTGTTAGCGGGCGTTTTTAGTTCTCGCTAGAAATGTGCGAAGCTTGTGCTTATTCGCAAGGGCAAAGGTGATCCCGGGCTTCCATCGTCCTATCGACCTTTATGTATGCTTGACACTGCTGGTAAAATTTTCGAGAAACTTATCAGATCGAGGCTTACCGCCGCGATCAAGGCAGCAGGCGACCTCTCACCCAAGTAGTAGTATGGGTTTCAAAAGTGAGTCGAGCCACGTTGGATGTGAGCCAGGAGGTTGTGACGAGCAGGATTCGACGCATGAGCTATCTTTAGGGCTTGAAAAGACTGAGATAGTGATCCTCACCACAAATCGAATTCAAATCGCGTTACCAATGTGGATTGGAAATGAAGTCTATTCTTTGAGCAGATTAAAAGTTGCCTTGGCATACCGCATGGTATCTAAGTCTGTCGTATTGGTAATAGCTGGGATGATTCTAATTGAACTGTTAGCCAGGGAAAGGAAAGCGGTCTACCGTCGAGCTGATGGGGTAAATAAGAGGGCTGCAAGCCTACAGGAGAGGTCCCGCACCATGGAATTATGGCAATCGGCTTGTGAACTAGAAGCTAGAGGAGATCGACAGCGAGGCTTATACAGCAGGTGAGAGGTTGGATACTACCTGACGCAGATCCTGAGTGGCCACGGATACTTCTGATCATACTTTTTTACAATGCGAAAGGTGACGTCAGCAGTATGCCTGTACTGCCCAGGTAGTATCGACGGTGTGGAGCACACATTCTTTTGGTGCCTAGTATGGGTGGAGCTTAGAATAGCATTGGAAATGGAGGCGGGGGCATGATCTCCAGAGGCAGCAGTGGAGAAGTTCGGTCTGGTTGGAGCTCGTGTCAAGGTTCGTTAAGGAGATCTTGAGAGCGAAAAAGGGAGATCTTGATAGATTTCCGTAGTGCAGGAGGCAGCTCAGAGAACATAGCAAAAACGAACGGTCTACCCCTAAGTAATGTGGTAAATAGTCACAGGGTAGTCCGGTAGAGGGGGGAAGGTGATTTTAGTCATTAGGGCAGAAATGCGAGTCCGACACTTTGTGCGTAAATGGCATTTTCACCTTCCCCCCAACAAAAATACAAAAATTGAGGTCTAGGTGACATCCTCTATTCAATATTTAACAAGTGCATCTTTGATTATTATCTTAGTCAACTTTGGTCCGCAAAGCCCAAAGTCATTGAAATCCTACCAAAAATGGTTACTTACCATACGAATTAACCCTGAAACCACGGGGTTATTACTGTGGATTTCGATCAACGTTGACCAATTTTTTTGTATATACTGGTTTGAGGATTTCATTTGGCGTTAAGTTTGGGATTTAGTTAAGGGTTGAGTTGGGGCCGATTTGCGGATTGAGTTGAGGTTCTGTTGAGGTTCACAAGCGGTTCAGTAGGGGATTTATTTGGACATTATTGAGTTGGAAGCTTGATTGAGGTGTTGAGGTGAGCTCCTCTAAGCATATAGTTTTTCGGACCATGTTGATTTGAGGATTAAGTTGGGCTCGATGTCTGATGTTAAGTTGAGGGTTAAGTTCAGAATTCGATTTAGAGGTTCGAAGTCGAGCTGAGGCTTGAGTTGCCGTTAGATTGGGATTGAGATGAGCCTCATTCAGTCGTTCAGTCTTGAATTTATTTGGGGTTGAATGAAAATTTAAGTTGAAAGTTAGATTGAGTTGTGATCATGTATACGCATGTAGTTTTCGAGCCGTGTTGATTTAAGGATTGAGTTGAGGTGGGCTGATAGTTCAGGTAGAGACTAAGTTGAAAGTTGATTTGGAGTTGAGTTATTGTTGAGTTGAGGGTTTGGGTTGAGTAAGGGTTAAGTTGAAGTTAGGTTGGTAACGAGTGTGGGGTTCGGTTAAGAATTAACTTGGGGGTCGAGTTAGGGGCGGTTGGTGGTTAGATTGGATTCATTTGAGTTGGGTTCATATAAGCATGTAGATTTTCAAGTCGAATTGATTACGGGATTGAGGTGGGGGATACGTTTGGAGTTGAGAGGATTGAGTTTGAATTGGGGTTGAGGTGGTGGTTATATTGAGTTGATTTGAATTGAGTTGATGCACACATTTAAAATTCGGCCAGTATTGATTTGAGTAATGATTGAGTATTGAGTTGCGAGATAAGATTTAGGTCGAGTTAACTGGGAGATTTAATTAGGGTTTCAATTGGAGGTTATATAAAGTTGCTTTGAGTTTATGTACGCATCTAAATTTTTTGCCCATTTCTCAACCGGTTGCGATGAAATTCGACATGTGTATTGGAAATGGGATTCTAAAATTTTTTTGGATGAAGTTCTGGGATTCTAAAATGTTGTTTGGATGAAATTCTGGTATATGGCCAAGTATGATGGAACTTGGCTATTTCTCGACCGACTCTGCTGAAATTCGACATGTGTAATGGAAATGGGACTCTAAAATGAGTTTTGGATGAAGTTCTGGAATATGGCCAAGTAGGATGAAACTTGGCTATTTCTTAACCCATTATGATGAAATTTGATATGTGAATTGGAAATGGGATTCTAAAAGGTTTTTTGGATAAAGCTCTGGAATATGGCCAAATAGGATGAAACTTGGTTATTCCTTGAAATGGATGAAACTTGGTTTTTTCTTGTTAATTGATCCGAAAACCCTCAAAAATTTAACAAATTCAATGCCTACTCGAATTTTCGAAGTTATTCAGAAAGGTCGGGGCCAGACCAAATATTAAATAAAATAATATATGAAAAATTGCTAATTTTGGTTTTTATTTTAGTACATTATCAGAAGTGCGTTTATACGAATGTCCACCTGAAATTTAGATTTTTCAATTTATTAAAGTAACCATTAAAATTTTTACTAATGGTTTATCTTACCAACAGATTTAAGATGATAGACACAATTTAGACCACTTGAAAAAAATCAAAACACTTTACTGTTAGAACTATATTCAAAAAACATAGTGCGTTTATACGAATGTCTACCACTGTATGATGAACTGGAGATCGCCAATACCGTACCAAGTATATATGGATAACTCATACTGTCTAAATAATTTTATCATTCAAATATTTTTTCGATTTACTATGAATGTTGAATTTGGTGATAAAAATAAATTGTATGAATTTCAATCAATAGAATATAATAATATTTCTTACATACCTTTAATAAAATCAACCGCCATTTCTAATCCATACGTATCTTTATCACAATCATCTAAAATAAGCGCACCAATCGATATATTTGGCAGCAATCGCTCACGATTAACACGATCGATTGTGTAGAGCATAGTTTCAAGTGCTTGTACACCACCCTGGGGCATAATGGGACCACACGACATTGTATCCTCACGTTCGTGTACCATCATTAAGCCACCCAGTAGTACATCACCTTCGATCACCGCCTCTTTTTTCACCGGCCAATGTAGCGTACCAATATGTTCATCACTCTCGATAAACATATCGGCTACGGAACGCATTTTTTTATTACTAAAATACTGATATTTATTATGACCATGCCTATGATGATGATGATTATGATGTTGTTCATTTTCCAGTGGTTTCCCAATGTGCTGATAAAAATTCCAATAATTATCTAAATTATAATCGTCATAATTAAAATTTACGGTTTTATAATATTTTGATTGTTTCATCAAATTAAAAAAATTACTATTATTATTATTATTCACGCTATCACTTGTAAAATAACTATTGTTTGTATTATAACTATCACTATTGTCACTATTATTATTACTATTACTACTATTATTGGGATTGTGTTGATTAAAAGTGTTATTTAGATTTTCATCCTCATCATCATCATCGTTGTCATAATTATTGTTATTAAAAAACATTGAATATGACATTATTGTTGATTTGGTTACATATTTAGACAACAGTAAATTAATTATAATTAAAATTATTGTTATTTTATTATTCATTGTTTAATTTATTTTTATTATGATATTTAATTAAAAAATGCCAGGAAAATGTTAATTATAAAAACAAAACACTTGTTATGATATATTATGTATACCATTTGTATATGATATGATTTTTAATCAATAAATCATGTTTGTACGTATAGTCTGATAGTTTTTAAATATTTTGTAATATTTCTTGATTATGTATGTATGTACTGCAATTGTAAAATAAATAATTTAATTAGGAAATTAAATAAAATTTATTTACGTATTCGTAAACTTTTAGAGCGTGAGATAAATGATTTTAATTAAATTTTATTCCATTTTTTATTTATTTTTATTTTAACGACGTCTTATTTACATTTCTTTTGCACGTTGTTCTTGTTTGTTTTACTTACATATAGTTTATTTTGAAATTTAATATTGCAAAATCTTTTTTATTACCGTAATGTAAAATTTTAATTTGAAATTATTTGTCACCTGATAATTTTTATAATTACTTAGCAGAGAATTCTAATTAGTAATTCATTTATAGTGCTGAGCGAATTCTGCAGTAATCCATCTGCTGTGATAAATATCGATTTAAGTGAATCGGGGGTATATCGACTAGGGAATCTAATCCCGGGTATTATACAATATATAAGGCAATACCGGGTTCCCGGATTTCGGTATTGACAAAAAAACCAGGATCGAAATTTGACAAAAAGACCAAGATCCCAAGATTTCAACGGGACTCCGGGATTTCGGGATTGACAAAATCACCGGGATCTAAGGATTTGACAAAAAGACCGGATCCCGCTCACGATATTAATGCTATCAGAATTCTGCGCTTTATAATTTGATTATCGAAATCTAGCTGAATAAACTCGACAAATATGTAACACAAAAATAGAACGAAATTGTTAAGTGCGAGATAGAATTATTTTACTTTGATTTCGCTTTTAAGGTGAGTTCCTTCTCGCGCTACTTATCGGAACAAAAAAATGGATTCTGATACGCAAGGCATATGGCATGGTCAACTTCAAAGTACTAAAATTATTTATTGATTTGTTTTTGCCACAAATCACTTTTATCATTAATCAATGTTTGACGAAATCTGTATTTCCTGATCTGTGGAAGGTGGCTTCGATTATTCCCCTACCTAAGAAGGATGTAATTTCGAATATATGTGACATTCGCCCAATTAGTATTTTGTGTGCCCTATCTAAGGTCCGGGAGAAAATTATGCAGCTACAAATTCTTGAGCACCTCAATAGATATAATTACCTATGCAAATTCCAATCTGGTTACAAATATGGCCATAGTACTACTATTGCACTTGTGCATATTGTTAATGATTTATCTGCTATATTAGACAAAGCTAATTCTTTTGCAGTTTTAGTCCTATTGGACTTTTCTAAAACATTTGACTGTGTTAATCATATCCTGTTGCTTCAAAAGTTAAAGTTATATTATAAGTTTTCCAATTCTGCTATTTTGTTGCTTCAATCTTATTTGAGTAATCGAAAACAATTTGTAAAGCTTGGCGATGATCTTTCTGGCATAAGTGATGTAGTTGCTGAAGTACTTCAAGGGTCAATTTTGGGCTCTTTACTTTTTTCCATTTATATAAATGATCTACCATGGCATATTTTAAATTGTCGATTTCATCTTTACGCTGATGATTTGCAACTGTATATTGGTGGTGACTTGTTAAAAGTGGAGGAGGTCGTGATTCAACTTAATGCAGATCTTACGTATATTTCTTCATGGGCCAAAAATATATCATTTTCCATTAATCCATACTATTGAATTCAAAACTTACTTGGAATGTTAATTACGGTTTATATTCGCTCAGACTAATAAAAAAGTTTTGTCCAGTTGAATTACGCATATATCTTGTTAAAAGTTTAATTATACCTATTTTCAGCTATTGTTACGTGATATTTTCTAATTGTGATAGTTCCGCAAAACGGTTACTTGAGGTTGCTTTTAATAATTGTATGAGATATGTTCATGACCTTAGGAAGTTTGATCATATTTCCGAATTTAAGGATTCAATCATTGGATGCGACTTTTTTGAATTTTACTGTTATAGAACTGCTGTCTTTATTTTCCGAATAATTAAATCGGGTGTACTATTGTACTTGCATGATAAATTACATTTTTCTATGACATTGAGAACTAGGAACGTTAATTTGCCTGTTAGTAGAACCAAAGATCATATAAAGATAAAAAAGTATAAAGCATAAAGATGCTTCGTACGGACGGTAAAATTGTTATATGAAATAATAACGGGATTACAGAAAAATCTATTGACGATTGTAAAAGTAAAGAAAGCGCCTCTAGAGGACAATAGTTAAAATGATGCACCTGATAAAATGACATTTGTCACAAATGCGACGAAAGAAAATTTAGCAATGCGGTAGTTAAAAATTGTTTTTATAGTCCAAAATTGGAATTATTTACAATTATTAGCAATCCGGTAATTAAAATTGTGTTTACAGATCAAAATTGGAATTATTTACAACAATTTCGAACGTCAAATTATCAGGTAGCTCAGTTTAAAAATGTTCCACTAGGTGGAATCCGTGACGCTCCAATCGTCAATACGAAATGTTATATTATACAAAATTCAACATCTATGTATGGTTATTTATGGATAGGTAAACCTTCATAATACAAATTGAAACAAAATTTCCATCTCTCTTTTCCATTCTTACACTACGAGGATCGACATAAAAAAAAAGGAAAACTACGATGATCTTGTGTGTAGTGTGTTGTATTTGTATTGTATATTGTATTTTGTATCTGGATTCTGGTTGTGTATATTTTTTGTTAATCGTCATAATCATTTTCGTTTTTTATTTTAGTAAATTAGTTACAATTCATATTTCGTATGGTGAACGTCATATATAAAACATTGATAACTATTAACTAAATTGTTGTTTAGATTGTGTGGATAATAGTTATTTATGGTACTAGTGAGCAAAACGAGATATTATCCATGAGGGATAAGTTTGTCCCACGAGGCGATAGCCGAGTGGGACATTATCCCGAGTGGATAATATCTCTTTGCTCACGAGTGGCATACAACGTTTTATCCAATTTTGTTGAAATAAATGTAAATAATCGAAAATTAATAAGAAATAGTTCCATTTTGTGTTTTCACACTGAAGCATTGAATTTTGAAATACATTTTATCAAAGTGACCGTTTTTTAAATTTATGTGACGTGTTTCTTTGACGTAAATTACGAAACCTATGAATAATTTTTCAATGACTACTCAATATTTTGTTATACAAAATATAACTCACGTTGCCCCTAGCAGCGTGGGTTATACAATAACAATGGGTTATTTTACATTTTCTTAATTATTAAAAATATCAATTTTGAATTATTTTCTTTAATTTTATTATAAATATTTCACTATGAGTAATAAAAATAAAATTAAATCAGGTGTTACTTGTTTAGTTCCAAATTGTGAATCTTCTCGAAGAAATTCCGATTTAAGGTTTTCCATTTTCCCAAAAATATAGAGCAGGCTAAGGAATGGTTGATTGCTTATGCTAGTCAAATTATTGGTGATCAACGATCCCAAATGGTCTGAAAGCCAAAAAATTTCTTACATAAAAACGATTGGCTGCTTTTAAAACAAAGTGGGAAACTGGGAAACTTTCCGATTATAATAACATCCCTTGACTTTATAGTTTCTGGTTGTAGTCAACCTACATGTAATTGAATAAAGTTTATAAATTTATTATCCGATAGTATCGATAGTATATCGATAGTCTTTTAATTTGTGTCGATAGTTTTCTATCGATTGTTTTTTATGTTACTATCGAAACTATCGATAGTTGAAATTGTCAAT
The DNA here is from genome assembly GCA_963556165.1 of Tipula helvola. Classification (NCBI taxonomy): domain Eukaryota; kingdom Metazoa; phylum Arthropoda; class Insecta; order Diptera; family Tipulidae; genus Tipula; species Tipula helvola. Next base: position 146,101,305 of record OY744481.1, on the reverse strand, counting down.
AGTTTTCCACCTCTAGTATAAAGTGTTTATGTTACAAAAAAAAACAATAATTTAATAAAAGATAAGAACAAATCTTTCATTGATATCCTGAACGAACGTAATATTGAGCCTAATGCAAAATCGTTCATTGAACTGCTGGTAGAACCAGGAAAAAAACCGGTTTATACAAATTCACAAAAACAGGTAACGCAGGCATTATATTACAAATCGCCTGCTTCTTATTTTTTCATGAGGAATAATTTAAAATTTAATTTACCATCGAAGTGCTCCATTAATCGATGGAGACCAATCAAAAATGTAAGGCCCGGAATAAATCAGGTTTTATCAAATGGACTAAAGGCCACTATACTAAAGTTAGATCCTCGGGACAGATTTGTTACTCTTATTTTTGATGAAGTTAAAATAAGACAAAATTTATCTTATAATGAAATCCATGACGAAATTCAAGGTTATCAAGATTACGGCTATATCAGAACGCCCTCTTTAGCACAAACGGTGTGCGTGTTTATGGTAAAAGGATTTTTTTCACAATGGAAGTTTGTATTAAATTATTATGCAGCAAAAACAAATATTTCGGGTTCTGATTTAAAAAAAATGATTTACGAAAATCTAAACATTAGCACTACTGCTGGGTTAACTGTATCGGCTATAATTTGCGACCAAGGCAGCAATAATCGAAAATGTTTCAAGAGTTTAAATATCAGCAGAGAACATCCATATTTGTTTTATGGGGAGCAAAAGATTTATGCCTTTTATGACATCTGTCACTTAATTAAATCTTTACGCAATAATTTATTAAACGGAACAACATTTATATGTCCAGATGGTACGGTTTGTTGGACTGTAGTTCAACAATTATACAATTGGAAGAGAACTGCTACAACCAACTTTGAAACTTACATCTAAGCACATTTACCCTAATACTTTTGAAAAAATGCGAGTTCGACTTGCTACACAAATTTTCAGCAAGAGTGTTGTTGCGGGAATAAAAACAGCGGTCGAGTTGAAAATATTTGAAAATCAAGATTTAGCCATATCAACATCAAAGTATTTTGACGTTCTAGACAAATTGTTTGATTGCTTAAATAGTAAAACACGGTTTAATGGCAATCCTTGCACATGTGCTTTAACAAAAGACAATGCAGTTTGGCAAACATTGAAAGATGGATTAAGATATTTTAAAAACATATCTTATCGTGGTGCAAAATCAATTTATTGTTTGGACGGCTTAGTTCAAACAATTTCAGCAACTTTAATGCTAGCAAATGATTTTTTTAAAACATATCTTAAACATATCTAAGATATTTTAAAAACATATCTTATCGTGGTGCAAAATCAATTTATTGTTTGGACGGCTTAGTTCAAACAATTTCAGCAACTTTAATGCTAGCAAATGATTTTTTTAACAATTCAGAAAATGATATCTCCTACATTTTAACAAATCGCCTGAATCAAGACCCTCTTGAAAATTTATTTGCGCAAGTCAGGTACAAAGGAGGTAATAATAAAAACCTTTCATTACTCCAATTGACTAATATTTTGTTCCACATTGTTTCGTCAAAGCTACAGTTCAAATCAGGTTTTTCTAATTGTGAAACAGACGAGGCCATTTTTTTAGTTGGTGAATTTAATGATGAGCCAACAAATACGGCCTATTCTTTAGATATCTCTGAACCAACTGAACCCTTGTGTGAAATTGGTTAATCGATAACCATTACTTCTACATTAGAGGAAAACTCCATGAATTGTTGGCTACGTAGTATTTTAAAGTAATGGGTAAATTTAATTGCGCGAAATGTACCGAAGAAATGTTATCTTGTGATATGGTGCAATTGCAAAATGAATACTTTTTATATAACAAAAACTATTACAATGATAACAGTTTTGGATCTTTAAAATCTCCAAACGAATATTTTTTTTTGTTATGCAAGTTACAAAATGAAAATTTTCGAAAATATTTTGATAAAAGAAGTCATGAACGAAACATTAAAAGCCTAATAGTGGAAAGTTGCGTGGAAATCGCAAATAATTCAACCGAATATACCGAATGGTTTTCCGTAAACAATGATTGTTTCAATCACAGAACAAAAGTTTTAAATTTTATGATATTAGTGCTAATTAAGAAACATTGCCAATGAAAGTTTAACAATATTAAAAAAACAATTAAGTTTTGTCGTAATGCTCGAATGTCAATTTTACCGCAATAAAAATTCAAATTTCGGCGTTATTATTATTATTTTTTGGAGATATCCTCATCAAATGCAATCATATCGCACATTTGTCATCAAATATACTCTGTATAAGCTCATACAGAAAACAGACTTCAATTGCAGCATTGACGAAGACGAAAAAAAATTAAATAAATTATAGCAAAAAATTACAGCATTGACTAGCAGAGCGGCTTAAGGGTAGCGATTATTGATCGTGTATTAAGAAGTCGTTACCTTAAAATCGAAAAAATATTTTCATTTGACAACCAGGATGGAATTGAAATTTCAAAACATTGGATGTTCAAAGTAAGACGGCTTATAAATATTCTTAGGAAACAGTTTTCCCAGTGGGTTTTTTCACAACTTTTTAACTGGGAGCTTTTAACAAGGAGCTTTTAACTGACGAATCCAAGCGGAAAGCCAGTGCGAGATTCGGGTAGAACAAATTGGATCATAAGCAGTTCGAGTGGATATTGCTACGATTTCGACATTTATTGTGGAAAACCAGCAGAAGGATTAAGGACGCCTATTTTTTCGCGAAAATAAATAGTTTTTCTTTAAAATTTTTGTTTTATTTATGTTCTTTACTTATTATCACGCAGTGATTACAGTTTGAAAGTTTTTTTACTGGTAGTTATTTTTTGGGCATTAAGGTTAAAAAGCATCGCAACGAGATCTATGTACATATTCAACGAAAGAGCTACGCATGTGCGGTCATTCGGAGATGTCGATTCATTAAAGATATTTTCAACTTAGACTGTGTATCGAACATCCTAGCTTGACAAAACTGAAAGAGAGCTGTTTAGATATTAGTATGGCTCGATACATAACGGCCAAAAACTAAGTTTCCTTTCATATCTTCATACCATTGTCCCATTCTAATTCAAGGTATCTTCATTGTCTACCATTCAAGCAATCTACCTTTCAAGTTATCTTTATTGGCAATCTAGTATATGGGATTTGGCCGGAATATCTCTAGTTACTCATTCGTAAGCACCGACTTTTTTTTGCTTTTTGTTCGGGGGTGTATTTCGTTGTTTTTTTAATTTTTCCTGGGAGTGGAATCAAAGCGAGTGAGTGGTAGGGGATTTCAAAGGTGTGATCATCATCATTTAGTACTATGCATTGTTATTGTTATAATTACATTAAAGCGGTTTATTCAAGATTGCTGTAGCCACCCAAGACACACCGACGAATAATAGCCAGATGATAACCAAACCTCACTAAGAGCAAAAACTATAGCCATATTCTATTAACAACCGTTGTCATGGTTCATAATTTATGAAATTGTGACCACGGTTTGTTACAGTACTTCGTTAGATGTAAGTTTGAACCTGTATACATTACTTACATAAAGTTTGAATTGTAAACTCGCAACCGCGTCGACGACACAGTCCACAACATTTTTAAAACAGTGAAAGTTTCTACGGCTGTGAGTCGCTAACTTTTGTGCGTTTGTTCCACCTGAATTCATTCCGCCAATAATTGTATATGGCAAAATTAACTAATTTAGAATATGAATCAAATCAAATTATTTTAATCATGAATTATTTTCGCGCCGATTTAATTTATTGAAGGGTAATTAATTTCCCAAATTATCCCTTAACTAAAAAGCCCAAACAACTTAAATTAATTCTGCTAAACAAAAAAGTTATTAATTTCACCCGAATTTAAAACTGTTAATTTAATTTTGTTTTTGAAAAAATTGATGTCGCTAAAATAATTCATGATTAATAATGAATTAATTTCAGGGCGAAAATTTATTGAAATTTAATCGTTTTTTAGAAGTGAATAATTCACGTGGAAGCCGATTAGGATACTAGTACTAGTGAGACATGAAAGTATCCTCCGACCATAGAGAGACCACTCGAGTGTACATACGAATTTATAAATTCAAATCCTAAAAATCAATGCAACTAAAAATGCAATAAAAACACACCAAATCCGTGAAAAACCCCAAAAAATGAATGATCTAAAAAAATATCAGAATGAAAAACAATAACTCGGTTTTACGATCGCATTTTTACGATGATCACAAATGAATTGATTTTGTTGTTTTCTATTTTTTAGTTTAGTATTTTTTTTCTGCTTAAAAATATGAGAATGCAAAAAAACAAATATTTGATGCGCTTGTTTTATTGTAGAATAGGATACTAACACAATATGTAAGGTTCGAACGCCCTGTGTAAAATATACTTCAATATCTATACGAGAAAAATAGCATAAAAATAGTAAACAGCAAAAACACTCTCGCATAGTAGATTGGAGCGCTCGCAATATTAAACTCGAGCCCCCGTCATTTATTTTTTTATTTTGTACTGAATGAATAATCTTTAATATATCATAGAAAAATCTTTGGTAGAACTAATGTTTACAATAACTCCGGATTAATAAATGCGATTATCACTTGGAACAGTTTACCTACAGAATTAAAAAATATAAGTTCGATTAATAAATTTAAAGCAGTTATGTTAAAACTAGTAACTTAGAATTAAAATTCTTGTACATATTGTAATTATGTACATTGTTATATGTATTATGTTAATTATTGTTATATTTGAAATTGATAAGTTTAAGTTGTTCTATACTACTGTAAAAATGTGTTATGTACAAAAGCTACGGCTTATACATTAAATAAAGCTTTATTATTATTATTATTATTATTAACCAAATAAATTGAATGAGAGTGATGCCTCTCTAACAGCATCAGAACAAGATGTTGGAGCAATGCTAAGGTTAGAAGCTAACACAGCAAGCAAAGGAGGAACCCAGGCAAATGCGGCCGACATTCTGGAATGGATCGGGTATAAATGGAATACCAGCACAGTTGCCCGATTTAGAGGGCTCTCATGTATTTTATTCCATAATTATCTTCATAAATACGAATATAAAATGCTAACATTACTTTTTCTCTTGTTTTCTAGACATTAAACAGTATGCCAATAATCAGTACAAAATAAGTTCCTTTCTTAATTTATATGAAACCACATAAAGAAAATAATCTAGAATTAAAAAATGCCAAAGAAAAGGAACACTTATAGCGAATCCGATGTACAAAAAGCTTAACACATGATAAAAATTGGAAAAATTAGTAAAAAAGCAGCATCAAACATTTTCAATATTTCAAGATATACACTAAAATTTAGACTAGGTTCTAACTTTTCGAAAATTTGCCCAGGCCCATCTACAGTTCTTACAAGCGCGGAAGAAGAACGAATAGTTCACTGAATCAAAATTTCCCAACGAAAAGGTTTTCCTAAACGAAGAAAAAATGTTACCCAAGCAGTAAAACAGTTTTTATTAGAAAATGATAGACCATATCCTTTTGGGGACGAAAACATGCCAGGTAAAGGGTGGTTGAAATCATTTTTAACGCTATACCTCTATCGTTTAGAGCACCAGACCCAGTATCTTTGGCGAGCGCTACAGTAGCAATTTCTAACATCAATTCGTGGTTTGATGCTATCGAAAAGTTTTTAACCGATCAGGATTACATTGATATCTTGAAAGATCCCACACGAATTTTCAACAGTGATGAGACCAATTTTTTATTTAAGGGTGCCAGAAGAAATTCGGAAATCTTTGCCCAAAGGATGAGGCATGGGTGTTAGTGATAATGGATGGATGACAACGGAGATATTCTATGAATATATCTCTAAATTCCCCATCCATATCTGGTGCAACTGGGTACTAAATTTCCCATAATTTACTTTGTAGATGAGCATGCTACACATTTAACATTATCAGTCAGTGAGTTGTGTGTTTGGTTGCAAATAATTTAAATAGTTCTGTACCCCAACGCTACGAGAATACTGCAACCGGCCGATGTCGCTGAGTTTAAATCTCTCAAAACATGTTGGAACAATAAGGTCTTAGAGTGCCTAGGAAACAGGTCAATAGGAGAATATTAAAATTTGCTAGAAACACCTTTGAGGAAGGGATGCAAACCGAGCAAAATAAAAAAAAACATTTGTTGTCACTTCATACCTTTGTGGATTAAGCAAGAAGAAGCAAAAAAAGAACAGAAGCATCAAATCGAAACGGATAAAGACAACCGGAAACCAGAAAGAATTAAAAACCCACAATTTAAAGAAGTACACAAAAACTGGAAACCCAAGTGTGCGAGAAATACCAATCCGAAAATTCAGCAATAGGCTAAATCTCAAATTCACACTACAACGACCGACAAAATATTAGTTTCAATAGAAAACGATATTGCAAATGAAATTTTTGTAATACCCACTCACTTAGATACGAGGATCGACGAACATACTATCGAGCCAATTTTTCAGTTTGGAAATAATTTAACGGAGGGTGCTTCAACAAAAATGTATCCTAGTACCTAGTGAAATGAGCATTTGTGAACCTGCAACCGAACATCATATTCGAAAACTTTTCCCAGTTGACACAACATTTGACATTGGGAACAACACTCCTGCAAGCGGTAGTATATGTTACAACTGTATCTATGGATTATCTAGAATTTCTAGTTCCGAAGATTTTGGACTTAAGTGCAATAAATGTAGTCGCGTATTTCATTTGAAATGTATCATAAAATTAAAGTACAATTATATTCCCATATTTATATGCAATGGATGCAAACATGTGAATAATGAAACTTTGTGATAGTAGTATTATACAGGGTGAGGAAAAAGTGTGGAAACCCCTAAAAATCTCAAGGAGTTCGGTCAAAAACAAACTGAGCAAAGTTTATTCTTAGGTAATTTTCAACAAGGCTTGGTTGTGATCTTGACCTTCTACATCAAGGTCATTTGGAGGTCACGGTCATTTTTTTAAAATTAGAACCCCAATTTTTGATGACAGAATCGAAAAGAGCGATCAATTTTACGGCCGAGTAAGTATTTTACATGACCTCCCAAGATCATCTGCAGGGAATTTACATTGCGAACCCCTAGAAATCTCGCGGAGTTCGGTGAAAAAAAAACGGGCAAGGTTTATTCTTAGGTAATCTTCAACAAGGGATTTAATTGTGAGCTTGGTTGTGAGCTTGACTTGCATCTTCAAGGTCATTTTGAGGTCAAAGTCATTTTTTATAGGGAACCACAAGTTTTTGACATCGGATTCGAAAAGAGCGATCAATTGTACATCCGAATATGTATTTTCCATGACCTCCTAAGGTCACCTGAAGGAATATATTTTAATTGTAAACCTTATTATTTGCTATGAAAAGTTAAAATAAAAATAAAAAAACGTAAATAACAGAACATAGTAATAATGCTTGTGTTGCTATGAAAATTATACAAAAAATATAAAAATAAAAATTTTAAAAATAAAGAATATTTTTTTTTATGTTCGTAGAAAATCATAAGCATTATATTCCTTCAGGTGGCCTTGGGAGATCATGGAATCCGATGTCAAAAATAGAAGTTTCCCCCATAAAAAAGTGACCTTGGCCTCAATATGACCTTGAAAATGAAGGTCAAGGTCACAACCAAACTCACAATTAAATTCCTTGTTGAAAATTACCTAAGACTAAACCTTGCTTTTTTTTTTTTGACATACTCCGCGAGATTTCTAGGGGTTTCCATGCTTTCACCTCGGAATGTAAAATCCTTCAGATGATCTTGGAAGGTGACGGAAAATACATACGCGGACGCAAAATTGCTCGCTCTTTTCGATTCTGTCATCAAAAATAGGGGTTATAATTTTAAAAAAATGACCTTGACCTCCAAATGACTTTGAAGATGAAGGTGAAGGTCACAACCAAGCTCACCATTAAATTCCTTGTTGAAAATTACCTAAGAACAAACTGTGGTCATTTTTTTTTTTGACTGAACTCGGCGAAATTTTTAGGGGTTTCCGTATTTTTTCCTCACCCTGTATACAAGATTGAATCTACGTACTGATTATATTTTGATAATAGTAGGACTATTTATATTATTTTAAGGTTTTATTTAAAATATATTTTTGACTGGTTTTTACACTTTTGAAACTGGAATACCCTGTACATAAAAAAATAACTCAACGAAGAACGAAAAAGGGTATACACCGATAGAAATAACAAAACAAGGTAGTTACTACCGCAGGAAATTCGGCGAACGCTGTATTGATGATTTACATATTCGACGAATTTTCAAATCGAAAAACGAAAATAAAAACAGGATGCTAAAAAAAATGTATGTATGGATCTGTGTCGTCGCGCCGAAAAGATAAATTTTGTTCATGTTTTCCGCCGTGGTGAAAATTAATACTAATTGGTTGAATGCGTCACATGATGTCGCGCAGAAAAATCGTCGGATATAATTATAAATAACGGAACTCTGGGGTATATCAAAACTGCACAGGGTGAATCCAATTCACTTGTTATGGATTTTTCAAATCTTTCGGTTGCGAAATTACGGGTCGAATACGAAAAACGTGGGTTAAGTGATAACGGGAGGCGTAAAACGTTAGCAGAACGGTTAGAAAGATACGGGGCGCAGCAAAATTGTGGCAATTGTACGGAATCGAAGAGTGGAAACATTAGTAGTACTCCGAGTGAAGTGAATCATCAAAATAGTTGGGGGACAAACGAGCGAAATGATGTGGTGTTGCATTCGAGAAATGTTAGTGACGGGCGAAATTTAACGGAACTTGAACAGCGAACAAAGTTGTTAGAGCGAGAGAAAGTGCTTATTCAGCATGAGCATATGCTTAATGAGGAATTATCGGAATTCTTGCGTTACAAAGCAAACGATGAGAAATGTACTACATCTCCGGAGGGATATCAACTATCGTACATACTTCTGAAAAACGATTTAACCTTACACTCCGTGATGAGATCGATATACTTCCAGAATTTGATCCTGCAACGGCAGCATTATTAACGTCGAAACAATTCGTTCACAAATTTGAAGCGTTGATGAACATTTATAAAATAAATGAACGAATTGTTATGTTAACTATCGGGAATAAGCTAAAAGGATCGGCCAAATTATGGTTTAATTCAGTACAATGCGTGTTTATCAAGTGGAAGATATTTGCAGACGAATTGATGAAACATTTTAATTCATATATGGGCGAAGTAGATTTACACGACAAGTTACGATCAACAATTCGCAAACGAGACCAAACGTTGATTGAATATTATTACGAAATGTGTGCCATAAAGTATTCCCTGAGGCCTTGATAAAGTATATCATTTTGGGACTGAATGATTATCAGCTAAGTACATCGTTGCGCACACAAATAGTAGCTAATGTTGATGAATTGCATCAACGTATCGAGTGGTATTCGAGCATGCGGCAAGGAAGTGTGCAGAGTGTACGGACTATAAATGCTGAACACAATTCGGGTCAGCTGACTAACAAAATAATATCAGTATGCTAAAAAAATCTGTGAACAAGGACGTAATCAACGAAATTCGTCCAGCTAGGACATACATAAGTGTTATAATTGTTTAGAACCAGGACATTTGTCGATAAATTGTCCTGAATCACCACAACGAGAACGATGTAGGAGATGTTCGTGTATGCATCCGAGGGGACAACCAGAATGTTCCACTACGACGGGCACTTAAAAAGCTTTCAATGGTAGAATAACAACTGACGGGGCGTATTCCTATATCAAAACTGTAATGTTGAACGGTAACGCGAAAATTTTGGGATTAATTGATTGTGAAAGTCAATGCTCAATGATACAAGAAAGTAACATGGGACTTGAAATGGAACGAAGTAAATGTAACGTGGTTGTCAAAGGATTTGCAGGTGGCGGTATGGTTGCCAACGAGAAGATTCGAGCGAGGATTCAAATTGATGAAGTTGCCGATGAGATTGAGTTGCTTATTGTTCCTGACCAATATTTAAATACACAATCTCTAATTGGTCAACATTTTATTGATAAGCCAACCGTAAGATAGATTAGAGAACAGAATACGTTAAAATTTCAAAATATCAATGTAAGCGATACTTTATTGATTAATCGAACGTTGGATATAGCCGAAACATGTCATGTTTCAGGTGACATTTCTTCAAATGGACAAAGCGGAGGGGTACATGAAGTCCTGTTGGCCAAACTAAATATGGATGAGTGTATAACCCCGAGTGAACGCGAATGGTTATTTAAGTTAGTAACAAAATTCGGAAGTTTCATTGCGCGAAATCTGAAAGAACTTGGGAAAACGGATGTTGAAATGGAAATTAAATTAAATAATGATGAACAAGTGGTCTATCGGTCCTATAGACTATCTTACCATCAACGCGAAAAAGCAAAAATAATAATAAGTGAATTGTTGGAACATAAAATAATACATGAATCTGAATCACCTTATGCTAGTCCAGTCGTCCTAGTTAAAAAGAAGGACGGTGATGAACGAATATGCATTGAGAATAATAAGACGAGGCGGGACCAGTATCCGTTACCGATTATTGAAGATCAACTAATTATCACGACTCAGTGGTAGTAATTATTTCACTGTACATACTGGATTTAGCGTCCGGGTATTATCAGATTACAATGTCCACTGAATCAATTCCTTTGTGGCCTTTGGGTGAACAAATGCTTCGGCTGTTTGCCAAAAAATGATGAACGCCATCGCTCAACGAGGTCAACGAGGTCGTAATTGTTTATCTGAATGATATTATCATACCAAGCACGACCATCCAGGAAGGTATGGAAAAGTTGGAACGATTATTGAAAGTATTACAACAACGAGGATTAACTTTAAAATTAAAGAAGTGTCAGATTTTCGAAGAAAGTTGAATTCCTTGGCAATGAAATTTATTCTCATGATACACGATTGGGATCAAACAAAACTAACACAATTTTAACATTTCCAATGCCCACAGATAAGCATGAGGTACGACAATTGATCGGATTAGCGAGTTATTTCAGAAAATTCGTTAAGCATTTTTCAGTTATCGCTGAACCGTTAACGCGGCTAACGAAAACTAATGAATTTAACTCGACAAATGAACAAACCACGTCGTTCGAGTTATTAAAAAGCAAGTTGGGAAGTCGTGATATTCTGACATTGTATAATCCGGGATTGGAACATGAGGTGGGCACCGATGCAAGTGCCAAAGGTCTCGCCGGTATACTGTTCCAACGAGACGAAAAAATGGAGACGAAACCAGTGGCATATTTTAGTCGCCGAACCACGGACAACGAATGCAAATATCATTCATATGAATTGGAGGCGTTGGCAGTCGTTGAATTGCTTCACAGATTCCTCATTTATTTAATCGGAAAGCCATTTACTTTGGTCATGGATTGTGCGGCGTTGACAACTTGCGCTACGAAAAAGGATTTAATTCCAAGAATAGGAAGGTGGTGGATGCGATTGGCTGAATATAGCTTTAATACTGTTCATCGAAGTGGGCAGAAATGCAAAAGGCGACACACTTGGCCGGAATACAATTGATGATGGAATGAATCTGGAACCAGCAACGATTGATATAACTCATGTGTGACAGCACGTTTCTATTTTCTGTAAATTTACATATTTCTGACTCACGCAACCTCACGTAAATTTGATTTTAATAATTTTGTTTCATTTATATTTTACACATTCATAGATATATCTTGAATATATTAGAAATAAAAAAATAATTTATAGCTAGTAATCTGCGAAAGCATTGACTGTGCGTATCTTTGCTCGTATTCCTACAGCTTGACGTTATTTTAAATTTGTCATAAAACAAAATACTCGTATATTTTGGTTCAACTTGAATTTAATTATTTAATACCATACTACAATACTGCAGCAATCACAATTTTAACTTCGTGAATTGAATATTGGTTCTTGTTATATTTAAAGATGGACGAGATTTTAATAGAAAAAGTAGTACGGACTTTTTATTTCTTACAAAATGTGACCGTTTTATACATTTTGTATCTATGATACTTTTTCAAAAGTTAAATTAGCCATAACTTACACGAGTAGCTAAGAAAAATTAAGCAATTTGTGTTCGTTTTTTTATTGTTCCGCGGTTTTCGTTCTAAATTCGTTCGCATTATTATTATTATTTATTCCAACCCTAATACATTATGTACGAGTACGTGCATACTAGTGAATGTATATAAGAATTGAGTGTTCTTGTTATTACACATATCAACGCGTTATACAGAGCTATAAAAAAAATGTGTTTATTGCTTTGTTTCAAATACTCTGGGAATAATTATAATTCGCAAAAAAAAAAAAAAAACTTTGAAAAAATACCTGCTGTTAACGAAAAAGCAAACGACACACTGTCATGTTTGTTAGGTTTTCACAAATTTTGTTTGCTCGTTTTTCTGTATTCCGATATTATCACAAACACAAAAACATTTCCCCCATTTTTTTTTTTCTTAGCACAATTTCGCGTTTCTCGTTATTGTGTACAACGTTTACATAATGAAGATGTATGGAACTTGAATTAAAGCACATCAAAGCCGAATCGAATATTTTATGTTGTGCAAATCGATAAATTTTGAAAATTCCGGGAAATGTTTTGACATACATAAACATACATAAACTTAGCATTGTAAATTGGTTGTTCCTTAATTGAAAATGATATAGGTTGTAAGGTTGTAAGTATACCTGCATGGTAAAATATAATACATATTTTGTTTTCCTGGTTTAACATATCCATTATTAAATTAGTTTTGAAAAACAAACTTTATTTTTCTATTTTTCCACCACATAAAATATGTACAGAAGCTATTCGTAATACTTTGTGTATAAAATACGGTTAGCATATTATGAGACGTGTCAATTTTACTAAATTATAGTTTAAAATATGTAAATCCAAAATCTAACCTACCTCGACGAGTTTAAATACGATAAACTTATATACAATGTAAGTTCTTGCATACGAGAAGCTATTTAAATTCCCAAACATTTATTAAATCTACTTAAAGAGTTTTTTTTTTTTGGTTAAGTTTTAGTATCAATATTTAAATTCTGTATTTGATACTTTTGTAAAAGTTATAAACATATTAGGATTGAAGTAAAACAAATTTTATTCTACAAAAAGTTATTTTTAATAATATCGTTAGTAGTTTCTAATAATAAAACAAAACTTTGGAATATTTAAGTACATAAAAATTTATTTGTCGAAAAACTAATAATTTGATTTATCTGAAATTCCTTTAACTCATCTCATCTTGTTCATATAAAATTTAAAACAATTTGTTATTAATATTTTTATAAAAGCATTTTTGTTTTGTATAACTCGTATTGCCAAAGAGAACAAAAATAACTTGTACATATTTGATTTAAGTTTTAGACATAATGATAAATTTATTTATTCCATTGAGGTTGACTGTTATGCAGTCCTACAATGATGTCATTTATAGTCAATAGAACAATGTTTGCAATACAAAATGTTGCAAAATAATCGAAAGCAGCAGAAAACTTTTGTTTAAATGAGAGTTAAAATTGGACTTTTATGTTATGTTGGAAGGGGAGAGATATGATACGAAGCGGATTCTTTATTCAACACAACTAATATGAAAAACATTCAAACATTTTTCAATAATTATTCGAATATTTTGTTTTTTGGTTTATGGTAGTTTTTATATATGTAGCATCATTGTACAGCAGCACTATCAAAGGCTACGGTAAATATTTGGGTATAATACCTACCGAGAAGAAAAATTTTACGCGAATGAATATTTTATTAATTTTTACTAAATAGAAATGATGGCGGTATCCGTTCCGTTCCTTCCCGTTTTCGTTAAATGGCGCGCATTCCGGCTTTACCGTTCGCTAGTCACAATGCATCCGCTCCGTTATTTGATATTACATTGGGCGCTTTCAGATCCGCCAACATGTTGCCGCTACTGATCAGTATCACATCTTATGATACATGCTCCCATTACAAATGTGACTGAATGAAACTGATGCATCACTTGTCAACATTTTTTATACTTTTGCAAAACATTGCAGTTTTTCAGTATTTAAAATTAATAAATTTAAAATATAAAAAAAAATCAATTAAATTAAAAGTTCTGTTGAATAATATAATATTTAGTTCGGTTTATAATATAATATTTAGTGAGTGTAAATTTATCGTATATCATGTCAGAATATTAGTTAAAAGTATGTACATATACATAATACATACATATATATATTAAATTATATGTACCTAGGTATATTTAATTTTTTTTTATTTAATTTTATTTTTTTTTGATATTAAAAAACTAACAAAATCGAAATATGTATAGTCTATTAGTAACTGCTACCTAAATGTATCGACACAGAAACTATGATGGAAAATATGACATTTAGCCCAACAGTGTTGGCATTTCATTTTTGATGTATCGGTAGCTTTCAGAACCCAACATGTTTATTTTACTAACATGTTGCCAACAGTTGGCGGATCTGAAAGCGCCCATTGTTTAATAGGCGTACCCTCCACCTTCTTTTTGTTTTAAATTTGCAGTAAATTTTAGAGAGCGTATATAAATCCACCAAAATTTGAAACATTTCGTAGTGATCCATTTTGGTAATGTATCAGTAAAATATAAATGTATAGTTACTGTATTGCGCGCTTTTGATTACCTACTGTCAAAGAATAGGTTATGTTTTCCGTTCTTACCGTAAAGTTTTAATTTTTTAAAAAAATCTTTCCGTCTCCGTGGTTGGGGCTTTAATTTTGCAAATCTAAACTTTAATATTGATAATTTTTTAAAACTTTCTTCTAAATAATCTCTTCATAGAACTTAGTCAATTAAGTTATTTAAGTAAAATTAGATGAACTTTTTAGTAAAACTGAAATATTTATTGAGTTATTAAACTAAATTCTAACCTAACTACTTACAATTCTAAATTTAGAGGTTAAGATTTAACTATATCCCTGCAAAAAACTTAGGAAATTCTATTGGGCGCTGGCACCCTTAGAATTAAAAACTGAAATTGTTAATTTACTGGTAGGCCCAAAATATAAAATTAGATGTTTTGCATCAATCTCATTTTGATTTTTTTTATTCAATGATTTAACATTATTTAAGGAAGTTTTTAGATAATTCTCCAGGAATTTGCAATCTCCAGGAGATCTAAATTCACTTCAATTAGCCATTTAGTATATCACATAAATTCAAGAAAACATTAAATTAAATTTTGCCAGTTAGTATCAATTTCATTATGATTTACCGTTGGATATTTTTAGAAAATTCTCTTAGATTTTACAACTAATTCGCAGTTTTTATATTTATTAATTTTATTGTATTTACAACAAACAAAAATAGATAATTGTTGTTTTGAAACATTTAAATCTAAATTTTTCGTAAAACAGTCGAGTGAGCCATACAAAAAAATTAGATCGCTTATGAAAAATTTGTGGAAATTGAAAAATTATAAAAGGCAAGCAATACGATCCAGGTAAGTCTATTTCTAGTAACCGTAACGGTGAGTTGTAGGTACATATTTTTTCCCTAGATTTTCGTAATTGTATAATTGCGTATTTGGGAATAGTTTTAGTAGATTCCGAAATCGACCTCACCAATTTCAAGTTTTTTGATTTTTATCGTGTTCTTTATACAAAGAGATCAATGGACCAATAATGCAAGCATTTTGACCTTCGGTTGTTCTATTAAAGGGCATTGAAAGTGGAACTGCTTTTGCATTTTAAATTTTCTTAGTTTTAGTGGTCACGAGCTATAGATGTCGTTTCCTAAAACCGATATTTTTTTCAGCTGGTACTATTTTATAAGGGCCTCAGAAATACTAAATTAATCAATTAGGAGTTTTATCTATGTAAATGGAATCCTGCGATTTCATATATTTACGGGAAACAGTATATGCGAGATTTTGTATTGCAAAATTTTGCGAAAAAGATTTTGTAACCCCTACAAATGTAATTTGGCCGTTGGTCTGTTAGAGTAGGAGTTTCAGCTAAATAAATATACCACCATTTGGAAAGGCGTTCAAACTTGACAGTGAATATACCTTTATGTATACGGCCTAGTTCGACCAGCATGTTTGGTTGAATTAAAAAACTGTATTTTTATCTGTTTTTTATACTATAAACCTGTTAAATTAGGAAAAATCGAGAAATTTGTAATTGTCTTAAATTTTAATAGATAATGAATAGTAAACTAATCTTAAAAATTACTACTAATTGTTGTCAAACACCGGAAAATGATTCAAATTCAAATACACTTATTTGTATCAATTTTTTCATACGAACATACACGGTAAAAAATGGGACGTTTCCTCTATTTGGGTAGTTAAAATGTGGGGGGGGGGGGGGGGGGTCAAATGGTATTAAAAAAAAATGTGAATTCATTTTTATTACTCTTTCTGTATTGGATAATTTAGTTCTGGTTTTTCGTCAAAATCCACACACAGAGCCTAATTACAATATCGTTTTCAATTTAAAAAAATGTTAATCAATAAAGATTTATATAAATTTGTCAATTTAAATAATATTCGTTACTTGGTTTTGATATTTATAAGTGGTTTAAATTAATCAAAAATAGTGGATCCAATTGACGACCCAGTAATAATTCAGAACGTTAAATTTGATCACTTTATTTTATTTTATTTGTGCCTGAGTGATTGAAGGACGTGAATTTGAACTCTCATTGGTACATAATTTCTCTAGCTAGCGAATACAATGTCTTCTTTCCTCTTCTTTTGTTTTAATAAATGCAATATATTTGAACATTCATCATCAGTCGTATCATAAAGGTCAAAGTGTAAAGATTTAAATACAAATTAATTATTTTTGTAATTATTGTTGTTATTGTGCGTGGAAAGTGTAATAATAATTTTAATATTTGTGTAAAATCATAAAAATTATTTTTAATTAATAAGTGAGAGTACATAAGTGTGTGTAATTTAAGAAACTTTAATATAGTGATGTTTTTTTTTCTATTTAATAATTGATGATTTTTCGAACAAGAGTTTTTTGGATCAAATTACAAACAATCACCTCTATTATGATTGTCGCGTCGATCGACAATCGACACGGCTCTGTATTGCGTTTTCTTTTTTTCATTTGATAAAAACAATACGAAAAAAGAAAAGGCAACACAGAGTCGTCGATTGTCGATCGTCGATCGAAATCATAATAGGGGTGAATGTTATTGATCCTACATCGTCAGTTTTATTAACTTTACAATATCAAAGTGACAAACAATACGTGTTAGTGCCATACGATAATAATAATACAAATTTTCCGACATATAACGACATTATTATTGCAGGTAATTATGTTTTAACTGAAAAATGAATTTAACTGTAACATTTTTGTTTGATTCCCGTTTACATGTAGTGGTAGAGTTTTGTCCTTTTTTATCAAAACTACTGCGGTATTGACGAATAAAGACAAAACAAGATTAGTCGCTTAAAAATCGGTTAAAAAGAGAAAATCTCTGATAAAAGAGAAAATCTCTAATATTTATATTTAAGCAATTCTCATTTTTCTTAATTTTTAGTTGTTTATTTTGTACACTGTGTTTCATAAATATAGCACCACGATAAAAACTGCAAGTTTCAAAATTCATTTCAAATTTTTTCGTTATATTTTGTACCTAAAGTATTAAACAGTATTCATTTATTATTATAAAAATATTTCTTAAAATTATATCTTAATAAATGGTATTTTTTCTAAATTAATTAAAATCTAAGTGTTACAAAATTATAGCACCATCTTCAAAAATTAGTAGTTTATATTAAATTCCGTATTAAATTATACATCATCAGTAGTGAGTGGCATTGCCAACTTTCTTAATTAATTGAAAAATTCTGGCTTTCAATCCATTTATCAGTTTTTTAAGCAATTTTTGGTCAATTTTATCCCACTCTTCAATGATTACCTCCTTTAGGTCCGAAATTGTATCATATTGGCGATTATTTGCATACACTCGCCGAACTAGAATTCCCCAAATGTTTTCTATTGGGTTCATGTCAGGACTGCAAACTGGCCAATCAAAATCCTCAACACATTTAGACTCCAACCAAAATGTTGTCTCTCGACTGATATGAACGCTAGCGTTATCCTGTTGAAATACATACTGTGTTTCGAAGTTCTGACGTAAAAATGGTATTAGACTACAATAGAGAACTGTAATGTATTCTTTACTGTTCATTTTTGTTGACGGGCGTTTGGAAACGTATTGTTCCACCTTCCGTAAATCTCGCCTATAACTATTAAAACCGTCAGAGCCGTCCAAATCCAATTTATTTTCGTCAGAAAATATAATCTAATAATTTTACAAAATTTTACAATGGAAGGATATGTAACAGAATTATCTACTTTCCTTTTCCCAGTTCCTTTCCATATTTAGTCTGGCAAATTCCAGTCTAGCCGATTTGTGGCGGTGCAGAAATCGTGGGGCTGGCCTTAATTTTGAACGGACAATGTTAGGAGCACGATTTAGTATTCCATAAATGATTTGCCTTGAGACATGTGGTTCAATATTTGCGGACAGTTGACGGCAACTTTTAGTAGTGTTGGACGCTTCATTGATAATTCGTCGCTCTGCTCTCTCAGAAAGCTTTCTGGGCCTACCAGTAGATTTTCTGAATCTATAATTATCAGGATTATTCAAATAATTCGATACGACCTTACGACTTCGGTGTAGTTCACGCCCAATCCACCACAAGCTTTTCCCTTAACTATGGTGAGCTAAAATTTGGCCTTTTTCGACGTCGGTTAATTTTTTACCACGTCCCATTGTTATAAATAATTAATTTTAAACATGAGTTATAGATTGCAATCACAAATTGCAAGAGCAAAATAAAACAAACGCAACTAAAATGCAGTAAACAGTGAGTGGCGCTATAATTTTGTTACAGTAAAATATCATTGGTGAGAGTTTTTTTAATGTATTGAGAAAAATTCTAACAAAACAACCCTATTTTGTAGTCTACATATTAATATGTATTCGCATAATAACGATAGTTTTAGGTTTCTGTTATTCTTTTTAACAAAAATTGAGAAAATAATGGTGGTGCTATAAATATGAAACACAGTGTATAAGCTAGCAATGTAAATTGTAAACTACATGAAGCACGAATGTTTTTAAGCAGCCTGGATATAGTATATATGCTTAGTATATTAAATTTATTACATACAGAGCGTTGCGCAAAATATTGCACAACAGTTTGGTAATGATATTGTGTCTTACCGTTTGTTTATAATTGAGGTTTTACCACAGAAATTATTTATACAGAATAACATTCTAGTCGTATAGGGAACATTAATGAAAAACGTATAGGGAAAATTAATGAACAGCCAACGGTTCGGCCCTATAAAATCTGCGAATTTTATCTTGTCTTTAAATCTCAGAAGACAGAACAAATAAACCGGCATATAAAATTAATTTAATATGTTATCATAACAAATTAACAAAAGCTGGCTTGCACATTTAGTAAAATTTGAGTTTGTTTTTTTATATATTATATACTTTCCTAAATAAACATACATATTAGCAAGATTTTCCTCCTTATCAACAATGTTTGCATCCTTGGTAGATAAAATGTGCTTGGTAGATAAAATGTTTTTCTCAAGTATGGTCTAACAAGTTCTCTTCCTCAAGAACGCTTTAATTTATAAACTAAATTAGATTGCAATTCTATGGGAACTTTGCAAACAAAAATATATCTAAACTGTTCAAACGTATACCAACAAGTTTTTTATCATAATTACCTAATCAGATCTATCACATAATTCATTCGATACAAATTGTTATTTCCTACAAAATGAGTACTGTGACAGCAAATTCTATTACCGGAATTTTTTCCCTGTAGGAATGAGTTATTTGAAAAATCTGAATATCTTAAATTAATTTTGTATACCGGTTTTTTGTTCTGTGATAGTTTAAACAAATAAAAATAATTTACATAACAAACTATTTAAATATTTACTTTTTATGCATTTTCCGTCAAACTCTAAATTTAGGAAATGTTTTATGACCCCATCATAAAAGGAGGTTGTATTGGCAATCGGCTTAAAACATTACGAAAGAAGGAAGTTAAAAAAATCAAAGTGTTTCAAAACAATGAACCCAGTGCAACGAGAGACGAGATTCAAACGCAGCTAGAGATAATGGACGATCAACATAATTTAGTAGAAATAGTAGACACACTAAAAATATCGGATCCCAAAGTTGATAGGTTAAACATTATTGATGGAATGAAAACAATATTTAATCTACGACGCCAATTTATTCTGTCGAATAATTGTAGTTTAGCGTTGTTAGAATATCCTAGGTTTATAGACACATATCAATTGGTGAGAGCTTGTACAATAATAAATGAATAAACAAAATTGTCTAAGATCCGATTTTTTTCCAGATTCACAACGATTTTGAACTCCTGTATCCATACAGCCGCAACAATTTAAAACAAAAATTTAGTGCAATATTTTACGCCCATATCAAACAAATTTCAGAAAAAATTGGGAAAAGCAAACCAGGGGGCCTATTCTCGAATTCCACATCCATTTTCCACATGCGGACATCTGTCAATATTCCCTTGGTAATTCCCTTGGTATTTTTCCCTATGTATATTCCACATGTAACCAAATACCCTATTCTCGAATCAATCGGATTTTTTTATTCACCACCCATTAATTGTATCTAACTTCGTAGTGTCGGGAATTTAATTTGACAATTTGTTTATGTTGAAATTGTCAAAATTGAAAAAAAAAATTGAAAATTGCTTTATTAGCCACAACGCACTACAAATACTCGGAATTATGGGTTTGTTGGTTATTAAATTATTATTTAATAACCGAACAAACTCATAATCATGTCATTAAAATAGTTATTATGACAAAATATGTAAATTTTTTGTATAAAAGGAAACTAATCATTTATTGACACTAAACATAACCTCAATAACACATTCACAAAAAAAAAACAATATTACTGATTAATAAAAATTGATGTAGCTCTACATAGATAAAAAATATTTTTCCGCTTAATTTAAAGTGGAAAAATGATTTAAATTATGTTTTTTTTAACATTTTTATTTTTTTACATCATAATAAAGTATGCATATAAATTTTGACATTTTAATTTTTCGTATATGTGAAATTTTTTCCACATGCTTATACCCATTCGGAAATATTCCCTTAGTACCGAAAAAATTCCATTAGTAGGGAATTCAAGAATACATGAAATAAAATTTCCGAAGGTTTTTGTGAATTTTGACAGATTTCCACATGTGGAAAATGGATGTGGAATTCGAGAATAGGGCCCCTGTAACTGAATATTTTAAAGGTAGATTTAAACCATTAAAAATGTATATGTATTTTTAGTCTATAATGGTGTTTTCACTTTGTTTCAGATTGGCACCCAGATATTTTGGGAATATTCTACTTACCTACTAACTTTGCTCCCAGCAACACAAAAAGGTCGAGGTGCAAAAAATCGAGCAGATACCAAATCAACCGAAAATAAGCTTATAAGGTTAATGGTATAACAACTACTAATACAAATAACTACCGATCAACAATTAATCATAATTGCGCAAGGTGAAAGTAAATCAAACATTTCGAAACTGTATACAGTCGAACTTGGTTATATCGAACCTCAAGGGACTCAAAATTGTGTTCGTTATAAGGAAGAAACGTCTTATACAGAGATCAATTTACCTCTATTTGTATGTATTTCTCGAAGTTTAGGATTTTATATAAGTTCGTAATAACAAGACATTCGTTATATCCCGATTTTTTATATCCAAGTTTGACTGTATATCACTTGATAATAAGCTTATGCCAACCAAGAATACAGTGCTCGATGCGTTTGATTTACTTTTTAAAACTCATTATGTTTTCAATGTTAAATATGACGAAAATCTGGAAAACTTTTTTAAATACATTCAACATTATATCTTTGAAATATATAGTACTAAACTGTCAACGACTGTAAAATATTGCCATACCCTATTAAATCCAGATTTATAAATTTAATTTTAGACAAATAACGCTTTTTTAAATATTTAGTAACATATTTTTTCTAATTTTCTTTATTCAAATTTTGTAAACTTTAAAAATGAAGTGTTTTCGTTGCGAAGTTGTGCCAGAGACAATAAACTTGTATGTATCGCATCTTAAAACAGAACATGGTTTTCGTGAAGATTCAACTATTGAAATAGTTTGTGGTTATCGAGCCTATAGTAAAAGCTTTCGATCAAGAAATGGTCTTAAGAATCACATGCAGTGTTGCAGAAATAAACTTGATACTTCCAATTTATCCATTGAAAATATCAATAATGGGATTTCAGATAACGTATTCGAATCTTGTAAAAATTCATTTATAAGTAGTGATGAAAATGTTGATAGTTTGGAAAATGGGAATAGCCAGGTGTTTCATACGTTTCTAACCGAATTATGTATTTTAGCAATATCTAACAATAATTTAAATTTTATCATTTCTAGTATTAAAACGTTTTTACAACATTTATTTTTTACTTTAAGAAGTATTCTGTACAGCAATAAAAATAATTTGATAGAATGTATTAATAATATTAATATCGCAGAACAACAATTGAATGAAATTTTGCAAAAAGAGGGCACGACTTACAAAAGAAGAAAACAAGCATCAGTGATCATTATGACACAATTAATGTAAAATATTTGAAGTATCAAATTGCCTTAAACCTAAATAGAGTTAATTATAAGTTATACATGGTATCTAAAATAAGAATGTTTCACTAGACATTTATGAATTATTTAATGCACTGTAAATTAAAAATATATTAAGATAACTTAAAGAAATTAATTAAAATAATCTTATAATAATATTTGAATAAATAAAGATTTTATATTATTTTAAATTTAACGAATTTTAGTTTTATGCGTTTGTGAACTCCACTATAAAATTGTGAAAACTCCCTCCATAAAATTGTGGAAACTCCCTCCAAAAAATTGTGAAAATTATATTCTTCTTTCTACCCAAATTCGTTGCTTTTATGTAGACCAAAATATGCACAAAGCATTGTTATAAATGACGTTTTACAGAAATTCAAAATTAACGTCCTAGGATATATTTAATATTCATATTTGACGCTTCTGAAGAGTTTTTAAATACGTTCTTTGGGGGGTTAATTTCGAATTCTTTCGCGATTCTCTTTAATATATTTTAAATACTATTTTTAAGCTACACTTCTTAGTTAATTATATATTCACGTCCAAATCAACGTCTTTAACAACCTACCAAAAAAACAAGTCTTGCGGATCTACATTTTTCACGTTCGAAAGTTAAGTTCGCGCTGGCGTAAGCCTAAAGACGTTAAAACTCACGTCTAATTTTTAACCGTGTACATGTAAATTGGAACTGTTGTAATTAACAGAGATAATTCCCCTTTCTATATTTATTCCTCTTATGTTTTTAGAATGGTGATTTTAACATACAACACATCGTTCTAACAATTGATTCTGTAGAAGAAAATTATTGGCACCATTATGGTGTCGGAACAAATATTCCTCAACCTACAAAGAAACTTATATAGAGTTCCGTTCGCAACAAATATTGCATTGTTTGTCGCAGAGCAGAATTGCAAAAAGCTAAACCTGAACATCATGAAATCAATTCGAAATATGCTGGCCCAAACTGGAAAGAAACAGTTGCTTTTGTAGAGGTTTTAAAAAAAACGAAGATATGTATGGTATGCGCTACCATCAAATAATTGAAGATGGCGATGCCAGCGTATACGTAAAAATGTTAGAGGCCAACCCAAATAAAAATACTCACATAGAGAAAATTGAATGCTGTTTCCAGAGTGCAGGTAAGGTGCCTCATATTTCTGAAATTTGTCAACGTTGCGAAATGCTTGAAATATATTAAAGACTGAGGGAACATGAATTATTTAAAGCTTTTATTGGATTATTTAAGCGATTCCACGCTAAAAGCATGGTGTACGATCACCAAATTTCTGACAAATAAGGTTTCAATATACGGGATGGAAAATGAAAAAAATGCGATAGAGCAATTTTCGAAAGAAAATAATAGGTACAGAAGTAGCGAAATGCGGTGTATTCATTTATCAAAAATATCCATTTCCTTCCGCGACACCTGATAGATTATTGGGCATGATGGAATAATTGAAATAATTGAAGTAAAATGCCACTTAAAGCCAAAGGTCTTTCATCCGCTAGAGGCTGCGAAATCAAAAACAATAAAATTCTTTGTCTATTGACGCCAAAAGGACTTATTTCCTTAGGAATAGCCCGGAATTCAGATTTATTTTATCAAAATATGTTGCAGAAACTTCTTAGTTTCTAATTTACTGTCTATTCAAAGAAATTATAGATGGTCGTCACAAACAAGTATGCTACATTACATACACATTTACTTACATTTAATTACTGTTATTATTTATTTTAAATTATTTGTTTAGTATATAGAATTTATGTAAATTTTATTTTTGTGAACATAAATGAATAAATAAATTTAAAAAAATTTATTTGAAGATAAATCAAAATGAGTATATCGTTATCAGAAAAATTATACAGTTTTCCAGACTGTCCCAATTTACTAGAATTTCTTTATTTAAAAAAAAATATTTAATAACCAATTGGCGTATATCGATAAAAAATTCCCGTAGACCAAATTTGCTGTTTTGATTTTTTCTTAAAATGCGAAATACAGAGAAACCTCACTGCAACGGACATCAACGGAACCAAATAAGTTGTCCGTTGTAGTGTGGTGTCCCTTGAACTGAGGATTTGTGATTTTATTTTATAAAAATGTTGATGAAATTCTGCATTTCCAATGGTAATGGGATTCTCAAATAATTTTTAGACTAAGTTCTAGAATATGACCAATCAGGAAGGACTTGGCTATTTCTTATCCGGTGGTATTGATGAAATTCAGCATGCATGATGGATATCGGATTATAAAATAATTCATTCTTAATTAGCCTGAAATTCCTTCCTACTTGGCCATATACCAGAACTTTCACTAAAAATCATTTTAGAATCCCATGTCCATCGTGCACGCTGAAATTCATCAAAATCGAATAAGAAATTACCAAGTTCCTTCCTAATTGGCCATTTTCTAGAACTAACTAATGCTGTTATCATCGCAGAAATGTTTGTCCTTGTCTGCTCTAATAAAGTGTGTTCTTAACTAAGGGTTGTTTTTATGGAAAACTTCAGTTGTCCCTTGAAGTGATTGTCCGTTGAAATGAGGTTTCACTGTAACCGAGTTTCTTGTGAAAACTTGACCGTCACCCCTTAAAAGTAGTAAAACCTCCTTTATTCGACCCTTGCTTCATTCATCTGACATCGGGACTCAACGGATTCTTTCTTTTTCTACGTCAAAAAATACGATTAAAAAACTTATTTATTTCCTTTATAAACTATAATTCAACTGGACTATAAAATGAAAAATGAAATATAAGGGCTAAAAAAACTTGACTTAATTTTTAACTAATTTAACTTGAAACTAATTTTTGAACCGAGGGCGAGGTTGGTGGTAAATCATTTGCTGGTCATCAAATAAAAATAATATTCAAGATCATTCATTTCCATATAAGAAATACCTTCTCTAATTTGCGGGGCAGCGAAATAATCTGAAAACTCAAAAAACTTGACTAATCTCCCCCCTGATGATGATTTAATTAATCTCGATCTTGATTCCGACGCTTTCCTCAGTACAGAATGTGGCAAATAGGTAAAAGATATAAAAAACATTAACGAATTCCATACAACCAAGTTATCCAAATTTGAAACTCATTATACCGAAAAATCTTCGTCAAGATTTAATAAGGTCTGGTTATTGTTCACCAACGTCAGCTCACCTGGAAATTAATAAAACCACTGAAATTTTAAAGCGTTACTATTATTCTTAAGGATTTTCTTCTATTTTTAAGAGATGTGCAAAAATTTGTTCCAGCGTGCGAGACGTGTAAAAGTATCAATTTATGAACTATTCAAACCGTCCACCACTCAGTTCTTTACCACTAACGTTTCGTCTACTAAAACGAATATTCGACATATTCGAATTCATGATGTATTCTAGCTCGTGCTATTCGATAAGCTGCGAAAAACCACAACGGACTTGGGATCAATCTACCTATTATCATTACTCATAGATCGTCTCCAACTGAGACCAAAGACTTGATGGATCGTCGTCGATATTACAGTTGAAAAATTATTTTTCCACGTGGAAATTCTAGCGTCGACTCATGGTCTAAGTTTACAGTAATTAGTGCTCTATTTGGGATTTATTTTGAAAGGTCATTGCTAAAATTAAAAAAAAAAATTAAAAAAAAAAATTAAATCCCTAATACATACTTATGCAAAAAATAAGAAACTTCAAAATACATATTAGCACTCGTCAGCATGGATTTTTTCCTGGCCGCTCAACGGTCACTAATTTAGCAGTCTTTCAAAATAATTTAATTAATTCTGTTGCCTCGAAAGTTCAAGTCGATGTAGTTTATACCGACTTCGCTAAAGCTTTCGATAAACTTAATCACAGGATATTAGTAAATAAGCTCAGTGAACTTAATTGCGACATTATTCCCTTAAATTGGCTTATGTCTTATTTATCGGATCGCAAAATGTTTGTCAAGATTAACGATACGTTCTCAGATTGTTTTATTGCGACATCTGGAGTGCCTCAAGGTAGTCACTTGGGCCCACTATTATTCTTATTGTTTATTAACAATGTTGTGGATTGCTTCAAATTCGCAGACTGTATTCTATTTGCTGACGACATGAAAATATATGCAAACATATCATGTGAATTAGATCGCGATCAATTTCAGCGGGACCTGAACACATTTTGCGGTTGGTGTGTTACTAACCTTATGTTTCTGAATGTCGATAAGTGTCACGTGATCACCTATTCTAGGTCTAAGTCTCCAGTAGTTTTTGATTACTTTCTAAATGATGTTAGTTTGAAGAGAGTTAATATGATTACTGATTTGGGCGTTATCTTTAGCTCGGATTTAACGTTTAACGCACACATCGATGCGGTTGTTAACAAATCCTTTTCGATGTTGGGGTTTATTAAAAGAAACTCGAAGGATTTTCATGACACAATAACTTTCAAGTCACTGTACACTTCATTTGTTCGTTCACAGCTTGAATACGCGACTGTCATATGGTCGCCGTTCTACCAGTATCATTCAAACAGAATTGAAAGTGTTCAGAAACAGTTTTTGTTATTTGTTCTCAGAAAATTACCGTCTCGCGAACGGGACAATAATTTCAGACTATCACCATATGTAGACCGATGCCGTTTTCTGAATCTCCAATCTTTAAGTGATAGACGTACATGCGCAAATGCCACATTTGCACGGGACATCATTTGTGGTGAAATAGACTGCTCCGAGATTCTTTCATGTTTTAATATTTATGCTCCTCAACGCAGCTTACGCCCCCGGGAACTTCTTCATATTCCGACTGCAAGTAGCAACTACAGCTTCCATGGCCCTATAGCGCGTATTCAACGAGATCTCAACGCCGTAGCGGATTGTTTCGATTTTAATATTTCCAGAGATGAGTTTAAAAAACGAATCGCTAGACTTTTGTTTTAATACGTTTAATATTATAATAATAATAGTTTCATAATGTTTTGTTGTATTGTTAGATCTATTGATAACGTTGTAACCTTACCTTTTATTGTATAAAATTGTTTAACTTTTTATAATATTTTTTAATAATGTAAGCCATTTTTGCATGAACATGCTGTTGGTTAATAAATAAATAAATAAATAAAAAATCCCAAATTGTTTTTCATTTATTGATCCTCAATTATTTTATTATCTCATTTCAACAAAATATGGACTTACACCACTTTCAAAATAAACGGTTCAAATTATGATTGATGATAAAACGCACAATTTTATTTATATGTAGTAACTTCTATACTCTGTTGTTTCTATCTTTGCTCCATCCTTATTTGCTATATTCCAGAACTTCATTCAATCATTTAAGATTCGTATTTCTATCCTAAATCTGTAATTTTTCAACAATTCGTTAAATGGACTAGTTTTTTGATTTCATAGTAATATGATTTTTTGACGTTTACGCTATACGACAAATATTGCATGTAGGTTCCGATAAAAATATTCAAAATGCGATTTTTATGTTTGTCACTTTATTCGATAACCACATATAAGTGCGAGCCTTTGGGGTTTACCACGTTACCTATAAAAATAATACCTAGAAAACAAAATTCTTAAAAATAAAATCCCTAAAAGTAAAATGTAAATGTGGCAAAATTTACAAAAATAAATTCTCGGAAAGAAAATTTCGAAATCGAAAAATCTTGAATTATTATAACGAGATACGTATGTGTGGATACCCTCGATATCTCAAACAAAACAATCCAAAAAAAAAAAATCAATCCCAAAAAATGAAGTGGAATTCTGTGGTAACAAGGCAAAACGTAATAACTCGAGTTATTCGATATTACGTTTTATTTCAAATTTCAAATTTCCATATTCGAATTCATATCATATCAATTTTTTGTAATAACTAATCCAGCAACTACAAACAACAAGCAATAGCAAGAGGAAGAATTTCTCCTTTTCCTAAAAATTAGAATACCGCCTTTTAATAAAAATTTCTCACCCCGGCGAGCCCCCCCCCCCCCCACCTAGTTACGCCACTGGACGAAAAATTTACTACCTTGTCATAGATACCTATTTATACTGGTACAATATCGTAAATTTCCACTTTACAAAATTTCAGAATGTTTATTGCAGTAAGAAATGAAACCAACATTGTCTTCTTCTAACTTATTTTTCTAAGCAATAATCTTAGCACAACAAATACTATTAATAATCCGTCAAGTGACTGAAATTAATCGCTAATGTACCGAGAGAAAAAAAAATTACAAAGTACTTGAAAACAGTTCTGAACTTTTTTTATTTTCATTTTTTGATATTTCAATTAGTTAAATGGAATGCGAAATTTATTTAATTTTTTATTTTGATTCAACAATTGAGTTCAAATCGAAAAACGGGAATGATTTAATTAATCAAATTAAAATCTGGTTTCCTTTTTTCCTGTTTTTTTTTTTTTTACTAAATTATAATTAAGAAAAATGATATTTTGACAATACCGAAAGAATTTCGTAATTTCATATTTTGTAGTCATTTATCAAAATTTATAACGAATTATGGTTATTTTAGTCGATAACAATACAAAATAATATCCCTTTTCTAACAAACACACAAACAAGCACGCAAAAAAAGGAATTGAATAGCAGACCCAAACACACTGGGTGTTCATTTATTATATTCCGAAATGAAAATAAAAGCTGTCGGAAATTCAATTTCCTGATTTACACAACGAACAAGAAACGAAACTTTTACTTTCCTTTATTTTTTAACGTTGTTGTAGTTGTTGTGTTGTGCGCTTATTCGTATACACACGACATTCATTCATTATTATCCTTATACACATTTAATACTTCAATTCAATCAATTTATGCCATCATATCAGGACACAAATTTAACTTTGTGTTTTCTGGTGCCTGTTTTATTGTTGTTGTTTAAAAAGCTTTCCTTTTCTTGTTTATTCGTATTTCGTAGGATTTCTTCAATTCATTCATTATAGACATTATTGAAGGGTGAACCTATTCAATTCGAATTTCCGTTTTGTTTATTTATGATTTTCTTTTTTTTTTTTGTTTTTAATTTTGTTGATTTGTGATGGGTTGAAATTTGTCCTGTTTCATGTTTAGGATAATTGTTTAGAAAATTCGTTAAATTATGCATTAAAATAATTACAAATATTTCAAAAACACAGTTTCCGAATGATACTGGCCCCAATTTTCTAATTGAGTGGAAACATTGGAAATAGATTAGATCTGACGTTACGAGGGATATTCAATGTATTCGTGGCATCGATGTGAAAAAATGTATTAACAAAAAAAAGATTTTTGGTTTTTTTTTTATTTAACCGCTGTCGTTAGAAAAGAATTTAATGACTGACACAAATAGATGTTTTGTATATGATTGTATAAACATGGTATGTATACGGTATTATACGTATAACCGCAGATTTATCGTCATATACCTTGTCAGATCGACGAAAAAGACAAAAATGAAAGATAAATAAAATTCTCGGAAGAAGATAGCTATATCTTTACTATTGCAGTTTTTTGTTTTATCATTGCTTATACAGTCGGGTCTTACTCTTTTGAATAAACAGTTTAAAACAAAATTGCATAGTAAAAATCTTCCGACACAAGCTTCGGTTAGTCCAAACTTGCCTAATAATCGCAAGAATGGGAGCAGTTGCAGAAATGAAGTAAGGGAATTTTTTCACTAATGGTGGATCTGTTCCAAATGCAAAACTATAAGTGTCAACAAATCCATTCGGAACGAATTTGATCAATACTATAGATCATTGGAAGCCTCTGGATAACATGGATAACTTGCCCAATACGACAACGGGAGATAACAATCGAATGGTATCAAATAATCGTGCAATTAAAAAGACATATTTTTGGGGGTGATTTTCTACTTTCAAAAGGCTAAACCATTTCAAGGATCAAAGTGGTTTTCCCTAGCTTATGACAATATTTAGAAAGCATAATATTGTGATCTAAAATTCAGTATTAACTTACAGCAAGGAACAATTACTAAGAGAGTTGCGGACTCTTTTGATAAAAAAGTTAATGGCTGAAACGCGGATATGCAATTGACGAAAAGTCAGAACCCCAATCTATGCGCACAAAACTTGCTTCACTGCGATTTCGTTCAATGAAAAGCCAGAAGAAAACTATCAGAAATTGTAGGCGGTTATATTGAATGATGCAATTCCCACTTTACTAATTAAGGCCATCCTTTTATTAAATAATTTTTACAGAATGGTAAATAGTGTGCAAAATTAAGCCGGTCTTTGCTTTTCTGAAATAAGAATTTGGCATTTTAAATTCTATCCGTATCACAATTCAAGAGCTTAATGCAGATTGCTTTCCAAATCGACTGACATTCCGTGGGCTAATATTTTATAATTATAATTTTAACTTCAATTATTACTGGTCGGAAAGTTGAATTTTATAAATTTTGAAAATTAATCAGATGGGATTGCAAAGGTTTCTGGTTTTAATTTGAACTATATAGAATAGTAATTCAGGGAATTGGTTAGTTGGAGAGGTTAAAAAAAGTTTTAATTACAGTTTTAACAATACGGTTTTAATTTCTAGAATTTACTTGAAGTATTGGGGTGTATACGTGGAAATATAGCGTTTTTTGGTGAAATACATCTTTACTAAAAACAACAAGTATGTTATAATCAAAATATTAACCGTTACTATCTATGGCCCTTTGCCATCCTATTGGATAGTTAATGGATGCCCTCACAATAGAAACTTGTTTGTTGGGAGATAAAATAGGCATCGAGCCATTTTAGAACATCCTTTCAAAACCCGCTGGTCAGCCAAATAGGAAAAGGCCAAGTCAGGATGATACGCCATATACGATTAATTCCCGGGTTGCATTTGCTGTGTATGGACGGGTGTTGTCATGAAGCAACATGACAGATTGCGTTCCTCGGCCCGTGAATGTTTTTTTTCCTTTAATGCATCAGACGATTTCCTGAATCAACCTTTGTTTTTCTTTGCTTAATACTATCGTATATAATCCACTTTTCATGTCTAGTAATGGTTTGTGCAAGAAATTCTTTTTTTTTTTGTGACGAGGAAGCAAATTCAAACAAATGTCGACTCTGCTATATTTGTCTTCTTCGATTAGATCAAATGAGGAACTTATTTTCCTTCCGTGTAGATATTCCCCATTGCACGCCATCAATTTCAAATTGCTTCTTGAGTAACCCGTACATAACTGTTTTTCAAGACCTTGTTGAGTTTTACATAGGTTTTCATCAAGTAAAGCTTGAAGTTCGTCACCGTCAAACTGCTTTTCAGGAACTGAACGTGGATTGTTTTTAAGGCTAAAATTTCCATCACGATTTTCTAACAGTTAAACCATCGGAATTATCTCACCAAACCGAATTAATCATTTCCTTAGCTTCAGCAGCATTTTTTCCCAGCTTAGAACTGAATAACATTGACCATCTTAAAGTTCGAGGGCTTTTAAATGACTGAAACTTATGTGATACAAACGCCAATGAAAAGCGAATTGAATGCGTTAAAGTATTTTATACCAACCAACTTCAGTGCTTTGTTTCCACTAATACATCTAATATGTATAATATAGATATAGATCGGTAGAGTATATTCTCTCTGTTTCTGACAATTTTTTGTGATACTAATTCCAAAGTATGATTTTCTTCCTTATCATACCAACAGTATTTAATTTGATACACCATATTGTGTTGACACATGAATAGACATTCACATTTTTACCTCCAAAAGTGCATTGCAAAGTTTTATTATTGCCAATGATTTTACATGAACAGTTGATATTGTATCTGTCAGTGATTAACAAAAGCTTAACAACGAGTACATCCTTCTTAAAATTCTAATTAACGATTTAGATACAATACCTGGTTTAGGTTATGTGATATTCAAAGGTCATAAAATCAGCTCACCGCTTGAACGGAAGTGAAAAGTTTCCGGCATTGATAATAAAATGAAACTTAAAAATGTTTTTATTTAATCCTCAATATAATCTCCTTTTAACCCAATATGCTTCATCCAACGATTTTCGACCGTTTTTTTCCAAACATTAGCATGAAGTGGTTACTGTTTCGCGTTTTTCACCACATGATTCTTTCTTTATGTTCTTTGGATATCTTACATCTTCATTAACTTCACTTTATGATCTCTCAATGCAATATCATGGACTTTTCAATCATTTAATGTTGTCACCTCTTTTGGGTTCATAATAGCGGCAAATACTCTTCAGCAAAAGGTATCATGTGGTTATTGAAAACCAAATGATACCTTTTGCTAAAGATCATTTGCCGCTTGAATGGATTTTCATGCATGACAATTACGCTAATAGCACTTCATGACTGGTTAAGAGTAGCTTAGAACTCAATGGTATCAATTTTCTAAAGTGTCCTACGCAATCACTAAATCTCAAATCCGATTAAGTATCTGTGGAACGCTGTTGAACACCATGTGGGGTAAAAGAAACCCTAGGATTGAGCAGAGTAGTGGCAGGAAATCCAATATGCAGGGAATGCTATTCCAAAGAGGCTGCGAAGTGTTAGTAGGAAGTTTGAGCAAAAGATGTGCTGCAGTTACTCAAAATAAAATTTCCTACTAAATCTTAAAAAATAATTGGCTTCAGCCAATACTACAAATTATTGTGATAATTTGGTAAATGTGCTAAGTTTGTGTCCACGCAAAATATTAATGTTTCTTAATTTTTTCTTAAAAGGTACAAATGAATTAATCTGTAATTAATATGTAATTACATTGATGTTTTTAAACTGTATTTAAGTTCAATTTTGTTAAATAATAAATGACCACTGCGACACAAGTGGTTTGAACATAAATAATTAGCAAAAAAATAAACAAAAATAAATAAAATTGGATGTGGATAACTTCAGCAGCGGAAACTTTCGAATTTAAACTAAAAATGTCTCATACCGTTAGAACTGAATTTCTGCTAATTAGTGCTTATTGGAAAAAATTAGTGCTCGTCCAGGAGCCGAGAAAATGGAAAAATAATTTTCGTATTCCGCCTGAAAGACGGTAAAGGAATACAAAAACAAAACCTGGTCAGCGGAAACCAGACTTAATATTTTTGTTGGTAAACACAATGAAGAAATTTGTGCTTATTACAAAAATATAAATGTTAACAATTTTCATGCATAAATTGTGAAAAATGAAAATGAATCCATACCCCTATAATATACGGAACCATCCAAGACACATTTTGCGTTCAATAATTTCTAAATTAAACAACAAAAATTATTGAGTTAAACTATTTTAAAGCCTCCTTTGGGCTAGATACTCGATACTCTGGCAAGTCGCAAATCGGTAAATACGGCGGATTTGCGAATCGTAAATTTATTTGCGTAATATGATCAAATAAATATTGATGGATGAAATTGGTGCTTTTCACAAAAATATAAATTTCGAATATTTTCATTAATAACCCAAGGAAAAATGAAAATTTGGCAACACAAATTACGATTAACCTATGCAGGCAAACATTCGAATTTAAGGTTGAAACTTCCTATTATGACCCTTGACACACTAGGGATTAGCTAAGCGCGATTAGTGAAACGAGATGAGCTAATCCACTACAAATCCATATGCGTTGACAAACTAGCGATTAGTTTCTTAGGCAGAGAAGTAAAATATTGCACTATGATGGTGATTCGCTGAATTTTAGCTAGTAAACCAGCTGGACTCAATTTTTAATTCAATATTTCTAAGATTTATACTAGATTTTTTATTGAGTAATATGTTTATAATAACCTAAAAATTTATACAGCACAAATTGTATAAGACATCATTGGTTTTATAACTTCTATCGTAAACTCACGCCACTTATATTTATTTTCAACAATGTTGAAATAATTATTTCGCATTGTAGTGCCACTTGTACCATCACTAAACCCAATTCAACGAGATAAACTTCAAAATCTTCAAAGATTAGTGCACTAACCTCGATTAGTCACTAATCCTCAAATAAAATGAGATTAACTAATCTTCAACTTGACACACTACAGCTAATCTCGAAAAAATCACTAATCGCGCTTAGCTAATCCCTAGTCCGTCAAGGGTATAATCGAGATTAGTGCGCTAGTCTCTGAAAATTTTGAAGTTTATCTCGTTGTATTGGGTTAAGTGATGGTACAAGTGGCGCTATGATGCAAAATATTTCTTCCAACATAGCTGAACGTGTAAACAGCGTGACTTTACGAAAGAAATTATAAAATCAATGAAATCTTAAACAATTTGTGCTGAATAAATTTCGAGGTTATGTTTATAAAAAGAAAATCTAGTGTGTTTTAATGAAAACATCTAAGAAATATTGAATTAGAAAATGAGTTCAGCTGATTTACTAGCTATATTTCAACAAATCACCATCATAGAATATTTTACTTCTCTGCCTAGGAAACTAATCCCTAGTCTCTCAACGCAAATGAATTTGTGGTGGATTAGCTGATCTTGTTTCACTAATCGTGCCAAGCTAGTCTTTCAATGGTATTAGAATCGAATTTGAGCTAATTAGTTTTCATTGGGAAAAATTAGTGTCAGCCCCGAAGCTGGGAAAATGGAAAAAGAAATTTCATATTTCGCCTGAAACATGGTAAAAAATTAAAAATAAACCTGATTTTCAGCGGAAACCGGGAAAGTTTAACCAATTAACTTTATCTTTTCCATTAGTTTGAACACATATATATTCATATATTTCACTAATTTCCCATCTATTCGCAGTGTAGTTTTAAAGTCCTATGCAGCAGCCAAAGCTTGGTTTTACACCTTACACACAACACATTGAAACGTTCCACAATAGCGTTTATTATTGACATGAAAAATGTTTCAGCCCAAGAATTCGGCATATCAATAAAGAGTCACAAATGTGTTTATAGCCGACATATCATAATCTTATATGATGTACAATCCTTTAGAAATCCCTCCTCTGTGGTATTCGAACCCACTACCGTCCGATTCAAATATAGCTATTTTAACCACTGTGCCATTTGATTGGTCAGTTTAAATTCATTCTGGTCAATTCTGGATTAGCACAAATTGAGCCGCAACGTATTTTAAATAACACTACATGTGTATTGGTTTCTAACAGATTTTGTGTCCGAAATTGTTAAAATCAATAATTACTTCGGTCTAAAAAGACCAAAGTATTGAAATCCTGTCAAAAATGACGAAAAATTTGGTTGGTTCAAAACCCATTTTCTCGACGTTTTGAAAGTCCCTGAGTCTGAAAATGCAAAAAAAAAAAAAATGTCCGTCCGTCTGTCTGGATGTCTGGACCCATGGTATCTCGAGAACGGCTTGTCCGATTTGGAATTTTTTTTCGCCAATCTGTTTCTATAGTCAAGGCGGAGATTTGAAAAGCTTTTGGAGACTGTACGTCAAGGGGGTGGGGTACGTGCCATACGAATTGACCCAAAATACCTGCTTTTACAAATATTTACGATTTTTTTATATATGTATGTTTATTTGATTATTGGATTGGGCATTGAATTGGGAATTGATTTGAAGGTTAAATTATGGGTCAATTTGCGCGTTGAGTTGAAGTTGAGTTGGAGTTGAGTTGGGGTTGGATTTGGATGTAGTGAATAGTTAACACATTTTTTATATGATGGAACTTCCCTATTTATCAACCGATTATTATGAAATTTGACATGTGTGTTGGAAATGGGATTCTAAAATGTTTTTTGGATGAAGTTCTGGGATTTTAAAATGATCTCTGGATGAATTTCTGGAATATGGCCAAGTATGATGGAACTTGTCTATTTATCAACCGATTATTATGAAATTTAGTATGTGTGTTAGAAATGGGATTCTAAAATGAGTTTTGGATGAGGTTCTGGAATATTGGCAAGTATGATGGAACTTGCCCATTTCTCAACCAATTATGATGAAATTCGACATGTGTATTGGAAATGGGAATCTAAAATGAGTTTTAGATGAAGTTTTGGAATATGGCCAAGTATGATGGAACTCGCCTATTTCTCAACGGATTATTATGAAATTTGATATGTGTGCTAGAAATGACGATTCTAAAATGAGTTTTGGATGAAGTTCTGATGATGGAACTTGCCTATTTCTCAACCGATTACGTTGAAATTCGACAAGAGCGTTGGAAATGGGATTCTAAAATGAGCTTTGTATCAGGTTCTAGAATATGGCCAAGTATGATAGAACTTGCTCATTTCTCAACCGATTATAATGAAATTCGACATGTGTATTGGAAATGGGATTCTAAAATGATTTTTGGACGAAGTTCAGGAATATGGCCAATTATGATGGAACTTGGCTATTTCTTAACCGATTATAATGAAATTTGATATGTGTATGGAAATGGGAATATTTGATATGTGTGGAATATTGCCAAGTAGGATGGAACTTGGCTATGCCTTAACCGCGGGTATCATTAAATTAGCCATTTGTGTTGGGAATGGAATTCAAAAATAATTTTTTATAAAGCTCTGGAATATGGCCAAGTAGGTTGGAACTTGGCTATTTCTTAACCGATTATGATGAAATTTGATATGTGTGTTGGAAATGGGATTCTAAAATGAGTTTTTGGATAAATTTCTGGAATATGGTCAGTTAAACGGTTAGAAGTACCAGTATAATTTGTTATACTACTTTCGGTATAAAGTTCCAGAATACGATTTTTCGTTTTAAATTGGATGGCTGTACCCATGTTACTGAAGCTTTTGACCTGTTTGGCTGTTGTTGTATAAGTAAATATATGTATGTTGGTTAAAATAGAAATCAATAATGTCAAAACTGTCACACCAACTTTATGACATTGTTGAAGATACCAAAGACCGAAGTTCTGATCCCCTCATGAGGTTTCAGCCCTTTATATTTTTTTTGTTCAATTCGAAATTTATTGAACCGAATTTATAGTCATTACTACAACTACAACTCCTGTTATAGTAACAGTTTTCATATTTATTAACCTCACTATAATAATGTAAAAATGTTTAAAGTGATCAGAATCCATCACTATATAAACATTGTTACAAAGTATCGAAATTAAATAAAATAGCAAGATAAATTCCAAATTCATATCTAATTTTTGATTTCATTTTGAAATGATTTTCGAAAATCGTTGCTATAATAATATCAATAATATTCCCGGTTTCCGCTGAACATCAAGTTTTGCTTTTGCATTTTTTTTTTACAGTATCGCAACGGAACTAGTAATCAGACATAACATTTGTATTGGTTTGTAGAACATTTTATGTCGGAAATATGTAGTTTAAATCAATCATTTTTGTTGTTCAATTTGGACATTATTGATTGCAAAATGTGTTCCGCATAGTATCATTTAGGGGTATGGATTGATTTTAATTTTCCACAATTTAATGAAAGAAAATTGTCAAAATTTATATTTTTTTTTTTTTGATAAGCACAAATTTTTTCATTGTACAACTAAAAATACTACGTTAATTGGCTAATCTTTTCTGGTTTCCGCTGAAAACCAGGTTTTGTTTTTGTACTTTTTTACCGTCTTTCAGACGGAGGAACATAAAAATTATTTTTCCATTTTGTCGGCTCCTGGACCAGCATTATTTTTTCCAATGAGTACTAATTAGCACAAATTCGGTTCCAACGGTATGAGAAATTGCAAGCTTAAATTCGACGTTAAAATTGGAAAGACAAAATGCAAAAGCTTTGAGCAGAATCGAACTCTAGACGTTTGCCGAGCTGCTCCACTACATTACCACTACGCCACAAACGATATAACATCTCTCATATAATTTGTATTGTTAAATTATTCTATTATTACATAACGACTTAACTTTTTGTTAACACTCGATTTTGCTTCTATCTAATTTGTTTATATATGAAAATTGATTCTTAAAGAGTAAACTCCAAAAAAAAAACATAAAATTTCATTGTATAATAAATTTTACAATAATACATTATTCTCATTATTATAAAAATTTCTTATTTATAAAAATAAATCTAAGTAAAACATTTAAATTTAAAATATTTATTTTATACTTAATTAAGTAAAATATATGTTTTTGGGCTGAGGTGTTGTATCCATATTGCGTACGCCTGCCATAAAATCATGAAACGAATGGGGCATGCAAAATGAGTTTGTTTTTGTTTCCGCACATCAGATGTAATTACCGTTGTGATTAAGGTTACAATAATGTTTAACGTTTAATTTTATGGCTACGAAGTTCGAACGCGTCGCTAACGGACTTATAAACATTTTAAAATATAAAAATTCTTTTGTGTTATTAAATTCACAAAACAGTTTCGATACAAAACACTAATACCATTTGACATTCTAACCTTTACCGAGGGTGCTGCATTTAAAAACAGCGGCGAATATTGTTACTATAAGCATGCCCCATTATACTAATACTTGTTGCATTAATTTTATAACAAAACACCGAGCTGTAATTATAGGTTTTACCTCATTCAAAAGTAGTAGAGTAAAAGTTTATGTTCAGTAAGGAACTTACTAATAAAACGTAACTACAATAAAACAATAAATAAATTAAATTGACATTAATAAATTAATATTATTTAAAATAGAATTGAAAAATCTTAACCGCAACAAAATTTGGTAAAATTTGGCATATTTTCTAAGCAATTTCTAAGAATTATCACCATTCCTAAATTGTAATATTTTAAAATTCTAAATATAGTAAAGGTTGGGAATTATAAAATTAACTTTAAATTTGTTAATAAATCCCAAAATTCATAAAATTCAATAAGCGGCGTATATACATACTTATGCCGTATCATGTTTTTAAGTTCAATTACTAATGATATAACAAATGTAATTCCTCACGTTTTCAACATTGTGTCGCAGAGCAGGACAATTCTGAAACTCTCTTCTGTAACCGCTATTGGCTATTTTCCCGATAGCTTTTTGATGTGAAAACATCTTTAGCGGGGACAAGTCAAAAACTTCTTGTAAAAACAGGAACGGAAAATCCTGTATGAACAAAATTGCAAATTATAAATACATGTGAAAAACCAACACAAAATGCACTGCACTTGCACCCAGTAGATGTACTTTGACAAAGCGACCGACGATTTTTGTGTGAAAAGGCATTCAAAAACCATGAAACAGACGTATAAAGTATAAAAAAAATGTTCCGTATTTCAAATTTGTGTGTATAATTATAACTGCCCAGTTTGATTGCTAAATTAGTGCCTTTCGAGCATTCAATTTGATCACAGTATAAAAAATTGCGCACGACCTTGGGGAAAAATAGCAATAATATCTATCTTTCATTATCATTATGATTTGCTTTTTCTAAACTGACTGACTGATGTGCGTTGTTCGTTCTAATGGAAAAAAAATTCATAAAATCTAATATAAAAAATTTAATTAGTATACAAGTACGTAGATAAAAAATTAAGTAAGTGTAGTGATTACGTATTTTGATTCTAGGAATTATAAATAAAAATAGTGTTCCCCGAATTATATTTTTTATAGATAATAAATTTCTAGGAAAATTATTAAATTTATTTCAAACAATAATGATCAATTAATTTTTAACAGTTTTCTCTATAAGCAGCATTTAGTTGTTGGTTTTCTTTTTGCATTAAATCTATTTAAAGCCAAACAAACTAGGTATCTGATTTAATGTTTTGGGCTCTGGACTCGTTCTAATTTTTGCATTGCTTAGCTCTTTTATAGTTTTGTAAAATTAGTTGTTTAGTTATAGGCAGATTAATAATTATTTTGTGTGATTAAATGGAATAGAATATTTGTTCTAACTTTTACCTTATTTGTTTAAAAATAGTTAATACATAAATTAATTTGCTTAATTTCAAAGTACATTGCATGAGCCCCCACATTTAGTCGAAGATCAACTAAGGAGATAGTAATATTGTTCTCTAATTTTTAAGTACCCAAGTTTTAAATTTCGAATATGGAGACCGGAAAGCCAGCTGATTTGTTGTCCAACCAGCACGAAGAAGATTACAGGCTGAAGTAGCTGAATGTGCAGACATGCCATTGGATGCCGATCAAGAAGCAGCGTTAGACTCTACAGAACAGGCAATGGATTACGAGATTGAGCTATATGTTGAAGAGGATTCCAATCATTGGTTTGATGATGAGGATATTAATGACGAATTTTTGTTTCAGATGAGAAAGATATTAGTGAAAATCTTTCGGAAAATACAGAGTATTTTGAATAAACTGACGGTAGAATTAGCTGAGTGGGCAATCGAATCGGGGCTAGGTAGACACAAGATCAATAAATTGTTAAGTATTTTGAATATACAAAAACTGTCAAACCGGTCAAAACCCAGGGGAATACCATTTCGGAATAGAAAAAAATATAATCAAATTAAAAAACGATTTTTTGTATTGTACTGAACAAATAGATATAGACATAGAGATTGACGGTTTTCCCTTGTTCAGATCATCAAAGCTTCAGTTATGGTAAATTTTTGGTGCCTTTGTGGATAGGAAAAATGTTTGTCCATTCATTATTTGTGTTTATTCGGTAAGTGAGAAGCCTGAAAATATTGACGAATTTTTATTGGAATTTGTAAATGAGGTTCAATTATCAACCCAAAATAAATTAAAGAAACATTTTTCGATGTTTCGTTTACGATGCCCCTGCCAAACCTTATGCTATGGGTATAGTGGGCCATACTAGTTTTCATGGTTATCCTAAACTTATGTCGGAACATATGTTAATAGTTTGAACTGTTGCCTATAGTACAACTGTTTCTCAGTTATTTTGATTGATTGATTGATTGATTGATACGGATGTACGACCAAGCCTCAGCAAGATTCCCGGATACGCCGGATCCACCGTACACCACCTTACATATAACAAGACCGAAGGATAGGAAAGGAATGTTAGCAATATGGACTCGACCCGGTTTCAGCCACCTATGCAGTCGATAGTTAGTAAAATTTTTTGTTAGTATTTTTTTTTTTTTTTTTTTTGACAAGTTGTTAGTCATAAGACAACACAATCTCCTAATCAGCGTTCCTCATTAGTGCCGCAGGTGTTTCTGAAAAGCTGTAAGAAATTTCTACTATTATTTCCATCGGCGGTTGTGAGGGAGGGGGGGGCGAGATTTCGTTCCAGCAATAGGTTCCCATGCGGTCACCCAAATTTGTACTAACTATAGCACGTGTTGCTTGACGTTATTGTTCAAGTTGTTGCGCCTCTGCTGACTCTCCTACTCGCCCCCCCCCCCCCCCTAAATTATGATTTTGCTCATAAAATTGTAATCATTTTATGAACTTAAATTATGATTTTGCTCATAAAATTGTAATCATTTTATGAACTAAATACAACTGTTTCTCAGTTATATTCTGATAATTCATTTAAAAATTGGAATTTCCCAAGCTTCCATAGTCATATTTCAAAGTTTGTAGTGGATCGTTCGTAAAATTTTAAGCGCACTTTTTAAAGTTGAAACGCTATGTAGGATTTAAGTTAAGTCAGGATACAAAAAGTAAGTTAAATTTAAAGTTAGTGAATTGTGCAGGTAGTATCCCATTTGCTCGTAAACCTAGGTCGATAAATGATTTAAAAATGTGGAAGCCTACGGAACTAAGGGAGTTTATTTTATATACCGGTATTATTGTTTTAAAAGATATTGTTAGCGACAAAATTTTTAATTATTTTTTTTTATTGCATTGTTTATATCGATTAATTTCTCAAAAGGATGGGCGAAACCATATAAATTTATTCAGTAAAATGTTAGCAGAATTTGTTAGAATATTTTCGAATATTTATGATGAACATATAGGGTTAGCTATAATGTACGCAGTCTCGTCCATATCGCAAATTGTGTGCGTCTGTTTGGTAACGTTTATTCATTTTCAGCTTATAAATTTCAGAATTATATCCAGAAAATAAACAAAGTAGTGAGCAACTTGCCAACCGAATTGATTAACAACAAACTTCGAGTAATTTATGCAAAAGTCTACCTCACATATATTCAAAATCTAATAACTTTAGATTTGACGAGTTCATATTAAATAATACCGAAGCTGACAAATGCTGCTGCATTTTGGGCAACATACCGTTTTTAATTTCAGAATTCATAGATCAACACGGAACGGCAATGGTTATTGGTAGGCGCTTTTTGGACGTATCACCGTAATTCTTATTATCACTGAATTCGCAAATAACACTTGGCATTACACAATGTACCAGTATATCGGAGAATAATGAAATAATTTCCTGAGGCATCAATTAAAACCAAATACATACCACCTAACACCTGTGATTTTGAAGATTTTAATTTAACAGATTCGTTTTCGGTCGAAAAAGAATTGTCATCGTCGCCGCCCTTGCAAATCAACAGAAAATCTTTATAGCATCAGCAAGAAGAATAGAAATATCTGATGTAAATTTTATTGTGTCCAAGGAACCATCCGCCACAACAAAACCACCAACCACAATCAATTCATCAGCTGCAGTAAAAATACCAGGCCTATCAAGCCCAAATATAAAGAAAGATGGTTACCCAAAAATTATTTGGTTTAATATTATCTATGGATTTATTTTCTTAATCATGTCATTTATTATGTACAATAAATAAATTATTTTTTGGATTGATATTCCTAAATTTTACTTTGAAGTATTGGAAATGTTGTTTTACTGTAAACAAAAATTCCAAAATACTATCTGGTGGTGTGTAATGACAACTAAATTGATACACCATCTATCAAAAAATTTCTGAACTAAATCGTATTACCAACCCTACGTTTTACTACTTTCAATGGTGTTCGTCTGTCATTCGTACATGTGTAACGAAATTTAGTATAAACTGATGCTTAAATTGAGGTGTTCTCGTGCGCTCAATTTGACCGCTAAATTAGCGTTTTATGAGCGTACAACTGGGAATACTATATAATACGAATTACAATTTCCGTCAGTTAAAAATGGAAAGGTACAAAAAGTATGCATGTGTAGTGCAAGTGACTCAAAAAAACGAAATGAAAATACATTAAACAAAGAAAAAATACACACATCCTTTAAATGTTAAATATTATACATCTTAGCGAGCTGTGAAAATGGTTCTTATACATTGATACTTTGATAGATACATAATAAAATAATAATTTTCAGTATTGGGGGAACCAGCAAGTCACAACTTTAAGGGGGGAACCTCATCCAGATATTCCTTTTTTTTTTTTTGCTTTAAAAATTCATTTAGTATCTGAAGAATATATTTCCAAAGTTTCAAGCTCAACAGAAAGTCCTAAAGGTCCCTAGGAATAGGAAGTCACCGAAGTAATGCGTTTTTTTCAAGAACAAAAACTTGGCTGGTAACTCAAAAAGTAATGGACCAATCAACTTGAAATTGTGTACATTCTTTAACTTACCGGCCTTTGCATAAATCTAAAATTTCATATAAATGGTTTAAATAAAAATTATTTTTAACGAATTGTTTATAAGAAAAATGTGTTTTTTTCTTTTTGTCCTCAAATTTTCAATTTTTTTTTTTTGCTAAATTTAGGTTCATGCAATGTGGAATGAATTAGTTTAATGAGAACAATTTATTTCGTTAATTTTAGTTAACTATAAGGAACTGGGCGTTCGACGGCGCAAACCCTAGGCGCCA
Organism: Tipula helvola; assembly: GCA_963556165.1. Taxonomy (NCBI): domain Eukaryota; kingdom Metazoa; phylum Arthropoda; class Insecta; order Diptera; family Tipulidae; genus Tipula; species Tipula helvola. The sequence continues at coordinate 146,057,041 of OY744481.1, read as the reverse complement.
AATTCGAGCACCTCTAGCGCTGCCATTTTGTTTTTTTTTCACTTACAATTTTTTTTTTATATTTATTTAAAAGTCAATATTATTATGTAATTTGTTTCATTGCAATAAATGCTCTCAATTTTTTGTAAAATATTATTGAAAAACCTATTTGTGGCCCCCTTAAGTATAAGAAAGCGATATATAGAAAGTACATGTTACTAACCAGCGATTCTTAAACAACTTTTCGTTCAGTTCAGGGTGCTGATTCTCTAAAAAAAAAATTAATGTGTAAACGTGTAATCTCGTGAAAAGCAAAGCTTTCTTTCATTACTTTGCAATTTTTCGACTTTATTTGAAACTGTAATCAAATCGAAAAATTGCGAATTCATTAAAGCAGGCTTTGCTTTTTGAAAGTTTACACGTCTAAGTGGTAACCATAAAAAAATAAAAATTTAAATTAAGAAAAAATAGTAATGCGATAAATGGCATTTGTGTGTATAAGATTCTAAAAACAACTTCGCAAAGGCGAACGCCTGGGATGAAGTGGCAGAGGCAACCGGCCTAACAAGTTAGTAGTTTAAAAATACCATTTGCATTTTACTTTTACATTATTCTGAAAATTTCCGTATTTTTACAGTGGAAGAATGTCGACGTAAATGGGTTGTTTTGCGTGAGCGCTTCAACAAGGAGCTGAAAAAAGGAATATTCCTTCCGGCAACAAATTGGAGACAAATGACTATTGGGCGTACTACGACAGTATGCTGTTTCTGAAAGATTTCGTGCAGCCCAGAAAGTAAGTTTATTAGTTCGATAGATATACACTCACATACAGTGAAGATTAATGTTATTTTAATTAATGTTATAGGACCAGAAAAAACCTGTTTAGTGATTGCCAGGAGAAGGAGATTGCCGTTGAGATTGGCGAGGAGGTTGTCAACGAGGCTGACATATTTTCTGAAACAACAAGCACAAGTTCAACGAAAAAGCCAAAGTTGAGAGACGCTCCTTACCAGGAGGCCTGCGAGGCTGTTAACGCTGCGGCAGAGTCTATTAAAAATGACAACACCAATCGACAAACGTCTCAACTGACCGATAGGCGTACAATAAACGAAAACTTTTTAACTTCATTATTGTTAACGTTGGCATCGCTGTACAAGTTCGAGCATGATAGTGCGATGGCACAAATCGTGCAATTTGTACAAGGCGAAATGAACTCAGCTCAGCCGTGCTAAAAAGACCTGTGATATATATGTAAATGCGTACTGTGATTTTTATTATTATTTATTGACTTTAAATTTTGAACTGAAATGAAACTACCTGTGAATTATTTTTGAAGTTATACTTTTTGCGCTCGTTGTACACATTGGGATGGAGTGTTGGTCGAGAAACCGCGTCACGCTGTTTTGCATAGAAAAAATAAGGATTATAGTAGTAGGCTGGTTCGTCACGCTTTCGACTAAGCAAAAATAAGAACTGTATACTTAGCAGTAGGCTGTTTCGACTAAGAAATAAGAAAAAAAAATTTACGATTATACGATTTTGTATACTTAGCAGTAGGCTGGTTCGTTGATGTGCGTCATTCTGTTTTGATTGTTTGATTTTTTGATTTTGTTTTCTTCTTTTTTTTTATTCTTTTTGGGCGTTTTTTTTTAATGTCGGAGAAATAAGACAGAACAGATAGATAATATATCGGATAAATCCGATAAATATTTTCTCTGATGTATCCGAGAAAAATAAATGATAATTTTGATAGCGTCGAAGAAATTAAACGTCAGTTTAAGATTACCAAACAAATATTATCGTGTTCTTTTTATTTAAAATAAATGTCTGTCAAACAACAATCTGAACTTTTTTCCAGAGAAAAAAGATTCAATTTTAAAATTATCCGAGCGTTAAAAAACAACACAGAGAAATACATTTTTCCTCGGATACTAAAAAAAAAACGCATATCTGTATTTTGACAGTTAAATTATTTCTCAGATTACTTCGACATCAAAAAAAAACATGCCCTGTGTGTGTATATTTTAGTTTTATCATCTCCACCTTACATAATTTTTTTTGACGTAGGACTACGTCTTTGTTTTCATTATATATGGGGGGTAAACCAAAATTTTAATGTGATGACGCGCGTCACGGAATTGACGTATTTAGGAAATTTATTTGAGTAAAGCAATGTCTCTGGATAAATATAAATGTAATGTTTTAAAAACTGTAAAATTCAAACTAAGTTAAATAAAGATTTTTGTATTGAAAAAAAATTTAAACAACTAATTTTTCATATCTATTTCAATTTCAATTTTAATTAAATAGTCATGAACTTGATCAAACATGCCGCACGCCATATTGATTTAAAGCTATAAAATAAAAATAAAAAAGTTCAACATTTTTTTATTTTCATTATGTTAAATATTGCGTACATTTTTTGAATTTATATGCTGTATAACCTATGCAAACCTAGAAAAATGTATAGTCGCAAAATCAGGCCGAAAAATGTTTAGGTTTTTGAGTTATGGGACTTCAAAGTTTCCAAGTGACCGGAAACTAATTGGATTTAATACGTCATTTGAATCGTCAATATTTAAAAATAAATTATAACTAGTATGCTTTTGTTAATAGCAAGACATTCCCATTTCTGTGTCATTGACATTTATGTGACCTTTTATTGACATTTTGTGACATTTTAATGATTGAAATTTCAACGGTATATTGATCGATACATTATTTGTGAATTGCTTTATTAAAATCGGGTTTAAAGGTATTATTTCTGAGTAGAAAATTTATATTAGTGATTGATGGTTTGGTGATCTTTAACGGACGCTTTGTGGAAAAGTGTTGTGTGAGGAGCCAGATAGACCCCCATTTTTTATTTTTGTTTTAGAACGGCATTTCATTGTGATATAACGAATTGAGAAATATAAAATTTAGTATTGTATAAACAATAAATATTAAAATTAAGAAAAAATATGTACAACGGGTACTCTTAGGCTAATACAGCCTAATGCATAAAGATGGCAGCATTAGATAATTAACGATTTTATTTTTAATTTATAACTTCTAAATTTTGGTTTCACTTAAACTGTAAAAATAAAGTTTTCTCAATTTTGCGTAGTCCTACGTTAATAGGTCGTGTCTCGGATACAAGCTCGCCGGTTTTTTATAATATGTACTAGTAATACATATTTCTAACGAAATTATGTACCTAAAACATGCAACTAAAATAAGAAAATATTTGAATAAAATCCAAAAATATGTGGCCAACATTTAATAAAATATCAATTTATTTATCAACAATATCACAAAAATTCGTATCACAAAATTTGCGCTTTAAATTTTCAAATTTAAGTTTTGGCGGTTTGGTCTTAAAAAATATTTGCACATCGTACGACATCTACAGATGTTATCGTACCTTAAATATACTAAAATTTCAGCAGAATAAAATGTTGACACTTCTTTTGCATCACAAGATCCTTGTAAAACATTTTTAATGGCTCGAACCATTTCCAATCCGTTTTCTTTTGCTAAAACATTCTCTAATTTGCACATAATTATATTCCTAATTGGACCGTCGACGTTTCTGATTAAAGAAATCGAAAAATTCATCAAAATAATTTGTTCCGCTAATGATCTATTTTAAGATTGCAGTCTTTCAATCATGTAAAAAAATTGCTAAAATAATTTTTATATTCGATTTAGTCATATATGTACTTCTTTGCTATTCTAATATTAATGGATTTTTCTTCATTTAATAAATTGATTATTGTTACTAGTTGCAGCATTCAAACAACTTCCTCATCAGATTATAATAGACTGCTGTGGTAGTTCCAAATCAGACTCTGTATTGAAATAGTGGAATGGTTGCTTTTTTCAAATTCAGCCTAATTTAAAAGTTGCTTTTTGAGATGTTTTGATCGATATTTAAAATACCTAAATTCACCTTGGCAATACACCTGCCCGAGCTATTAGTCGCTTTGCCAATCGATATCCGCACGTATTTGGTACTATTACTTTCATTTCATTAATTTGAATATCACACAATTGCCTAACCTATTTCATCCTAATTGCAGTATGTGCAGTGATTTTTGTTGAACAGTCACGGCTTTTACGTATAATAGTTACAGAATAATACCAATCGATCTGTTTTAAATATTTGCTAATGTTCACTCACTATCAATTTTAGTTTACTGCTTAAGCATCAATTTAAATAATGTTTGCCTTAGTAGGCTAAATATTGTCAACATTTAAAACTTTAGTTAGTTCACTTAGTTTAAATTTTAGCTGATATTTTTATCAAGAGAGAATACATAATTTATACTAGCGTTTATTTAGCGTATTAATTCGTTAATTTGATATTTTAATTTGTCGAATTATTGAAAACACAATATAGTTTTTCATAGGCTTTTGTTGATACATAGTTGCATATTATTTAATTGAACGGGTAATCCATGTATTTGAGTAGTGTTAGGTAGCTTGCGTAAATGATAGGAACTAAAAGCAGTTTGTTTATCTAAGATACATATATTAAAATCTTTTGTACGGTAAATTTATTGAAATCTGAAAAATATGTCGTATCAGGTCATATTGTCTGGCTGTGTGCGTGTGGGTGAGCGAATGGCCAAAGAAGTTTAACTTCCACCGTCTGGTCCGACGCAGACCCAGTTTTTTTAATTAAAGAAATAAAAAGAAAATATTTATTTTGTTAACAATAAGCTTCTATTTAATATTTATTTTCAGGTCATCCAGTTTAACCTCCTCTCGATATTTAAAAATGAGCATAACTCATCTCGCATTTCAACTGCCGTTCTGCCACCTATAACGTGTGTATTTTGAGATGGAGCTATTGAACCCAAAGATCGGCCTATTTCGTGTGCTGTGTTCTGAGTCCTCCCAATCAACAAAATTTTGGCACATAAATTTGTGCGCTTTCCTTATGAATTTTTTGGTAGCATGTGTAATGGTTTTAATAGTATCCTCCATCTACTAACGAGGATACCGAACGCATTTTCAATAACGCGACGTGCTCGCAATAGACGTTTATTGTATATTTCCTTTTGGAGGGGTAACATCGATCCAGGATATGGCTTCTTCAAATTTTTAGTTAAACTAAACGCCGCATCACCTACGAAAAAATGAGGCAGAATGGTATTGAAGTTTGGTAACAGTTTTGATGGAGGTAAGTTGAAGCGGTTGTTACAAATTGTTTTACCAAGCTCGCTAACGTTGAAGACGCCTACGAGAAAAAAATATTAAACAAATTATAATAATTTGTTTAGTTTATTATTTACCCCCATCACTTTGTACGTCTATATGGGTAAACACATATCTAGTATCACAGGTAGCCATTAAAACAATACTGAAAAGCTTCTTGTAATTAAAAGATTGGCTGCCTGTGGCAGGTGGACATTGTACATATAGCGACATGTTTGCATCTTTGCTTCCTCGACAGCTTGAAAATCTGCTATGTTGGGTTTAGTGACATATAACGGACCTATTACAGTTAAAATGGCCTCGCAAGTCTCTAGAATAATTAGGCGTGCCGTCTCTTTCCCTATCTTCCAACTACTAGCTAATGTTTGTATGGAATTGCCCTAAATAATTTAAAATTAATACAAGCTGTATCTGTACAACATACCTAAACTAACTTACAATAATGTTAATGCTAAACGAAACTCAGTGTTTATTCGATTCTTCCCTGATGTTTCCATCGCTAGCCTAACCAAATCCAGTAGCATAGTAAAAACTTGCTTTGTCATCCTGGTATGAATGAAAAATTGGCTTGGGTCAACCTCCTTCATTTTAATAAAAGTAACTTTAAAGTAACCATGTATGTTGCGGGTTCGATTTATTTCCCGGACACTACAATACCGCTTGCATCTTTTATTTTCTTTCAGCTCCTTTAACCCTTTTAGCATTAAAAATAGTTGAGATAAATGGGTAAGTTGTGCGACGTGTTTTTGCTGGTTCATTGTTGACCTAATCTAAACTGCCTATCTATGTATAAACTAATTTACTATTATCTATAGCTATTCACTACCCTATCTACTATTTATAAAAACTTATTCTACCTAACGTATATGAATCTAATTTATAAATGAGTTTTAAATATGTACTTGATGATGAGCGGTAATGCTCGAAACTAGTCTACGTATAAATAAATTTTAATAGTTATCACAATTATAGAAAACTTTTCTAAAACTCAATTTTGGATTTTTATTTTACGAATAAAATTTGAAAATATTTAGTTAAAGTGTGATAAAGTGTGTAAAAATTGACAAAATGTAGATGATAATTATAAATAATGCACTAAAAATCTAAAATTAATATTAAATACAAGGGTAATAGCCGAGCTCTGTACGACCATCAAGGATTCGCGCTCTCGAAGTGAGACCAGAGGGACCAGCCACGAGAGAAAGGCAACGAGATCAGCGTCGCGGCAAACGATAAATAAGAAGTTTGATCAGTGCTATTACCACTATAAATTCGGCGCGAAGGCGAGAAAATGTGTTTCAGGGTGTAAGTATTACGGTGATAAAACACCCGAGAAACCGACAAATCCCCATCAAAAGCTGTCGGCAGGCATTGATGAGCCCACAAGCAGCCGATTAATCATTTTCGAAAGGCATTCTAAATTAAAATGTTTAATAGATACGGGAGCGGGCGTGTCCGTCATTCCCGCAAAATTCCTAGAAACGAAACACCCAGTGTCCACGAGTAGTTTATACGCGGCAAACGGCACTCCAGTGCAAGCATATGGCAATAAGACGATGAAGCTAGACATCGGGCTCCGACGGGAATTCCGTTGGGAGTTAATTATTGCAGACGTGTCAATGCCAATGGTAGGAGCAGATTTCCTGCGGCACACGGGACTATTAGTAGATATTCAAGGACAATGGATCATCGATCCACTAACTAACTGCTTCACCAAGGGCGCCATCACAAATGGGAACAACTCTACCTTGTCCATTTTGAATAAAGCAGCAACAATGGCAGAGGTTGCGGAATTACTAAAAAGATTTCCCGAGATAACCAACAGCGGACTCAGCACGGCACGGATTAAGCATTCCGTCACACACCGGCTAGAAACGCAGGGACCACCAATCTCTTGCAAAACGAGGCGGCTAGCTCCAGATAAACTGAAGCTAGCACGGGAAGAGTTTGAAAGCATGTTAGCGCAAGGAATTTGCCAATCAAGTAGCAGTCCGTGGGCCAGTCCACTGCATCTGGTGGAAAAGAAGAACGGAACGTGGAGACCGTGTGGCGATTACCGCGCCCTAAACAGAGTAACAATTCCAGACCGGTACCCGATTCCACATTTGCAGGATTTCTCGTATCAACTAGAAGGCTGCAAAGTATTCACAACATTAGACCTTGTCCAGGCGTACCACCAAATTCCAGTCGAACCAGAAGACATTCCCAAAACAACAATAACCACACCATTCAGCCTTTTCGAGTTTACAAAAATGACGTTTGGATTAAGAAACGCGGCACAAACTTTTCAACGGCTTATGCGTTCGGTACTATTCGGTTTAAAATTCTGTTTTGTTTATTTGGATGACATTCTAATCGCTTCAAAATCTTTCGAACAACACCTAAAAATTACTTTTCAAAAACTGTCAGAACATGGGCTTGTGATAAATTCGGATAAAAGCGTGTTCGCAGCAGAGGAAATTTCCTTTTTAGGGCACACGGTCATTGGACAAGGGATATTGCCGAACCAAGACCGCGTACAAATCATCAGGGAATTCAAACGACCAGAAACAGTGGATGGCATCAAGAGGTTCTTGGGCACCATCAACTTTTACAGACGGTTCATTCCGGGAGCTGGAGCTGATCAGATGGCACTGAACGACATACTTAAAGGATACACGAAAAACAGCAAGAAGAAGGTGGAATGGACAGCAGAGGTCGAACAAGCTTTCGAGAATTGCAAAAGGAAATTATGCGAGGCAACATGCTAACACACCCATCGTTATCCGCACGACTCGCGATCATGGTGGATGCCTCAGATACAGCGCTTGGGGCTTTGGTACAGCAGTACACCGACGGTATTTGGCAACCGCTCAGCTTTTTCTCCGTACGACTTAACGAAACGCAGAAACGGTACAGTGCTAATGACAGAGATTTGCTTGTAGCTTACTCTGGCATTAAGCACTTCAAACACTTGTTGGAAGGTCGCCAATTCACATTGTTCACTGACCATAAACCTTTAATATACGCATTCCAACAAAATCCGGAAAAAGGATCTCCTCGTCAATTTCGACATCTGGACTTCATCGGCCAATTTACTACCGATATACAACACGTCTCCGGCATAAATAATGTCGTCGCAGATACCCTCTCATGCATTAATCAAATTTCTATCCCTGAAAGTATTGATTATGCGGCAATAGCAGATGCTCAGACCTCAGACCAATGACAAGGAACTCCGAGAACTACTTAGAAATAACTCAACTACATCTCTGCAACTCCAGCAAATACCCCTCACGTTCAACACAAATAAATCAACTTGTTGTGACGTATCAACAGGTATACCAAGACCGTTCATTCCAATTAATTTTCGGAAAACTGTTTTTGAAACTTTACATAATCTTTCACATCCGGGCGTAAAATTTTCAGTAAAACTTTTAACAAAAAATGTTATTTGGCCCTCAATTTCCAAAGATTCAAAAACAATGGCTCAAAACTGTATAACATGCCAAAAATCTAAAATTTCAAAACATACCAAATCACCTCTCGGCGCATTTAAAGTTGCATCGCAACGTTTCGCAGAAATTCATCTCGATATCATTGGTCCTCTTCCGATTTCCGGAAACAGCCGATACTGCGTGACGTTAATTGATCGCTACTCACGATGGGCTGAAGCGATTCCAGTACCGGATATAACTGCTGAAACAGTCGCATTTGCAGTGTGTGCTAATTGGATCGCCAAATTTGGAGTACCGCAGTTCATCGTAACCGACCAGGGCGTAACCGACCACCCCAAACTATAACTGTTCACAATTTTTAATAAACCAGTGAATTATACGCTAATATTCACTAACTAATCACAAAAGTTGATAATTTCCATTTTTTTTATTGAAAAATACGAGTACATACAAAACTAGCTGTCATTCACTTAATAATCTTATAGAATATATGGTTGGAACGTCAAAAAAAAATACAGAAAACTCGACTTCGTTCAAATTCTTAATTTGTTTTAAATTTATAATTTCTCACTGGTTGGCCCTTTATCCATTATCTTATTTTTTAGAAAATCAGGGTGCAGATGTCACTTAAAGGGGTAATCAGCGAATTAGTAAGAATCCTTACAGAATTTGACGAAAGTATTTCCTTACAGAATATTTGACGTATCAGCCACCGAATCCGTAATAACTGATAAATACTGTATTAAAATTATTGTGAATAGGAAAATTATTATTTTTAAGAAAAGTGTGCCGTGAAAATTTTGTTGAATTCTGACATTTCCTTCAGTTTGCGCGTTAATTTTCGCTCTGTAAACTGACAGCTGAACTGAGCGAAAAGTTCTAAAAGATTCGCTGGTCAGTAACATGAACTTTCTGTATATCGCATTCTTACTTAAAGTTATTACTGACTCGCTGGTTCACCCATAGAGCGAGAATTAACGCATAAACTGAAGGATATTAGGAAAACCAGCGAGTCAGTAACAAGTTTAAGTATAGCACGAGATACAGAAAGTGCATGTTACTGATCAGAGACTGAAAATTAGCGCACAAACTGAAGGATATATCAGAATACATCTAAATTTTCACAGCACGCTCTTCCTAAAAATAATATATTTTGCTATTCATATTACAATTTGAATACTGTATTTGTCAGTTGCTATAGATTCGGTGGCCGATATGTCAAATATTTTGTAAGGAAAAAATTTCGTAAAATTCTGTAAGGATTCTTATTGATTCACTAGTTAGCACTTTAGCTATGTTTGGTTATCAGAGGTATATAGAAAACAAAAACTTTAAAAGTGGTAAATAGATTCGAATAACATTTTGTAAAGATGCGCGCAAGGAAGAAGCCGCAGGGACACATACTAGCGCCTTTCCAGCTGCAATGATTTTACCATTAAAATAGCGTCTATGTCTAATACAACCGCCGTATTTCATATAGTTCAAACTGATCAAATCAGCGATACCACTTTGCTTTATTTACCGGGTTTGCCGTGACCATTCACATTAGAATAAATATCAAATCTTCAACAAGACTGACATGTATTAGTTATTAGATGATTAATTTGACAGAACAAAACTATACTCAAGCTAAATAAGACATGGTTTTATTGAAATATAGTCCTTTATATTTCTCGTTGTCAACAAATAAATTATAAATTTTGTCCTTCAAATGAAAAATTTAAATACTGACAGAACAGCAGCCGTCTATCTGCATTAGTTTCTCAGGCCCATCGAAGAGGCCAAATGATTCAACAGATACTTATCACATAATTCTTTTGCGAGTTGAGCGTGACCTCGCTCGTTGTTTATAATATCTTCTAAACTTTTACCATTAGGGATTAGATTAGAGATAAAAGATAATTTCCCAAATATCCTGCATTATTTTATACTGTGTTTGCATAATATTTCGATTAAGATACATAAAATAATGGATATTTAAATAAAACAATTGAAGATAGCCTAACCACATAAAAAATTATTATACTAGAATTTATTTGCTGTTGTTCGAAATGTAAAATTGGATTAGCATATTCAATAAAATTTTAAGATTAGCCAATTACGTGATCAAACAGTAAACTCATTATTAATAAATTTTTATGAAGATGTTAATTGCTTTATTTTAATTTTTGATATTTAAATAAAAAAAAAATCCAATTTTGTAGCATGTTTTGAATTCATTAAATCGAATTTTTATGGGGTAAAATAAAAAAAAACCAACACTTTTGAATTTAAATAATATTGAGCACGTTGGCTATATTCTGATATAACATTTGGTAGACATATTAATAAATAGTTGGAGTAAAGAGCAGAACACGATTTCATCAAAATACAATTTTTGGGAAAACTACAAATTAATTCATAGCTAGTCATTAGTTTACCAATTTATATGTTAATTTTAATATTACACATTAAATTTATTTAGGCATAATTATACAAATGTGCGGTAAATTAATTTCCATAAAAATTAATTTGATTATGTGGTTGATAAAACAAAAAAAAAAAAAAAGTATCCATTTGCTTTTGGCACAACATATTTTTCGTCTGATTAAATCCGACCTGCATGATTTTTTCGACATTAACTTTCCTGTAAAACAACTGACACAATAATTTTTTGCACATTACTGATTGTAATAAAATTTTATTTTTATTCGAAACTTCGATTTTTATTTAACACAAAAATAAAATAAAAATTTGTTTACATTTTAAATTATCACATACACACATGAAATAAAACTAAGTAAATGAACCGTAATAAAATGAAATGTAGTGAAACGTGAGATAGTAATGTAATTTGGAAATAAATATTTTGTTTTGGCACCATATTATTGAAATTCAATAATATTATTCTTATTTTTCGGGTATATGTATGTACATAAGACATTACACTCGTTTTAGTCCAAAACCATCTCTTTAAAAAATGTAATCTGTTTTCGGTTCTGGATTTTATCATAAAGATTAACATTTTTTATATTTTTAAATAAAAATGTTATTCAAAATTGGATATTTGAAATATTTGAACGATCCCCCCCCATTTACCGAAAAGTTGTCGTTTTAAAAATAAAACCACCCTCAAATACAAAATACAAAACACGCAGAATGCACAACGAACGGAACCACAAAATTGCTAGCAAACCAAATATTTCATCAAAATATTTACTCTCTCAATTTAACATTGTTGTTTTAGTCAAATATTTATGTTTTGTTAAATATGTTTGATGTGTATGCAAATGGCAAAGCTTATTTCATCGAATGTATTATATGTAATATAAACGAAAAAAAAAAAACATTAATAAAATTATTAAATAAAATTAATTTACAAACAATTTATATTAGCAAAAAGTACAAAAGAGCAGCCAGAATACAGCAAAAACTTGTTGATTCAACATTTTTGTTGTTGGTGTGCTTATATTGTCGTTTCGTTATTGAATCCTTTTTATTTTTGGATTTTTGTGTTTTTTTTCTATGTTTTTATTTTTTCCTTTATACACAAAACATAATACATATGTACACAAGTACATCATATATGTGGTGTATTGTTGTTCTTTTATTTTTGCTGTATAGAATATCTTTTAAGGATGGCATACTTACATTTGTTATATTATATTGCTTTATAATTTAAAATTGTATCTTGGAATTAAAGAGGATAGAGTTTGTGTACTTTAAAATACATTAAATTCATATTTTAATTCGGAGAAGCATATAGCTTTATATCTAACCAAAACCGAACTGACTTATATTTTCAGTAACGACTATGATACATACAACCAACTAAATTTAGGACGTGCTCCAAAACAAACCGGAAGATCCAAAAGCTGGTTACTTGTTCTGGCGTACTAAACATATTTCATACAGCAAAAGTGAATTTGTATTGAGAAAATCGAAGTTAAAATTTTGAAACTATAGCAAAGTTTTAAGTTAAAATGAAAGATATTTTACTAAGAGTCTCTCAATTTAGTTTCCTTTATTTTTGTTTTTAATAGTATTGATAAAGTTTATTATTGGCAATCGATTGGCTTTAATATCTCACTTTGGCCAAAATTGGCCTTTTTTTGTTAAAAATCTGATGGCTGCGTTGGCCTTTTAAATACCATTTTCACTAAAGAATTAAACGTTTGTTTTTTAGCTTGAACATTTCTCAAATTTTAAACTTTTTACAAACATATTTATCAGTTAAATCAAAAACTATAGACACTCAAAGCCAATATGGTTTAATAAAATTATTTGCTGTTTTAATGTAAGTTTATTGTTACCCATTTATTGGATGATTTTTCCAAATGAACCTGTCGTATTCGACGACAGGCAACTGGCGCGAAAAATATGACAACAACAAAAAATTTGACACATGCGATTAGTCAAGCCATTTGGTGTGTGTGTGATTTTTGTGTTTTTATTTTAAAATTCAAAGTGTTTGTATAAAATGTACATATATACAATAAAACTTGGTGGCTAAACAATAGTAATGGTTGTAAAACATTGTGCATATGGCGTTTGTAAATCAAATTCGCGCTATTTAAATACCACAGATAAATAATAACCAGATGAATTAATAAAACGAATTTATTGATTTTTTCAAAATCGACTGATAAAAGCGCCATATAAAGCCATATATTGTATGTTATTGTAAATATTTACAAAAATATTGGTCGTATCCATGTGTGTTTGTATGCTATGTATGGAAAGGATGTTTTTTTCTTGTATTTTTGTTTGAATTTTTATTTACGAGAAGACTACATATGAAAACACACACAAAACAATTTATAAAATGTTTCATACAAAATTTCTAAAATTTGAAATAGCTAAAGGCTCATTTACATTCAATCTTTCCGTTATTTTCTAAAGTGCGTTTTAGTATGATTTCCTTGTATTAAAATCAGAAGGAATACTCAAAAAGTATTATTCAATACTATTTACTGCAACAATCAACTTCTTTTGGTGAAAAATAACGGAAAAACCTGATAAAGATGAACTGGTTTATCTTTTTTCGTAAAAGTTGCTCAAAATTTATAAAACCAAAGTAACATTTTGAAAAATATTGAATATGCCCGTCCCATTTTTATATATTATGGGTAAAATGTATTTGCACTTTTCTTCGTGATTCTATTCTTTTGAAAAAGAACGAAAAGATTGAATGTAATTCAGCCTTAATTCATAAAAGTGTTCGAAATAAAATGGAAATGCATAAAAACAAATTTTGGGAGATCTATTACCTACATAATTTAGTTAATTTACAAATTTTCTCAGAAAGTAGCAGACATACGTACATGGTTTAAATGAAAGTTTTGTTTGGGCTCACATGAAGAATTTTGGATAGTTTAGCTTTAACGGATCGTCTGACATAGAGACGCTGGATAATGGTCCAATTTTTTAATTGCGGTATGGACTTTATAATACATACATCATATGAAAGGTATTTTTAATTGTAATTGGAAAGCTCGGTTTCATCTTCTCGCTTCAGTTCATCAGATGCAGATGATATATTCAGTAGCTAATATATTTAGGTATTTGATATTTAGCAATTTCAACGTGTGACAAAAAAAAACAATACTGGTTAAGGGAAGACAGTTTACATGTTACAAAAACATGTAATAAAAACATCTTTTATTTGTGTATTACTTGATCGCTGTTGTTTAAAAAGTTGATCCATTACATTACCTGGCAGTGGCACCGCTGCGCCAGATGATCCATTAAATTTAACAAAAATCAAAAACCTCGATAACAAAATGGAATTGCAATACACCAAATCCCGTTTTAAATGTTTAACAAAATATTCTAACCATAAAAAGAAATTATTTCAACAAACTACATACAACAATAGCGCTGGAGATATTTCTGAATAAGATATACTAATCGGTCTTGTTTGATTTGAATAATCAGATTCGTTTGTTTCTTATTTAAGTCAAATACGAATCTTAAACTTTCTAATCCGTATTATGTTGAAAAAGGGCGCTGCAGAAGTGCTTTCTTCTGGTCTAAGTCTTAACTGATTATGATGAAATTTGAAGCGGGATTCTAAATGATTTTGGGAAAAGTTCTTGAATACGGTCAACGGAATGGATCTTGTCTTCGGAAATTGCAAGTGCGGTTTCGAAATTGATTGTGATTATTGTTGCAACAACAAATTTCCACAATTCAAATGGAGTTACAAGTTCGAGTTGAAGTGGAATTTACAACTCAAACTCGATGAAACTAGTTATTGTTTCAAATAGCTTGAAAAGTCTCTGATAGTTCATAGTTTTATTAATTTTTATAATTTCACAAAATAAAGATAACACAAAAATTATAAATAATAAATACAATACATGAAGTTTAAGTATACATATATTGCATTGCAGTAAATATAGATTGCAGATTTTACTTGCCCTGCAAAACTATTCGTCAATTGGGGATTTCATAGGTTTTCATAATTTCGATTAATCTATTTTTCGGCCAACCATACTGCAATATTTTCTTATTAACACCAAAATCATAAAATTTAAAGTAGATTTATAATTTTATTCCGAAGAAATTATTAATTAAAGGTTACAGTACCTTATTGAAACCACAAAACAAATAAACGAAAAATTAAAATTTAAAAAATAAATCAAATTTTCCAAATATTTTGTTTTTATTTAAAAATATAAACGTTTTCGATCACTCTGTGTGATCATCATCAGATATATCTTGCAACTAAAATATTTTATTGAAAATTTAAATTACATTGACATACTGTAATTAATAGAATTCTGTATATCAGCAAGTACATATACTAGAGTGCTAGATTCTAAATGTCAACGAAATGTAAACAAACAAAATATCTAAAATTTAACTAATGACACACCATGTATATAAACAAAAAAAAAAAAAAAAAATAGAAATGTTTAACAGAAATTAATTAGTTCAAAATGGCATTGGCTACATTGAAAAGATTCGAACAGATTGGACTCATCTCATTATTCATCAGCTTATCCTTGTATTTTTCCATCAAAAGTGATTCGTGTGCATCTAATTTCCAAATTTCGTTGATTGGTTTTATAATTTTCGAATTTAATAAATCTATTTGGTGGCCTTGATTATTTATCATATGCTCAGCTACACTTGATCGGAGTTCATCGCGGTTTCTCACTGCTAATGCGTGCTCCGGTAATCTTTTGTTGAAAGCTCTTGAAGTCTGTCCAATATACATCATATCGCAATTCGTACAGCTGACTTTATAAATTCCCGATTTTGAAGCTGGAGGTGGAACATCTTTGTAGTTGCATATCATTGATCCTAAATTGGTACTTTTAGTGACCAAATGTATGTCGAAATGTTTCAGCAAATTTCCTATTTTATTTGTTATTGCCGGATAAAAAGGTATACAGATTCGTTTTTTCTCTGGTTCCTGTGCAGATGTTAAACTCGTGAGTGCTAGTGTTTCATGTTTGCGTTTGTGTTTATTTAGAATGGATTTTATGAAACTCTCGCCATATCCATTGATTTCAGCCGATTCTAAAATATATTTTTCCTCTGCCTTGAATTCCGCTTCTTTCATAGGAATGTTAAACAGTCTGTGCCCTAATGCATGAAATGCTGCTTTCTTGTGCGCCCCATTATGATGTGAGTCCGAAGTGATAAAACGCATCGTGTTTGTGGGTTTTCGGTAAATGCCAAATTCCAATTTATTGTCTTTTCTTATAACTTTAATGTCCAAAAAAGGAAGGATCCCGTCTATTTCTACTTCGGAGGTGAACTTTATTGTTGGATATTGACTGTTCAAACACTCCAATGTACTGTTTAAATCTGCTTTCTTCAATACGGCGAAAATGTCATCCACATATCGAAACCATATTCTAGGGAACCACGTGGAATTGCAGATATTTTTCTCAAACATGCACATGAAGATATTACTCAGATATGGTGCTATTTTACTACCCATGCATGTTCCAAATGTTTGTTTGTACACCTTTCCTCTGAACTGGAAAAAGCTCTGTTGCATACACGTTTCGGCTACTTTTCTATAAATTTCGATTTTGCACTGGTTTACGTTTTGTTCGGTAGCGTGATCCACCATACACTGAATAGCAATATCAACTGGAACATTTGGGTATAGTGCCGTAACATCAAAGGAGACAATTATCTCATCGTTCTCCAATATCGTATTTTCCACTTTATTCACGAACTCGAGACTGTTCTTAACATACATACCGGATGGTTGCACCATTTCATTTAGCTCATTTATAAGCCACATTGATAGCTTTTCCGTAGGAGTGCATATGTTAGATACTATTGGTCTCATCATATTCCCTTGTTTATGAATTTTGGGTAGAGCATACAGATAAGGAACTCTTGGATTTGGCATGTTCATTTTAAAGTGAAAATTAGGAATCTGTAACGACTTTTCTAAAAAATTTGCCAATTCTTTTGCGGACTTAATCATAGAAGGTAATGGATTCTTACTATTCCCATTTTTATATTTGAATTCCATATATGGGCCTTCGTTTAGCATTTTCAATACTCTGTTCTCGTAATCTGTCTTGTCCAATATAACGAGAGAGTTGCCTTTGTCTGCCTTGATGTAAATTACATTTTTTGATTTTAATAACTTGGTGCAATCTTTCTTATAATTTTTGGTTTTTCTCTGTGTGATAACGCTGTTGTGCAGCAAAATTTTTTGAGTTTGAAACCGAATTGATTGTTTCTCATCGATACTCAATTTTGATATACCGCTCTCTAAATCTACAACAATCTCATCTATTGGCACTCGTGATGGTGTGGGTGCAAACTTTAAGCCTCTATTCAATAATTTTAACTCATCATCCGAGAAAGTTTCTTGAGATAAATTTTGAACAAAATTAGGCACAATCTTGACATTTCTCTTTGGTTTTGGAGCGGATTTTGATTTTAATTTATTGAATTTATTCCTATGTGTCCTCATAATCTCACCATATCTATAATTGATCCTCCTGTTTATATATTGCTCATATTCATGCCAAAAGACATGATAACATAGATCTTCAGTGTAGTATTCACGTAATAACTTCAGGTGTAAATAATAAGTTTGTAAGTCTATGAGCCCCAATTCTACGTATTTCGATTTTAACTCTTGTTTGAGCCTGAATTGCCTCGCAAAGTGCATTGTGAGTTTGCTTTGTTTGTTGTTCCCTTTTATCTTCACCTTTGCAAAATCTGGACATAGCTTATGTTTGATACATTTCTTTAAAAACTGGATGGCAGTTTTAATGTGAATCATTTTAAATTTGAGTTGCAAAAATTTTTCGAGCTCTTTTTTATGGTTGGTGTCCATCATATAAAAATTATTATATACTAGAGCCGCCGTGGTTTCCATTATAAGTTTATTCCGAAGATGTATAATTGCGATATGATGTATATTGGACAGACTTCAAGAGCTTTCAACAAAAGATTACCGGAGCACGCATTAGCAGTGAGAAACCGCGATGAACTCCGATCAAGTGTAGCTGAGCATATGATAAATAATCAAGGCCACCAAATAGATTTATTAAATTCGAAAATTATAAAACCAATCAACGAAATTTGGAAATTAGATGCACACGAATCACTTTTGATGGAAAAATACAAGGATAAGCTGATGAATAATGAGATGAGTCCAAATCTTTTCAATGTAGCCAATGCCATTTTGAACTAATTAATTTCTGTTAAACATTTCTATTTTTTTTTTTTTTTTTTGTTTATATACATGGTGTGTCATTAGTTAAATTTTAGATATTTTGTTTGTTTACATTTCGTTGACATTTAGAATCTAGCACTCTAGTATATGTACTTGCTGATATACAGAATTCTATTAATTACAGTATGTCAATGTAATTTAAATTTTCAATAAAATATTTTAGTTGCAAGATATATCTGATGATGATCACACAGAGTGATCGAAAACGTTTATATTTTTAAATAAAAACAAAATATTTGGAAAATTTGATTTATTTTTTAAATTTTAATTTTTCGTTTATTTGTTTTGTGGTTTCAATAAGGTACTGTAACCTTTAATTAATAATTTCTTCGGAATAAACTTATAATGGAAACCACGGCGGCTCTAGTATATAATAATTTTTTAGATTTATAATGTTTGCAGCAAGGGTTTTGACAATTATAAAAACAATGTGCTCTTTTAAATGTTTAATTTGAGGTTTTTCATATCATATAAATTCGTACCATATAAATTTTCACCAAACACATAAATTTGGTTTTTGCATATTTCAAAAAAAAAAATCCGTTGGTGCCTTAAGCCTTCCTAGGTCACTTTTATCATTGTAATGATTTTTGTGGTGAATAAGATATTCCGATGGTACTTCCATTATATTAACACAATTTAACTTTTTTATAATTTTAGATGCCACATATCCAACAAAATATCTCATTGAAGCATCTGTGATATTGGCAGGTATATCATCCATATCTAAATTTATAAAATTGTCACTTATATAGCAGACGGTTGTCAAACAAGTATTCGTTGGTTCCAGGTACCTCTGAAATGCCAATAGGGACACAATTTATTTCCTCCTCAATAAGCTCCGCAGCATCAGTTGGAAATTTTAAAGATTTGTCTGAATCTTCCTCGCAATTGGCACAATTAGAAAATTGGGTTAGAATTTTGATGGTGGTTAGCCACCCTAATTTGAGAAAACAAGTTTTCGATAGGATTTAATCTTGCAGTTAGTAAATATTCAATTTCAGAATTTTCTGACTTAATTTGTACGCTAATTCGTTAATCCCATTAATTGTTTGAATTAACCCATCAAAACAGTAGACCGTTGTTTTTTTATAACTTTATAGTTTTTGATATGTAATCAACCATATACTTTACAAATTCCGTTATTTGTTTATCTAACATAAAAGCACTCGCGAATTTATTTTTTCTAAATTTAATTTTGAATTTAAGCCATCGAAGAGTTTGTCGAATTTTTCGATAAACTTAAAAGTAACAATAGCGACTGATACATCGTGATTAGCGAATTTTTCCGAGTTGAACCACAGTTTTAATTCCAGCTGCTACACTTCCGCTTAACACATGTACAGCTAGCTTAACTCTCATTTTCTCAAACGTGTGAGGAAATTTTTGGGCAAAAATCGGTTACAGAATCCTTTTCTAAATTGGATAATTCTTTTACGACGTTCCAACTGGTCAGGGCATTTTAAATCGGACTTCATTAGGGTATTCCATATTGATTTTATTAGATGTGGCGGATCGTAAATACTAATTATTTATTGATCACCACATTGTAAAAATGGTCTAGTTACTGTCATGCAACACATTCTAAATACTTTCCGATTACCGGACCTCGGGTCACACGTTACAGCTCTTACTTTGACACCTAGTTCCTTACATTTATCCAAATTTTCCATTATTAATAAATAAAGTTTGTCTGATGTTATGGATTCATTGGATATTACAAACTAAGTAATGACAAATTTCTAGTTCGAAATAATACTTCTTATCATAAAACAACAAATTATTTTTCCGATCTTGTCTTGTCTCCAGGTACCAAATTCCACAGAATATATATATTTAATACTTGAGAAAATATTTAGATTAAATCCGGGACTTAAATGTTTAATAGGTTGTCACCTATTAAACCACTAATGATGTTTTCGTCGGTAGATTTAAATTTAAATTTTCTCGTAAAGATTTATAAGTAGCAGACGGTCTATAATAAATAATTTTAGCCTGGATCTTTTGGTCGGTTGGCCATTTCTCGTTTTTCGATCTTAATTTGTTAACATTTTACAGAAGGTTTTTGAATTTTCGTGAATGGTCAACTGATCAATAATTTTATGCATTTGCTCTTTGAAATATTTCGTTTGTGATACCATTCGTTGGGTGTAAGTGTAATTATTACGATTTCGTTTTAAAATTTACATATCGTCACTTGAATAATTAATTCTTGTAAGTGTTGCATACAAGATTTCTGGTTTATTGATGATTAGGAATCACCATCCCTTAATCTGTATAAAAAAGTTTCCGGTGCGGCTAAATTCTGGGGGTTGAAATTTAAACTAAAATTTCATTGTATATTGTAAGTGGTAACTACCTCAATCATGAAATATCGTACAAGCATATAAGGTATTTCATAATTATGTTATGATTTTTTTGTAAAATTTAAATAATTGTATGCCGCTCATTGCAATAATTTTTGAAAATTTTTCTGAAAACTTAGAACTTTGAAAAATTGTATGTACGGATCTGAAGTCAGAACTCAAAAAGCCGAAGACTACAGGGAGCAAGATAATACTTACTCTGCTTACAAAGGCAACGCCATTTTTAAATTTTTGTATAGAATGCATCCATCGGGTGGTGTGTGTGTGTGTGTGTGTGTGCTTGTTATCTGATGCGTACGAAGGCGCAATATCAGACCTAGGCATTTTTATTTCTTGTGGAATAACCAGTTAGAAAAAGGTGATCTTATAATGACAGATCGTGGGTTTAATGTTTCTGGCATATGTAATAGCCTGCACTGTTATTAACGCCACCATATTTAGCTGGAAGGGATACATTTACAAGAGAAGAAGTACGCACCACAAAAGATATAGCTTCGGCACGTGTTCTTGTAGAACGAGTTATACGTAGAATAAAGGAGTATCGGATCTTGCAACATATATTGCCTAAAACTTTTGTGCCAGTGGTAACACAAATGGGGTTCGTAATTGCGATGCTAGTTAATTTCCAGGAACCACTTGTAAAAAACTAAAAATTACACAATTTGCATTTCTGTACTTCTTCAATTTATTTTTATTTTATTCATTTAACATACATATACATTATGTATGATATTAATTATAAAATAAGTTAATGTATTGTAAGTAAAAATCATAAATAAAATAAATATCAGCTATAGTAAGTAAGTACTTCAATAGTTTTAATTCATTATTTGATTAAGATGATTAGTTTTTGTATCACAAATAAAACTATAATCACCAAATTTTTTTAAGATGCTTATAAGGCATAAATTATGTACATATTTCAATTTTATATATTTTAAATTCGAATTAAAATAATAAATTATCACAGAGGTAACCATTTTTCATGGACTAATAAATAATATACTTTATCCAAATAAAAAATGTTTAGTCTAAAAAATTTACTAAGATAATTCACGAGGTCGCCTCATTTCGAAAAACTCGATAAGTAAAATTTTCTCGTGAATTTCTATCAGTTATGGCATTAAGTGCGAAATCAAACCATCATATCGTTCAATCGTTTCGTTTGCTATTCCTGCATTTGACCAAATAATAAAATCACAGTATTTTAAGCTCATATACGCAAGGCTAAATTGTAAATGGCTATATTTTGTTTTAATTTTAAATTTTTTAATTAGTCTATTGTAAAGAACAATCTGTTTGGGTTTGGAACTTATTCACAATCCAGCGATGCTACACATTTTGAAGCCTTTTTGAACATTTTATTTCTAAAATAGTTTTAATATTTCCGCTACAATCGTATATTATGCCATCCGGACTGTACAATGCTGTGCAAGAGATAATCTGTGACGTATAGAATCAAAAATGGTCTATTCCACTTTTAAAAATTTTTGAGCTACTAATTGATTTCGTTCTCTCATTGAGCTGAAATAATTAGTTCAATGATAATTTACAAAATGGATTCAATTCCTGAGTAAATTGAGTAAGAAATTTCTGTTACGATTTAAAATAAATCTGTTCCGCCACAACTTTACGTATAAAACTAAATTATTATACTCCAATTTATAACCAAAAACAATCTATTCCAATGAGAAATAAAACATGCCTATTCTAAATTTTGGCGCGAAATTTCTTTATGCCAAAAAAGACGTATGAGAAAAATCAGTAATTAACTGTATTTCTTACAAAGTGGTTGATTTGTATAAGCTGGTGCAGTTTTTTAAATTTTACATTTTACTAAGTAATTTCTAACTATTCTTTGAACAATAAAATTAGGAAATTAATTCATTTCAATAAAATTTTACATAAATGAATATTATTTATGAAATGAACTCAGTTAAATCGCCCATTGTCACCCAATATTCTCGTAGAAAAAAAATTAGGTAATATTCCCAATCGAAAAATATCAATGGCCATAATTGCAAGGTAGGTTACTGTTGGATTAAAATATATCTCTTAAATTATAAGAGTACTAACACCGGCGATGTCTTAATGCAAACACAATGATCGAAGTTCTTTCAAGTGCAGGTAACTTAAAATGGGTGACGCACGATACTTTTCAGATGGTTTTTATAATAGTCACTCGAAACAACTACAAGATGCTTTAAAAATATTGTACAGTAGAAAATTTACATAGAACCAATCGCAATTCAAAACAAGGTGCTCGTAAGGGATTCTCCGTGAAATACAGCATTCGAACGCGATCAAAATTAAATATCAACTAATATTTTTAAATATATTGGGAGTGATAAAGGGCCGAGTGAGAAATATATCTAAAAAATACTTTGAAACAGGCGAAGCTCCAATGGAAAAAGGGGTGGTGTGATAGACGAAGCCATAGAAACGAGGGAACGAAAAAGAGCAGCATAATGGAATACTATACATACAAAAATTCAAAACTCTTAAAATTCACTACTGTCGGAGTAAAATTTTAAACTGGCAATACCTACCTTGCGATCTATTCATTAATCGAATGTGGAGAAAGTGTAATACGGATAATCCAAACAATCAGGTCAAACTGAGCTATTTTCGAATGATTTTCAACAATAATTTTAATTTGGGATTTAAAACACCTGCCACGGACATGTGAAGATTGAAATAGATATCGGGGAAAAGCAGGAGTTAATGACGAAACAGAGGATTCACAAACTTTAAAGCAAAGCGTTTTTCGCACTCCTCAACGAGAAAACGGAGGGATTATTGACTGTATCATTTGACTGTAAAAAAAACATGACATTACCAAACGTCGCGGATCAAGTGACATCTTCTGCTCTGAATGAAAACAACGTTTTATTGTATTACTTGACTGCAAACACGCACGCTAAAGGGTCAAATGAGATAGCTTCGGCAGTTTACCATCGAATTTGCCACTTAGATCTTACAGGTAATTAAACGATTCGCTTGGTGGCCAACGGGTGTGTGGCCAAAACAAAAATTCCATTATGGTGGATATCTATAAAGCACACGGAACCCTAATAAATTTGTGTAGCGATGAATGTAAACCAAGAAACCAAACGGTTTTTATCAAGGCTTAAATTAACCAAATTTACACGTAGTATCATTCAAGTACGAGGGGGAACCATTTTATAAATCGGTTCGAGGGGACAAACTGGCTAATATGGCACCGGAAATAATACCAACTGAGGTGAAGGTGAAAGACGCCAAAGTTTCTGATGTTGAAAATCTACTGACAAAGCATTTTGGAAGTGAGTGGAGAAATAAGCTTAATTTGGAGTTCTATAAAAACGTTATATAAACTTCAATTTAAAATATCAAAATTTAGCTTATTTTATCGAACATAAAGGCAGTGAAAAATGTGTAGAGATAGAGTAGAGACATCTACAGGCTGCGGTCGAATTCTCGGGTAAATCATTTACTGCGGTAAATTTAGATTTTTAATGTTTGTTTTCTGTTAAATTACGCATTTTTTTCTATTTTTTACTCGTTCAATTCTTATAACAATAAAGAATAATACACACATTTTTAAAATTTTTAAAAACACTTGTTAAATATTTCGCAAAATTTTATTGTATTGTGCAAAATTTTGCGAAATATTTAACAAGTGTTTTTAAAAATTTTAAAAATGTGTGTATTAACCCTTAAATGACACACAAGAAAAATCACATAAATGCCACACTGGGGTCTTTTAGACCCCAGCATGAAAATTGCCTATTATTTCTTGAATTTTTCTATATTTAGCTTTGAAATTTTTTTCCAATATAGTTTAAAGCTTACTAAAGGAGGTCAAATTATTACATTAATGAAATTTTAATTTTATGATACCAAAAAAAAAAAAGGTTATACCCTTGAGATAGTATCTTTATAGATAAAAATAAGTCCGATACTGAATCTTTAAAAAAAGGTATTTATTTTGCAATATCAAAGTAGAATTTTTTCTTATCGTCAAAGATGGCCGACCACGGCTCTGGCGAGCCGCTTGACGCTCTCCTACATACAAACGCTGTTGATCCAAAGTACCCTCACCCATACCTTTCTGGTCTACTTCCATGGCACTTTCTGGAGCACCGCACATCGAAATGTCTGAATCATAGTCTGTACTGTCCTCAAACACGTTATCTTGTCATTCTGAAGATGCTTCGTCGATGGGTTCTAGCACTTCTCGGACGGTTCAGCTCTGCAGATTATACGTCATCTAATAATACGTCAAAATCGAAAGAAATATGATAAACTGAACAAATTTTAACAACGAGCGCAGTCTTACCCACGACCAAAAAGCTATAAAACAACACAAAAAACGGCAAAAACAACTTTGAAAAATTATTTCGTATACAATACAAATATTTTCATTCAATTTTGATCAAATCCGATCACCTAGAGATCTTAGTCATATCACATTTTTCTTGTCTGGTCAAGGTCTATTAGTATGTCTCTTTTTCTTGAAAATCGGATAAGTCCCTTTCAAATTAATTTGTTTACAGGCAGATATCATCAGCGGGGATATAAGGCATCTCTCTCGCTCTAGGTCTGCTAGAATTGAGATGCCTAAAAATTATTCCGATTTTCACACAAATATACGTATATGACACACTGGGGTCCGTTGAACCCCACCGTGATTTTGGACATTTCTACACAGCTGCTAGTAATCAACCGGCTTGCGCTGAGTACGTAAAGAGGTAGTGCAATATCTCAACTTTAGCAAGGGAGGGGACACGAGATGCATTTCCGGAGGAAACATTTAAATATGAACGATTGAAAAAGGTCTGGGGTCCATTGGAGCCCATGTGTCATTTAAGAGTTAAGTGTGTTTCGCCAAGTGCCTACGGCAGAAAGAATAAAGAATAAAGTATCTAAACGTAAAGATTTACCTTTTTTTATTTTCCTTACTCTCCAGCAAAAAAAGGTAAAAGCATTTACCGAATTCTGCGGATTTACTCGAGAATTCGACCGCAGCCATAATATATATTTTTTGTATGAAAAATTTAATTTACTTCTACTGCCTGCTATGGGCTTGTAAGAATGCTTACGTACTCGGTGATGATTTCAGTGGATACATAGAAAGACTAGAACAATTTTTTGTGCTAAATGATATAGTGAAAGAGAAAAAAGTAGCCCTACTAGTAACATGTATAGACGATGAAGCTTATTCTATACTAAAAAAAACTAACGCTCCCAGATGAACCGAGTAAAAAGTCGTAAGAGAAGTTAGTTTAGGTTTTAAAAAAACATTTTAAACCGGATATCAATGAGATTCCAGAACATTATCGGTTTCAGAAAGAAGATCAGAAAAGAGGGCCCACAATTTCAGAATATAATGTTCATGAAAGCTTTAGAACAAATATGCAATTTTTGTCATTTTTTAACAGACAATCTGTTTACAAATCTGGCTAATGCCAAATGTTTCTGCGTAATTGATCTGACTGGGGCTTATCAGCAACTTATTGTTACTGAAACTTCTAAAGCCCAATGCTGGAAAAATAGAGGATACAACTAGAGCTCCTTCTCCAAAAAATGTATCTGAAGTCCAATATTATTTGGGTCTGGTGAATTATTACGAAAGAATTATTCCGAACTTCTCAATCGAACTCAAAGATTTGTTTTATCTCCTAAAGAAAGACATTGCTTTTAATTGGACCGAAGCGTCTCAACAGTGTTGTAAAAAAAGTAAATCGTTATTAATAAACAATAATCTGCTTAAATCCTATGATCCAACAAAAAAAAAGAAACAAATAATTGTAGCTGTAAATGCAAGTCCTTATGGTATCGGAGCTGTTTAATTCCATTTGCTAAGTAAAAGATTGCGCTCAAGCAGATTGTTCACAGTTACACCGAGAAGCTGACATAGCTTAATATGGAATAAAATATTTTTATAATTTTATCCGGGAGTGCAGCAAACTTATCAGAACTTATTTTTGTTGATTTTTCCTTACAAGAAATAAAAAAGGAAATACCGATTATGTTAACCCGTACATACTCTTTTTAATCCAATTCATTAGTATGTTGGCAAAACCTACACAAATGTCTATACAAATACCAAGCAAATTATTTGCGCCCATAATTCACATTTTTTCCAATTTACCAATTTGTAAATATCTAGGAGGCATAGAAAGAAATTCTATAACAACATGTACATGTAAGACATACCAACACTATTGTTCTACTGATTAATATTTAGGAATGAAAAAAATTAAAAAACTGAATTTTACTACAAATGCTTATTTTATTCTACTTATATAAATACGAATAGCTGCCCAGTTCTTGCCTAATCGAGTTCTGGCCAAATCTGCCTAGTTATGTATAACATAGGAGGTTGAAGCAGGAGTTTGCATTTAGCGAGCGGGATTTCAACATTTACATTACTTGGTCAAATGAAGCAATTTGTACCCTGCCTGTTTTGGCATCCACTTTAAGTGGATGGTGAACTGATCTGCCATCTCGTTAAGGAATGAGAGACAACTCTAGGCTACCTTCGACGTAAAGAAATAAGCGTTTTTGTAGCGGCCTGGCCCGTAAAATTCCCAATATCGTTCACAGATATTATACATTATACCTCAACCAATCCATGGCCTCCATTATCGCAATTAATCAAGCCTAAAAAATGCTGCAACTCGGGGAGACGAAATGATAGGTTCACATTTAGTTTTTCACAGAAAATACCACAACCTACACTATCATCCATTTTTAAACCATCCGTGAATGAGTTCAGCACTTGAAGGTTCAACTTACAATCAGTATAAAACCTTTCCTCAAAAGATGGTAATGGAATCAAGTAAACGGTGCTACCAGGGAAGTCTCTGTTACACAAAATGGACGAGTGTCCTGTATTACCATTTGAGTGCCCAGAATATCTAGGGGTTTGAGATGAAAACGAATATCCATTGCCTGAGTTTACTCCTTAGTGTCCCACTAATATACAAGATGGAAGTTCTCTGAATTTTCATCAGCAACTTTTGATTAGCCTTACTATTTAATGCTGGCCATCTGGGTTTGTTTATGGTTAAATAGAATTCGTCACATAAATAGAATAAGACACCAATTTTAAATTAAATTGGACGCACTTTTTTAACTTAGATTGAACGATTTGTATTTTGCTCGGACATTTTTTCAGTCGTTTTGAGACGATTTACTTTTGATTTTAAACTTTTTGAGCAAAAACAATCGGACGGTGTTTTTTAAATAAAATTCAACCCATTTTTAAATAGTTGTAACCCATCAACATCATCGCAATTTTCACATTTATTTTTCAAGCGTTTGGACGTGCTAGGCGTTAGCAAATATTTTGATTAACATTAGCGAACGAGTCAATCAACTGAACAGGTTGAAAGCATAGTATTTTGCATTAAAATGCGCTAAATGCTTCTCTAATAAAAAATTTCGACCACATTTCGTAACGTATGCATCAACTTCAAAATGTAGGTTGGCATAGAAAATTCTCAAGTTTTATTCCACCAATAATTCATGCAAGGTATCAATCTACAAATTCTACTTCCAAAAAATATATTAAAGAAAGTAATTTCGCTCGTTGTAAAAAAATTTACAATTGTGAAAAACATAACTGTGAAATACAGAATTTTGAAGAACTTTGGGCATTATGATATATGCTTCCTCTTATCGCCCAATGTGCCAACTTACCACAAATGTCAAAATACTAGAGCGCATGATGTAGAATAAATTACTTCCGATGAAGTTAGCCTGAGGAAAATAAACCAAACATAATTTGGTTCATTTCTCCACTAAAGTGCATAGAAAATTATCCAGAAAAATGTGGGTGTAGAACAAAATGTGCTATTTACAAAATTTGATTTTATATTTTTATCTTATTTGAGCAAAATAATAATTAAAAGGCTATCATGTCATGTTAAGGTTGGGAAGTGTGACACTAGGTTTAAAAGTGCTTTACAATATGTAGGTATTATGATTGACGACATACTAAGGTAATGACGACTCGGCGCAAGGAACAGCAAAGGACTACTTATCAGATACAGATTAGAATCATTTTAAATTCGTTCTGTTAACTCGTTAGTTCAAATAACGTATGAGGAATGAAATATGGACAAAATGTAAAATGTATTTGTATTTGTATTGTACAACCAAAAATAAAAATTTCCTTGTTTTTAAATAAGGTCGTTCCCGTATATTTTATAAAAAATACATTACAACTGCGTCATTTTACGATTAGTTACAAAAATGTCGTTGTTACAAGTAGATCGTCGTAAATTAATTTATAAATTTTGTCAGGAAAATCCAGACAAAAAAAGAACGAGATTTTTCACTACTTCAAGGATCTTGGATTCAAAAAATCCTTTATCTACAAAACAATTAAACTGTTTGAGAATAATGAACCTGTGGAAAGAAAACCCGACTCTGGTAAAAAATGTCAACTACAAGGTAGCAAAGTTCGAATGAAATTGAAAGGTGAAACAGTGGGTCGAACTGCAAAATCGTACAGACAACTGGGTAAAAAATATCAAGTTGCCCCAAAAACTATCAAGAAATATTTACAAAGTATGAATATTCAACGCAAACCCAAAAAATCGGCACCAGCAACTACAGACAAACAATTAGCTACAATCAAATCTAGATTAAGAGTGCTTTCCCAAACATATTTCGCTGCTTCTTCAGCTTATAAATGTGTGATGGATGATGAAAGTTATTTCACTGTTGAAGGTAATGAATGGCAGCCAAAATACTACTACGAGTCTCCCGATCACAAAGCACCAGAAAAGGAGAAGTTTATTCATAAGACCAAGTTTCCAGGTAAAGTTATGTTGTGGTTGGCTATTAGCGAACGAGGTGTCAGTGACCCAGTATTTTTCAAAAGTGGTTTGGCGGTTAATGCGCAAACATACACAAACAAATGTTTACCTGTGCTTCAGAAATTTATAAATAAATATCATAAAAATGATAAAACGATATTTTGGCCTGATTTGGCATCCTCACATTATGCCAACGCAACGTTATCTGATTTACGTCAACGCAGAATCGAATTTATCCCTAAAGACTATAACCCACCAAATGTTCCACAACTAAGGCCCATTGAAACTTTTTGGGCAAATCTGAAGAGAATGGTATACAGCAATGGATATCGTGCCAAAAATGTTGAATGTCTGATTAGAAAGATAAAAAGAGATTTAAAGAAGATTGATACATCAGGAACGCAGGCGGCAATGAAAAGAGTGCCAGAAAGGATCAGGAAAGCGAATCGATATGGAGCGCAAATTTTTCTGTAAATTTTATCTAAGAATTAAAGTTTTAAATAAATTATGGATTAAAATCATTTGATTAGTAAATAATTTTTTTTTTACTTTTTTTTGTTTGTCCATATTTTATTCCTCATACGTTATATTGCCTTTTGAAGAATTTCGAATTAAATTTGCTAAAGTAAGGATAAACCCATAATAAATTGAACAACAACTCTGAGAGCTTTTCGTTCAAATAACAAGCTATAAATATGTAGGTTATCTGTCAATTTTCACATTAATAAAATTTGCTATTCTGAAATATTCAATAAAACCGTCTTATAAGTTTCTCAAAAATTGATTGAGTTTTATTCGTTTTGATTTCCAATTATAGAAATCCTGCTTAAAACTATCAAACAAAATTCGTAATTAAAAATTTAAAATATTCTAAAATTCGTAATCTAACAAAATTTGGAAACTTTCAAAATTTCATAATGTTACCTTCGCCAGAAGCTTAGAATTTGGAAATCAATATCCTGTATACTATGGTACGATGGACGGGTGACATTTGAAATAGGATTAATTCAAATAAAATTGTGCGCCCAATTCCTGGCAGTTATACCATAAATATGGCTTCCTCCCATTTATACGCGAGAGTATATGAATCATAATATTTTAACAGCCTTTTTAAATTAATTAATTTTATTTTATTTTGCGGGCCCTCTTCTATATTGCAGCACAAGACCGAACACAAAAGAGAAACTGCTAATAATTTATTCTAATCCGCGCACATCACCAAAAATAAACCAATCAGCGGCAAGAACAGAAGTTCTAATACACCAATTTCTTTTTAAATAAATTAAAATATAATAATAATAATTATAATATCTTTTTATAAATTTATAAAATAAAATAAGTAATTTAAATTAAAAACAAAAAAGATTAAATTTAATTAGGACAGAAAAAAATGCCAATTTCACCTTTCTGTATCAAACTTTGAAAATCAGCAACAAAAAAAAAATCTTTTTAAAGTCCTCAAAATCTGAGAAGGTTGTCATTTGGTAATTATTATTTTTTGTTATCATAATTATCATATTTTTTTGTGCTAATGTCTTATTCAATTTTCAGGTTCAATAAATTTTAATTTAATATGAAATTTAATTAAAATACAAAATTTTTATCGCACACACAATAATGTAGGATGTATTCATGATACTTTTTACTGTTGTTTGTGTATAAAATTTGAGATGCTAGAATAAATGAGTAAATGACCTTAAAGTTTGTCGTTGTATCTTTAAACAAAAAACAAAAATTAAAATGCTGTGGTGCGTATAATATTTATATACAATTATACAGTGTAACGTATAATTTAGAAAGATATAGAGACGTACGCTGTCGGTAAAATACCCAAAAGTTTTTCCTTTCGTGTTCAAACAAAATTTCCATCAAAACACTTCAATTTGTGTTATGTACAGGCCTCGATATTCTATAGGGACACGTTTTTACGGTTCATTTCCTTTCGCAACACTTTGAAGGATATGTATACGTACGGCAAACAAAACCAAAAGAAAATTTTACCTTATTTTCATTCCATGTCCCCTTTGAGGATTAAGCTTTCTCTAAAATATACAAAAATACGGATACGGGGAGTGTTAAAACAAAAAAAAAAAATCTGCTACAATGCTTAATACATTAATCAAATCATAAACCATAAAACAATAATTTTAATTTAATTTCTTATTTATAATAATTTCAATTGTTTTTGTTGTATTTCGTTGTGCGCGATTTTATCTTCTTTACAAATTAAATTTATTCACCCTTAAAATGCGGTGGCGCACTCGGTACGGTATGAGTAACAAAAAACAAAAAAAAATGTAATTTTCACGCCGCTTAAAATTTTCATTCCACGCTTGTGGATTTTATTTGTCACTACATTTTGTTTTTATTTCTCATCCCTGGTTTTTATCTTTCCGTTGCCTTATATCTTTGCGTGTTATAATTAATATAAAAAAAAAAAAAAATCTTGTGCAGTACATACATAAATAGTGTGACCTCGGTGCGCGAGTTCCGGTGAAGTGAATAATTTGTGATAATTGAAATGTAAAATACGAATGTGACTGTGTTGGTTTTTTTTAAAATTGGATTTTGGTAATCTTTGATTATTTCATCTTGTTTGTGATTTATAGAGTAGGTGCCTTTTAGTGGTTTCTAGCCTGGACTAAATTTGGATTTCAATGATTACAGATAAGCACATTCCAGAAACTGATTATGAATTACGGTTCAAAGCCAATATTTGGAAATATGAATCTAATATTAGCGCGTTCCAAAACTTTTGGTGACGTTTACTTGTGGAACTCCATAATTAAAGAGAACTTCTATAGCGGAATTTGATTTTAATATTAAGGCAAAACTTGTATCAGGACAGCAATTTTGGTCGCAAAATGAGGATTGAGGATTTTGTATATATACACGGTGTATAATATATATTTTGCTATTGTGTGCCGTCAAATATTTGTATTGTATTAGTGTATTTTCTCATGCGTTTTCTCATGGTGTAATTATCAAAAACAAGCGAAGCGAGTGAAATCGGTTCAAATTTTTGGTGCTTACGCTCGCCTTGAGTAATTTTTCCCTTTGTTCTAACATGAGGAATTCATGTTTTTGTCTCTATCGCTGTTGTAACCGACGACATTCATTTGGTTTCGTTAATAAAAACCAAAACAAAATACATATACGTAAACAAAAAAATGTCTCATCTATAAAAAAAAACAAAAAGCAACATAAATAAATGATTTTTAATTTATATATTCTTCGTCGGCCCCATTCGTAATATTTTTAATTTTTATTTTTTAATTTTGAATATTGTTGTTTCTGTCCTAGTTATTTATGTGTGGGATGGGAGTATATATGAATATGTATACATATTCATATATACTCCCATCCCACACATAAATACTTATTTGGGGCATTTGCATTTAAATCTCACATAAAAAAATTTAAAATATAATTTTTGAATCATAATTTAATTAATTTTTGAATTAAAAAAAAAATTAAAATTAATTTTTAAATCATATTTCTGTTTCTTTTAAATCTGGGCGTGAGCAGATTTGTGTTTTGCATTTTTTTTAATTACCTTTTGTGCTATTTTTAATTTTTCTGTCATGAACGTTACCTAAAAATACGTTTTACGTTATTTTTAATATTATTAATTTCAAAATACAAAAGATTAATATACCATTTGCAAGTAGACATGTCATAAATGAGAATATACATCAATAAATTAAATTTATGTTTTTAAATTTCACAATTTATCTAAAATAAATAAAGTAACGTTCATGACAAAAAACCCGTTCTTTTAAAAATAAAAGTCCAACATTATTTAAAAAAATACATTTTCATAAATTTCTGTATTGTGATCAAATACTTAACTTATACCCGTTAAAAATTATCTGGAAAATACTAAGGGGACAAAGAAAATGCTTGGGGACAAAATCATGTGAGATTTAAATGCAAATGCCCTATATACACTCTACGAATTAATTCACCGTACGATCTAAAAAATTTAATTTTCAGCAAATAAATCCTGCTTACTGTAAATTTAAAAGGACAAAAAATACAGACAAAACTAATATAAATTTAGTTTATTAATCTACTTTTCAAGGCCGAAAATAAAAAACTTTACATTTGTATTCCTTTTTTTGCGAACAAATTCATCGTACGGTTGTTGTTTTTATTCAACATCACCCGTGCGTCTTTTGTTTTTCAATATTTTTGTGATAGAATAGTTCAGTATATTGTAAGACATTAAAGCTACCGGTACACAAAACACCTTTTATCATTTTGAAGGCCATACGAACAGAAACCAGTATTGACTTCCAAGAAGTCGTTATCAATAAGCATTTGAAAGGAAAACCGTTATCTTCCAAGTTCAAAGTTAACAAAAAAATCAAAATCGTCATGCACATTGTAGAAATATATAGAAAGACGGGTAGTGTTGAACAATTAAAAAGAATTGGTCGTCCGCGTGCTCTTACCGAGAAGGAATAACGGGTAGTATGGCGTTGTGTACGCAAAGAATAGCGAATATTTAGTTCAATATTGCTAACAATGCTACACCAGAACTATGGAGCAGATGTACATATGTTAACGTACAAACCAGAAAACATTAAACTGGTACGGGTAATTTTCCAGAATGGTCAGAAAAAAACACTTATTAGTAAGGTAATTAAAAAGAAACGCATTGAGTTCGCTAAATCACACCTGGATGCTGAATTTTCATTCTGGAAAGAAGTGATATTTGCCGGCGAAATTAAGTATAATATATTTGGATATGATGGACCATCATAAGTATGGCGCAAGAAGGCAACAGCAATGGAAACAGCAAATCTTCGTGGTACGGTTAAAAACGCTGGAGGAAATGTACTCGGTTCGAAAGTCAGAAATTTGATAGTTATTGAAGGAAATATGGATAAAAGGATATATTTGAATATTTTGAAAGCCAATTTGCACGAATCGGTAGATAAATTAGAACTTCCACAAAATTGGGTCTTCTAGTAAGATGACAACTCGAAGCACATAGCGGCAATTGTTCGAGACTGGTGTAGCTGTAAAACACCCCTAAGTAGCTACATTCTCCTAAGTAGAAAGGCAACTAAACATACACACAATTACATCTAAGGCCACACTGAAAGAGGCAATAAGATATGATTGAGATCGGGTGCCGTCAGAATTCAGCAAAAATTGGTTTCGTCCATGAATAACAGACTAAAAGCCATTCTAGATGTCAAAGGAGGCCTTACCGTTATTAATAAAACATTTTTTTTTTGTGTTGAATAATGATTAAACTAATCGTACGATGAATTTGTTCGCAAAAAAAGGAATACAAATGTAAAGTTTTTTTATTTTCGGCCTTGAAAAGTAGATTAATAAACTAAATTTATATTAGTTTTGTCTGTATTTTTTGTCCTTTTAAATTTACAGTAAGCAGGATTTATTTGCTTCAAAAGCCAATTCGAAAATTAAATTTTTTAGATCGTATGGTGAATTCGGAGAGTGTATATAGTGTAGTCCTCTCGATCGTTCTCTTCTGAGTTTATTTATCTTATTTGTATAATGTTGTCCCTTTTATTATTGTTGTTTTATCTCTGTTTTGCATCATGTTAAATGAAAAACTAAAAAAAACGCACATTCGACACCAATACAATTTAGCAATACTATTGCCGTCCGGTAATCCTAAAATCAATCCTCATTTTGCGACCAAAATCCCTGTACAGATGTAGCCAATATTATTCCTCACATATTAGGATAATCTCAGCATGATCCTGAAAATTTAATTAGACCAGAATGAATCATCATTCCCAATATTAAGTTTGCATATAGAGAAATGTGAACATAACATTATATTAAAAACTGTAATTTCAATATTTTAAATTTCTTAAAACTTTTAAACATAAATTTAAACACATAAATAACAAATTAGAACCATTTATTACCGTGGTATTCAAAAGTGTTAGCCGAGTAAAGAGTCGGACTCAGAAATCGCTCCAGTAAGCGAAACCTATCACTTCCTTAACCTTCACTTCGTGCAATACTAAAAGTCACACTAATCGTGTAGTGGGGTCAGATTGACCCCATTTTTTTCCATAGGATTTATATGAAAACAAACTAACAAAAGAAAAAACAAAAAACAAAATACAAGAAAAAAAAATCATAGCATCAATAACCGTTTTTGTTCATAAACCACTTCGTTTTTGTTGCGTAATATTGGGCCCGATTCAATGTAAATCTTCTATAAATCTTTTCTTCTATTCTTCTATTATTGCTATGAAAATAAATTTTTGATTAAAAATTGATTTCTAAATAGAAAATGCATTAAATTGTATAAGGGGTCAAAATGACCCCACTACACGGATATCAGCCTAATTTCATTTATTTGATGTAAAATACCCTAAAATTAACCGATTTTGATAAATTTTTATTCTATATCTATTTAATTGATGTCTGTTTAGGCATATCTAAAAGGAATTATCTAGATATTTGATAAATAATTTTTTATTCAGCTTCAAACAGCTCTGGGGTCAGTTAGACCCCACTACACGAAGTGAAGGTTAAAACCAAGGCTTCCGATAAATTATGCTTGTCTGCGAGATAGGCAAATATAAATTTAGTCAGAATACTTGATGAATCACCCCTGAGAATTATATAAGCTACATGATTTGAAAACTTATTACCCGTTAGGTCGCAGTGCGGGGTGGCTTGAACGCCCACATGGCCCTCAAGTAATAATAATAATACCCGTATCAATATTGAGAGAATTTTATAAACAAGAATATCACCCTAATAGCTAAATAAAAGTTATTTACGGCTAGCCCTAAAAGAAGAAGCAACACTAAAAGTTTACTAGTTTTAAGTCGAATGTTAATAAAAGGTGGGATTTATGGAGATTGCCCATATACCCTCTTCGAATAACAATGATATTCATGAATTTTGGAGGTAAACTATTTTTGAGGGAAGTTTAGTAATGCGCAATCATAAACGGAACAAGTTAAAGTTAGCTGAAAGTTTCCGGTCGAAAGTAAAAAGGCGATCCCAGATTTAATACGAAATGATGTTTTTTTAGCGATATCTATTTACAAATCACATCAATGCATCCCATTTTCAATTATAATACTCTACAGGTTAAATTTAAACAAAGTTTCCCAGCTATTGACAAATCCAAACAATGTAATTCAACTCGAGACATAGTACTCTAGAGGCTGATTTTTTACAAGAGCCCTAAAGAATTTTGGAATATTGAATTTTCCTAGATTTCTAACGGGAAACTTCAAATGAATTTTTTTTTCCAGCGATATCTATTTACAAATCACATAAATATAATCGATCTTCAAGCTTAACAGTCTAGCGGCTGATTTTATACAAAATTTTGTTTGATTTTTGGAAAATCAGATTTTCCCCGGTTTCGCACGGGAAACATTTACTGAAATTTTTTCAGCGATAGCTATTTACAAATCACATAAAGACAATCCTTCTCCCAATGTACACTTTAGTAGAGGATAATTTTACTATAATTTTAAATATTTTTTGGATTCTTCAGATTTTCTGATATTTTCCACGAGTAGGTACAAAATTGTCCACAACTATAGATAAACGTTTTTAATGTATTCCATGTATTCTTTTAACTTTCAACTGAAAACCAATATTTTTTTATTTTCGGCTGGAATCTAAATAAAGCAATCTACAATATAGACTTTATACTTTCGGCTAACTGTAACAGGGTCCATGATAAAATTAATATTTCGACGAGGAAGAATTCATAATTTTGCACCGAAGTGAAGTTTTTAACAAATAACAAAAATTGTAGAAGTATGAGTAAAGTATATAGTATACATTTAGGCGATTATGGTATCGTTCAACAAACTATGGTAGTGACATAATATTAGGCCCGATTGTATGAACGCGGATAGAAGATTAATCGGCGGATTAACCGACGATTGGATTGTATGAACGACGATAAATACGAAAATTAATCCAAGGATTCTTTTCTATTCACTGTTTTTATCTTCTCTTTTAGTCGTCTAAATCAGTGTTTGGTTTTGGGGCGAAACATTTTGATTGTTGTTGTATTTATTGAAGAAAAAAAAATCGAAAAAACGTAAAATTTCAAATGCCCAACTCGATTTTTTTTTTCTATTACAGAAAAACATACAAAAAAATAATTTCGTGTACCTATTGAATGTAAATAAACAACAAATTAAATTTGAAACGTCAAAAAAAGTGTTCACACTCCAAAATAAACTGCAATAAACAGAGGATGGAATTTTTTTATCCGTGTTTATACAATCGACGAAGAAAAAAATCGTCGGTTAAAGATTAATCTGTTCGCCGGATTTTTTTAATCTATCCGTGTTCACAAAAAAAAAAAATCGATAATGCAGATAGTGTCTAAGCTATCTCAGCCGAAAGGTACTAGCCGATATATTGCAGCCGAAACATATTATTTTAAATAAAATGAAAAATTAACGAAACAAAGTATAAAATAGTATTTTCATGAAGTGATTTTACGGCTGAATATAGGCCCATTTTTGTTTGGTACTTCATACCTTAGGAATTATACTATAAGTTTCATCAGAGAAGCCAAATATATAATTTAAAAATTTGTATAAATTCAAGTTTTAAAGTGTCACGTCTGGAAAGTATTTCAACTAGTGTATCTATCCAACAGAGTGAATTCCCCCCTTTTCCAAAATAATTTTAAAGAATTTCTCTTAATTTTTTGCCAGAATATATGTAATAATAGAAGGCCCAGAAAACTACCCCTTTTTCAAAATATTTTTATAGAATTTTCCTCCGTTTTTTTCCAGAAACTGACCCGGCTCTTTATCAGATTATATTATGTATTAGAAAGAGCAGTAAAGTCAGTCCTCATTTTCCAAAATATTTTTAAAGAATTTTTCTCAATTATTCCCTCCCTCTGTTTTCCAGAAGATATTCCTTTGCCAGAATATTTTTCACTTTTTCTTATTATGTAACTAGGAAAAAGTTGGTGAATAGCAGTTAAATATAAAATTGAACCCCCTTCGCCCTTTTCAGAATTTATCATTTTCTGTTATTTTAGGCCATTACGCGCTAGTAATACAACGTAGGTACATGTTTTTGATAACAATGGATTAAATACCCTTTGACTTTTACGTCAGTGGAAATGATCTAGCCATGCAGATGCCATCCCAAAAACAGATTCCCAGAAAATGTGATGTCAGAGGACAACGTTTCAACTTTATTTTTTGACGATTTGGGTGAAGTTTACGGAGACATATTCTGGGGTAATTTTCTGATCTTTCTAGTATTATATTCTGGAAAAGAGACGAGACATATTCTGGAAAAAGTTGAGAGAAGTTCTGTAAAAATATTTTGGAAAAGAGGAAGTTTACTGCTCTTTCTAGTAACATATTCTGGCAAAGAGCCAGGACATATTCTGTAAAAAAAGCGGAAAAATTGTTTAAAAATATTTTGGAAAGGTTGGAATTTACAGCTCTTTCTAGTAATATATTCTGGGAAAAAACCAAGACATATTCTGGAAACAAATTGAGAGAAGTTCTTTAAAAATATTTTGGAAAAGAGGGAATTTACTGATCTTTCTAGTGATATATTCTGGAAAATGCCTAATCTCTTTCTGGAAAAGACGGAGGAAAATTCTATAAAAATATTTTGGAAAATGCGGAATATACTCATCCTTCTAGTATTATATTCTGCAAAAGAGCCGAGATATATTCTGGAAAAAAATTAAAAAAAATTCTTTAAAATTATTTTGGAAAAGGGAGGAATTTATTCTAGGGATAACTGTTGGCTAGCCACACTAGTTGAAATATTTTCCAGACATGACACTTTAAAGGTTGAATTTATGCAAATTTTTAAATTTTATATGGGCCTTTGATTCAAACGAATTTTCCCGGGCTCCTCATAAGAAACTTTCCCTTACAATTGTCCTAGGGATAACCGTTGGATAAGCACACTAATTACTTTCAAGACATGACACTTTAAAGGTTGAATTTACACAGATTTTTAAATTTTATTTGGGTCGTTGACTCAAATGAATTTTCGCGAGAACCCCACAAGAAACTTGCCCTGATAATTTTTCTAGAGATAACTCTTGGCTAGACAGTTTTATTGAACCAGTTTTCAGACATAACACTTGAAGGATTCAATATAAGCAAATTTTTAAATTTTATATTATGAATATGAACCTTAATTTGTAATTACCATCGCAAACAGTGACAAACTGACAACCAAATGAACCTCTATCCAGCCATAAATTCACTATATGGAAATTCCAGGTTCCAGGTTGTTTCGTCAATTTTTCATTTTATATGAAATATGTTTCTGCTGATATATGTCGGCTGGTAACTTTCGGCTGAGATAGCCAAGACACTATCTGCATTACCGACATTTTATAACTTTCGGCTAACTTTAATAAGGTGGTATGGACTAAATTTGTTCAACAAAAATCAAAAGCCCCAAAGGCAAATGATTTTTATCGAAGGTCTGTAGTATGAACATGATGAAAAAATTATCAAACGGCCAGTTCCTGTGGCCGATATTCCTGGGACGAAATTTGTTAAACAAAAATCAAAAGTCCCAAATTCAAATGGTAACTTTAGAATATCCAAAGTTTGCATTTGATAGAACAATTTTATAATGGCCGGTCACTGAAGTCGGTCATATGATAATTGTTCCATAACATGCATACTACGGATATACGAGAAAAACAGTTTGGGTTTGGGACTTTGATTTTTGTTTAACAAATTTCGTCGGTGGAAATCGTGCAACACTTGATGTAAAAATTGCTTATTATATATATGGCCGATCCCAGAGACCGGCCATTTGATAATTGCCCCATCAAACGCATACTACAGACATTCGAGAAAATTATTTGACTTTGGAACTTTTAATTTTTGCTGAACAAATTTCGTCAGTAACACAGCTGATACAAGAATTTTTCATCTTTAACGACATTTTAATAAAAATGGAAACCAATTAACATCGAATAAGGTCAAGTGGTTATTGTACTAAAAATTGTTTAAATGTTATTAATTGTTTAAAATTTCAGTACAAAACTATGAAACAAAGAAGAACCGTTTAACACTCTAAATATGTATATGTAAAAGTGGTGTCAACGAGTTGACCTTAGAATACCTTTATGGTGTAGTGATCTCTATACTATAAAGTTCGAAGGAAAAACATTAACGTAACAGTTTATCAACTTTAAATTTATTGATTTTTGTGATGAAGTTGAACCAAAATTTAATACAAATTTATGTTTTTAAAAATTCTAATCGTTCGATTAAAATTCAAATATAAAATCTATCATCGTCATACTTTAAAATAACTATCGCGCAATCGTTCGTTATGAATGAAGATTTCAATTTACATTTTATTTAGCAAATGAAGTAAAATTTGAACTGTTTTTGTTATTTACCTTTTCCCCATCTCAACGTAACTAAATTGATTAAAGCCAGTCATTCGAATGGTGAAAAACCTGCCATCAAATCTAAATTTTACCATTAAAAGTTCAGAATGCTTTTAACATAATTTCTTTTCACAACCAGAAAATCAGTTCAACAAATTTACATCTAATTTGGCTTTTCTTTTAGATGTTTATACATACATATAGAGTAGCAACAAGCTAAACACAGCAAATTCGCACATACACACCCAAAACATACAACATCACATTAAATCAATCAATCAAAAGATGTGAGCTTTTACAAAATATGTCCTTGAAATTTTACACTCCAAATATTTCTTCATTCCCTTCTTCTGGTACATAACATAATTTTTGTTTTATTTAGAAAAAAAAAACACAAATAAGAAGAGAAAACGAAAAATAAGAAAAATATACAAATGCAGCATCTTATCTTTCCTCAATATTCTTATCTCAATAAAACAAAAATTTTAATTTATTAATCACAATTGATTCAAATTTAGTATAGTGCAAATCTGTTTTAAAAATTATAGACTAAAGAAAATATTTTCTATAATTAAATAATAATTTAATTAGAGATTTTAAATGTTTTTGTTATTGCACAAATTTAATTTAATTATAGAGTCAATATTGTTTTATACCAAAGAAAATATTTACTTAAGTCCTTATTTTCTTATAAAAATAGATTTAATATAATTATAAATATTAAATTTTATTTTAAAATAGTTTATAAGTTAGATTTTTTAATTAATTTATATTTTATCTTATTTTCCATTTTTTAATATTGGGATGGAGTAAATATTTTTGATTTTTATTTGGTTAAACTGTACTTAAAGCACTAAAAATAAGTTTAAGTTGGAATTGTTTATTGATAAATTATACGGACTAAAACAGATTCTCCAAATTATTTTGGCCAAACGAATTAATAATGAAACGACCAGAAAATTTATATTTAGGTTTTCTTGATGAGAGAATGGACTTTGATGAAAATCGGCCAATCGGAAGAGGCATTTTAAGTCATCTCAAAAATTAAGAATTTATGAAACTGAATAACACTACGCTACTTCTTAGTCGATTATGATGAAAGTCGCGAGATCTACATGTGTGGGATGGGCTAGGAACGGTATTCTAAAATGTTTTTTTGGTAAAGTTCTGAAATATGGTCAACTGGAATAGAAATAAGACATGTAAAGGGTTGTCCAAACGAACGTTTTTTTCTGTGATTTCGCTATTGAATTTATGCACTATTTACAAAATGTAAAATTGCTCCATAATCGTAAAATTTCCGATTCATACTAAAATGATATTCACAAAATTTAACATGATCCTGTGAACGTAAATTATGATCTGTAAAGCTAAATTCACAATTTAAAAAAATGTGTCGAGACAACAACAAAATGCGACGACGTCATGGCAAAATTTAAATCTCATGAAAAATTTTGTCAGTATGTCATGACAAAATTCGATATAAGGAAATACATAAATAGCAAAAAAACGGAGACACATTTTTTGTTTTCGTACCGTTGCCATGGCAACATGAGAATTTAAATTTATGTTTACAGCTCTGTTTCGATTTTATAACATATTCTCTCAAAATGTCAGACGCAAGTAAATTATTATTGCATTTGTTCAATCTTGTATCCAAACATGATTACAATTATGAACTTACAACATTCATAACAACAACAACTGTAGTTACTCGTCCGCGTAGGTCCAGGACTTTTCCGGGTTTGGTCAATTCACTACAAAAATGACGCCGAAACAGGCACCTGAATCGGTCTATTAAATTTTTAGCCGTTAAGAGTTGTCGTTACTTAATTTCGTTCTTTGGTGATTTTAGGGCGGGTACCTGTGATTGAATTGGTTTCCTATATATCAGATTAAAAATTTAGCTGATTGCTAAATTCTCGTGGTTTCAGGTTGTCATGATGTCCCACTTGTTGCCGAGTCGCATTATCATGCATCGGTTTGTGTTAACGTCAAGACTGACTGCTGGATTTTTATTCTTTTTGGTTCTTTTGTCGAAGTTTTCGTTGGGGAAAATAATAAATAGTGAAAAATTCGCGTCAGCGCCTATGACCGATTTATGGTTGAAATGTGTCGCCTAATTTGTGCTTCAGAAATTTTTCGAAACCAGATTACTTTGCTTTCATTCCATATCAGGTCTTATCTTATTTATGGAAAGGATTGTTTTCCAAACTTAAAACTTCGTCCACAACATCATTTTCTGCAGCATTACCGTGAGCTTATCCAACAGATTTATTGGCCCACTAAAAATTCTTTGGACGATGGGATTCGAACAAAAGCATTCGTATTTAATATCGCTGTTGAAAACGACAAAAAATTTTAAACACATTACTTTAAGTTTATCGGAACTTCATCAAGAACCCCATGTTGTGAGAAAATGTGTTATGTTGTGAGAAAATATTATCGGATTCAACACTTTGTTGTTCAAGCCCTGATCTTTCTTCAACGTGAGTAGAAAATATTGCAGCCACAGATTTATTATCAGCTTATAAAATTAATTGGCTTAAATTGCCATTCAAAATAACAGAAACACTGGAGAAGAAAGAAATACTTCAAAATGAGTAAATAATTATATTTGCTAACACAATTGTCAGCGAGATGCGTCGGTTTTCAAATTTTATCCCAATGACCATCATCCGAAAAGTGGTAAATGATTGAAACTGATGCTAGTGGACGAAAAATCACAAACTCACCCACTCCTTTAATAACTAAATTAAAAAAATAGAGTTAACTTTCTAAATAGAAAGCCAAACAAAAAAACTGCCAAGCTGGAATCGAAAATTCCAATAAGCGAAAGGAAAAAAAGCTTTTGTTTTGTTTCATCGCAAACGTATGATTCGGAAGACAATATTCAACAAATGAAGCAATATATGATTGATAATTATAGCAAAGAACTGAATGCTGAAGAAAAATTACTAGTCAAAAAGTACATGGAAAAACTTTTCCCAACCAACGCTTATTTTTAATAAATGCGAAAATATACCATCCATGGCCGATGACAAAATTGGCCATTTATATTTGAAGATCCTTATTTACATCTTCATTTTTAGCAACTGATGGAAATTGATGCACACACTTGCAAAGTAAAATGCAATTTAAATAAAAAATCTCTAGCGTCGCTGTTAAAATGTTCCGAATCTGATAAAAATATTTTAAAGAAGACGTTACAAACCTTCAGTCAAATTTCGAGGTAAGTTTAAATCTAAAAATTAAAAATTAAACTAAATTAGATTTTCTTTCAATTTGGTACCACTCTAGAAGACATCATAAAGGAAATTCCAACAACTCCTTAGATCGCCAATGTTAGTAAGTAAATTTTGGATGATAGATAGGCAATCCAAAAAAGCCTGCCAAATAGTCAAAGCGGTTATTTTAATATATGACTTTATTTGAGGTATCAGTTATTTTATTAATAAATGAGAGGGGGCTTCTCTAAAACTATAAAATAAATACAAAACACCTGCCTTTTATAATTATACAGATAAATTAATCGCATAATGACGTTTTATTTGATTGTCAACATGGCTCACTTAACTACATAGAACGAGCACCCAAGCACTTCAAACAATTAACGCGTAAACCATCTGGTTTGA
Organism: Tipula helvola; assembly: GCA_963556165.1. NCBI lineage: Eukaryota > Metazoa > Arthropoda > Insecta > Diptera > Tipulidae > Tipula > Tipula helvola. The sequence goes on along the minus strand of OY744481.1, from coordinate 146,012,514 downwards.
TTTGATATATGCCTTTAATTAAGACTAAATAAGAGAAAATGCATTGGTGGCCCACATAGTGAGTATGCGCCTCAGCTTGATGAGAATATGCATAGAAGATTAAAGAATACTTATCAAAACTTAAAGTATGAAGATTAACTTGATACCCAACCTGTGTTGAGGGCCACTAATTTTGGAGCCCTCGCCAACATACCCGTGGAATAAATACCTCACTAATACCCAGTTTAAATATAAGTTTTAATAGTTATATGACCTGAGATGACAGTATAAATAAAATAAAGCCTTACACCAAAGTTTATTATATACTGTGGTGGTCATATTATTAAGGACACATCAATTCTGTTGGGGAAATGTTTGCTTTTGGCGACTTACGTATTTTACTAAACATTTTTATAGCCTAGCCATATGAAACTATTATTTGCTAAGGTGCATTCAAAATGCAAAGTTTTACTTTGTACTAAATAATATTTGTACTCAAAGTAGAAATACATTTTTTTAAATAAATTAGAAATATCTTAAAAAACACATTTCTAGGTGAGCTACCTCAAAATATTGAGTGGATGCACGTTCAGCATTATTGACTCTACATTTCTTTCATTTGGAGTTTTGTGCTATCTAGGCTAGAAACAGCTCTCAGGGCATTAAATAAATTTAGATTAATATGAATAAAATTAGTACTTGTTGCTAATTGTATTAATTAGTACTTATCGTATCTAGTAGACGAGCAAAAGTTATATTTTTAAGTGGAAAATTCATTAACTGTACTTAAAATGTAATTTTTATTTGTGTATTAAAAATCATAAAGGCTAAAATTACTTGTTGTAATTAGTACTAATTTTATTCATATTAATCTAAATTTATGTAATGCCCTGAGAGCTGTTTCTAGCCTAGATAGCAGAAAACTCCAAATGAAAGAAATGTAGAGTCAATAATGCTGAATGTGCATCCACTCAATATTTTGAGGTAGCTCAGCTAGAAATGTGTTTTTTAAGATATTTCTAATTTAGTTAAAAAAATGTATTTCTACTTTTAGTACAAATATTATTTAGTACAAAGTAAAACTTTGCATTTTGAATGCACCTTAACAAATAATAGTTTCGTATGGCTAGGCTATAAAAATGTTTAGTAAAATACATAAGTCGCCAAAAGCAAACATTTCCCCAACAGAATTGATGTGTCCTTAATAATATGGCCACCACTGTATATAAAAGAATAAAAACTCTACCTCTATAGTTACACTCTAATATATGTATGCTTGCTTATACCGAATAAATAATAAAATAATAGCTACTATCATGGTCACAACTAAGGTTCAATCATTGGTTTTCTTTCAGTGTGTGGTTCAAATAACCCTCATGCCACAACTTTAACATGAAAACATTAACAGATTGATTTATTTTTTCTAGATTGTCCTTTAACCGAAGAGAAAAATATATCTTACTTGTTTATTAAAAAAAATATTGGTAAAGAAATGTGAAGGCAAGGCACGTCCAATTTTGATCTCTTCCTTAACAGTATTTGTTTTCTTTACAATTCGAATACTTCTAGAACTTGAGAATTATTTACCCGTTACTTGTTGGAGCACTACCCGCTAAACGATAGGGTACAAAAAATACTATATACACAACGCCAATAAAATTAACTCTCTAATTAAAAATTGGGAGAAAATTAAATACGTAGATATTCATTATTTAATAAAATTAAAATAAACTGCATTTTTTTACCATGCGGACAAAAACACAAAATTTGAACTTTTATTTTTCATTTGAAAAGAGCCGTAATTTTTTATATTATTTAACTTGTTTATGATTTAAATAGTTTTAAGAAAATGAAAATAAATTATTGGATGCCTAAGCCTGGGGGTCAATTCTCGTTCTATGAAAAAATGGAATGAAAAAAATCTTTCCATTTGGTTTCCATCACGTCTTTCTCATTAGTATCTTTTCACGAAACTGTAATATGCGATTCTCGTTGTCCAAATGAAAAAGAACGATGAAAATACGCTGAATACTACACAGCAAAACATATTTTATCAAGTTTCATATATATTTCCGCTAGGTGCGCTAGGTAAATGGTGCAAATAGTAGCTAAATAAATGATTCAAGAGATTATAATTTGTAATTCGATTTAATCACTCTCTCAAAGAGAGGTAAATAGAGAGTTAAACCAGTTTTCGTCATTGCTTGTCAAAATATAAAATAAATTACTAAAATGGCCAAATTTTATTTAAACTAAACGAAACTAATTATTTAGGAATTTTTCTTAAATGAATTGAATTTTTTTTAATAAATTTGCTTATAAATTAGTTTTAAAGTGACTAGTATTATAGCTTGGTTGCACATTTAACATTAAAATTGCAAATTTAGGTGTTATAAAACTGAATTTCCATATTCATTTATATTCCCACGACCAAAATACTCGGTGAGAAAGTTTTTTTCATATGAGAAGATTTTGACGTCATTTTTTTCCTTCTCATGGAACGTGAATCGGAAGTCTATATTTCTCACTGAAAACACTTTTCATTGTACTTTTCACAGAACGAGAATTGACCCCCTGGGGGTCAATTCTGGTTCCATGAAAAAATGGAATGAAAAAAATCTTTCCATTTGATTTCCATTACGACTTTCTCATTAGTATCTTTTCACGCAACAGCAATATGCGATTCTCGTTGTCCAAATGAAAAAGAACGCTGAATACTACACAGCAAAACATATTTTATCAAATTTCATATATATTTCCGCTAGGTGCGCTAGGTAAATGGTGCAAATAATAGCTAAATAAATGATAAAAGAGATTATAATTTGTAATTAGATTTAATTACTCTCTCAAAGAGAGGTAAATAGAGAGTTAAACCAGTTTTCGTCATTGCTTGTCAAAATATAAAATAAATTACTAAAATGGCCAAATTTTATTTAAACTAAACGAAACTAATTATTTAGGGATTTTTCTTAAATGAATTGAAATTTGTTTAATAAATTTGCTTATAAATTAGTTTTAAGTGACTAGTTTGGTTGCACATTTAACATTTAAATTGCAAATTTAGGTGTCATAAAATTGAATTTCCATATTCATTTATATTCCCACGACCAAAATACTCGGTGAGAAAGTTTTTTTCATATGAGATGATTTTGACGTCATTTTTATCCTTCTCATGAAACATGAATCGGAAATCTCTATTTCTCACTGAAAATACTTTTCATTGTACTTTTCACAGAACGAGAATTGACCCCCTGCATATACCTATAAATGAACTCAGGTACAAAAATGTTTAGGCTTATTTTCAGTTATTTGAATGAATCTTATTGTTATCCATGAAATAAAATGTAAAATGTTTTAATTTATATAATTTAACAAATAATATACAAAAATACCCAATGAATTAACGGATATTTTCGTGTAAAGAAGATACCTCTTAGAAGTCAACTTCATAATTTTCTTTTCTGTTTACTAAATGTTAATTTATCTATTTTTGGTTACGCTGGGTATATTTTTTTAACTATCAATTTTAGGAAAACTAATAAATGTTGTGCTGTGAAACAGCTTTATATCTTGTTTTATCTAATTGGAGCTCCTAAATATTATTCTTGTCTCACATAATTTATATCGTTAATGAAAATCAATTTACTCGATTTAAGACTATACATGTTATGTTTTATTTTATTTTTTAAGAATTTTAATCCACTATTTTAAAGCTAACTTTCCTTTTCTAAGTATAAATGTACAAATTTTTTTAGTAGTTCTAGTTAACCTTACTTGTACAGAAATATTACTCAATCTTATAGCTATTCTAATGTATAGTTTTCTCTGATTGAATAGAAAAACTCTATTTCAAAGCTCATCTCTTCAGAAAAATCTACTGGATCTAGTATAGTAGATCGTTAATTCTATTTGTGTAGAAATGTTGCTCTATTGGAAAGTTAATTTACCTCTTCAGTATAATCCACTTGTTTCTAATGGGTCATGGGAATTTTACTCTACTTTAAAGCTAATTTACTTCTTAGCCGTATTTTATATAGAAATTTTACTATATTTTATGAAAAATTACTATAAATTCAAAACACTTTCAAATCATCAAATATCAACAATATACTTGGTGGATTTAAAAAAATTCGGTGCAATTCATCAACAACAAATAAAATCACCGAAAAACATGTTGTAAAGTGTGTGTACATTTTTTTACGCCATCTTATTAATTACTACATATTTACATATTCCAGAACTTCTTCTAAATAACATTTTAGAATCCCATTTTTATCGCACTTGTGGAATTTCATCAAGTAGAAACAAAAGCGAACCGAGGTAATGCGACTTTATAAATTTATAACAAATTAACGACGAGCCACTTCCCACTCAGGTCTGGACAGCATATTGCTATCATAACATTTCATCAGAAAACTAAATCTTGTAACGATCCAGGTGAAAAATCAGGCAGCTAATAGCTTTCTCCTAAATAAAATAGAAAAATAAAAATCAGAGAACCATAATTTTCTATACAGTTAAAAATTCAGAATTTTTTTTAGTTTATTATTTTTACTCAGTTTAGTTTAAATAAGTTCTGATATGTATGTTAATAATTTTATTTATAGTTTTGTGTCTATTGACTGAAATTAGTTTTGGACTAAAAAGTTTTCTAATCATGTCTACTTGTGTGATTTGGGATACTAAAATAAATAGAAGTGTTTCCAATTCTAATATCGATTGCAGTATTTGTAAACAAGTTTACCATGCCTTGTGTGCAAATATGAAAATTTCGGATATCGATTTTATTAAAAACAGTAAAAATTACAGGTTATGTTCATTATATTAATCGCAAAAACGACTAAGCCGTAATTTAGTTGATGCTACTATTATCAATGCGTCATTTACTAATACCACTAATAACACGGACGTCGTTCAATGTTTCGATTTTATACAAAACAATGTGGAATTAGATCTAAAAAAATTTTTTTTTCACAATTAAAAATCAACACCAATACAATGAATGATCGATTTAATATTGTTGAGCAATCATTTCCTTTGATTCATAGATTGATTGATGAAAATAAGGTACTGAAAGAACAGGTGAACAGCTTGGAGGAGCGTATTGATACTATGGAACAAAGGTCAGTGGTTCGTTTAAAATAATTGGTGTTCCTAAACAGGATAACGAAAACGTCATAAAAATCGTCACTACGCTGATAAAGAATGGTTTGGAATTATCGCTGGAACCTATAAACAGTTATAATTGCTTTCGTGTAATAAATAAGGTGCCAAATAAACATGGGAAAATAATTGTCGTGCTAAAATCATTTGAAACTAAACGAAATATTTTAGCTAAATCTCGCAAGTCAAAAGCTTTGTCATCTAAAGTTGTGCTGCAAACTAATATAGATTCAAGCATTTATTTCAATGAATGCTTAATATTGAACAAACAGGACTTGTTGAAAACTGCTAAGGGAATAAAAATAGAAAAAAATTACAAATATTTATGGATTCGCAATGCAAACATCATATTGAGGAAAACGGATGGAGATACAATAAATGTATGCGTACAGCCAATGACTATCTATTGGTGAATTTTGAAAAGCATCCTATTGTGCTTCAAAATATACGAAGTATGAACGCCAATCTTTATACTTTGCTATCTCATTTAGATGCTTGCTATATTATTCCACCGATGGTTTTTTTAACGGATATTTGGATTGATGATGAATCGATTGGTAACTTTAATATAGAAGGTTTTAAATGTATTCGCAAACTGTAACAAAAACCAAAAGGTGATGCTGGTGTCGCTATGTATATTTCGGATTTCAGAATTTCAAGTTGGAAAGTTACCTACCTGCCTCTCCAGTCAGCTGATGCTATTCGCCTGGATTTTTATGTTCAAAATGAACACCACTCAATAATTTATTTATATCGACTTCATGCATATACTGTCAATATTTTTATTGAAGAATTTAGTAAATATTTAGATATTATTAAAGTTAAAAATTTAATTATATTAGGTGACACAAACATCGATTTATTGAGTGATTCTAATGACTGTAACAACTATTTGGCCATGATGTCCTCTTTTGGATTAGAATCAATGGTAAATGAGGTAACAAGGGCTAATTCTTCTAGTTGTTTAGATCATTTATTTGTTAGGAAGAGTCTTAATAGCAATCAGACCATAACCTCCTTAGTTCTTGATTTTGGGGTAACTGATCATGCTTCTATTATATGTTCCATGTATAATTATCCTAAAATCAGACCAAAATAAAGAGAAAATTGATTTTGTTACAATAGATAATTACCGTCTTTCAGAATCTCTGTCAAATGAGAGTTGGACTAGTGTTTATGATTCGATTTGTGTTGAGAAGGCCTATGAAAATGTTTCTTCAATACATCGTTCACATATTTGAAATCATCAATTTTCAATTTCGAAACCCCCAACTACCAATTTAAAACCATGAATATCCAAAAAATTGAGCAGTGAAGTTAAGAAAAAAATTAATTTGTACAGAAAACTCAAAGCCCATCCTAATAATAAAAATCTGGAAAAATCTTATAAATCGAACAAAAAATTGTTGATAAATTGGTGAAGAAACTCGAATGCAATTTTATGAATATAAATTTAACATACATAAAAATAATATTAAGGGACAATTGATTGAACAACTAATAAAAAATAAAAGTCTTATAAAAATAAAAGGTGAGGAAGAAATTGTTCAATATGAACCTTTCATTGTTACATCTACATTTAATACATTTTTGTCATCAGTTCCGCTTAAGTTGTTTTCAGAAAACATTGAGTTTGATGCTTTAAATAGTTATGATAGATATCAACTTCTTTGTTCAAATCATTTTGAGTCCAGAAATTGTTTCTTATCACCTGTAACAGTGGATGAAATTTATTTGTTAGTTATTACTAATTCAATTGAAAACTACAAATTCATGCTGACATAACGGATTTAGTAATCTTTTAGTAAAGCAAATAGCTCGGTTAATCACGGATCCTCTTTGCAACATTTGCAACTTAAGTATGTGTAGCGGTAATACCATTGCATAAATGAGGCGATGTCACGGATATGTCTAATTACAGACCTATTTATTGTCTAAGATTATTATCTTTTTTAGATAAAATTGAATTTTTCAGTGACTGTAAAAGACTGACATTTCTCTGACTCTAATATGACTTTAGAGAAAGGTTAAATACGGAGGATGCTTTGCTAAATTTTTTAGATCAAGTACACGTTGGTTTAAATAATAATAAAAAAGTTTCAGGACTATTCATTGATATCACTAAAGCTTTTGATACTGCCAAGCATGCAATTTTGTTAGATAAATTATGGAATGTTGGAATGAGAGTTGTTGTTTTTGATTGGTTCAAATCCTATTTATCATGTAGATCTCAATCGGTTAAAATAAATAATATTTATATTGACCCATTATCTGTCACGGTCGGTGTTCCACAGGGATCTGTTTCTGGGATAATTCTCTTCTTAATATTTCTGAATTCTATTCTTAGTATCGATCTTCATGGGCATCCTGTGGTGTTTGATGATGACACGGTGGTATAGTTATTGTAAAAATAACTGGGTTGATATTGTAGATGATATACATACAACGTGATCTTGCTCAGCTCACAAGATATATTAATTTACATGGTATGATTTTGAGATCAAAAAGACGGTATATGTTATTTCATTAGAAAAACTTAGATGATTATTCAAATAATTTTATTAGTTATTCCTTGGGCTGCTCGCTTACCGACTGTAATGCTAACTGTTTTTCGATAGAAAAGGTTTCCAGTTTTAAATATTTGGGAATTATTTTGGATAACAAATTGAAATTCGTTGAGCATGTCAACAGTATTTTAAAAAAAATGCGTTTTTCACTGCGCTAATTTTATCTTTTATGGATTATGCCCTCAGCACATTCTTAAATCCATCTTTTTTGCGTTATTTAATTCCAAACTTGAATATGCATTAGCTATGTGGGGTGGTATTTATCTTCAGAAGTTGAAACCTGTCATAACACTGCAGAAATGTGTTATTCGATTAAGGTTTTTTTAAAAAATCAATTGTTACATCATTTACATTATTCAAGTTAGCTCAAATGTTGCCATTACGTTATCGGTATGTTTACTTATAAAGTATTACAAATTTTTTACGCGAGGTGTGGCTACATAAGATCTGTTGAACCGTATGATTTAAGAACAAAAAATCAATGTTTTATTACCTTTACAAGGAAAGAATACTGTCGTAGATTTTATAGTATTATGGCCCTATAGTATTTCTATAATTTGCTGCCTGGACTTGTAAAATCAGCAAATACAATTCCGAAATTTGGGAAAGAATTGAAATGTTGATTATTTAGTTTCAAACACAGAAAAGTATTTTTATATTTTAAATTGTACTGCTTGCATGGCTTTATGTAAGAGGATGTTATTTAATTTAGTAATTGTTTTTTCTGGTGTTTTTAGTTTTGATTTACCCTGCTCCCCTACTCATAATTTGTACTTATATAAATAAAAAATTTTCATAAATTTTTATACTTATTTCATTTTTATCTCAAGTAATATAAATGTTTTGTATTTTATTCTTTGTAGAATTAGTGTAACTAACTTTGTCTTAAATTTAGTTTAGTTACTATAATAACTTCACGCTCTACTTTTTCATACTTAAATTTTCTCGGTGCAGTTCTAACAATTTAAATTAACTTCTGACTGTTCCTATTATTTTTTATTTGCTTTTAATGTTAAGTATTTAAATTGTATTGAATTAATTTTTTACTCAATTTTTACTTAATTTTTGTAATATTTTCAAATAAAAAATAAATAAATAAAATAAATAAATTTCAGTATAATTCTGTGAATTGAAGCTGAAACGTATCACATTAATCTGATTTCTTTAAAATTCTCCAAACTACTGTTACAAAAATGTTGTTGAATCAATAAATTACTAACAAAATCACAATTCTCAGTAAAATATTGTAAACAAATATACCGCAAGAAATTGTATTTTTTCTTGTAATTATTATAATTGGCTTTAAGTTACAATAACAAAATTTATTTATTTTCAATAACGTTATGATTGGAAAATCTATTTTGAAAATTTTTTTGTCCATAATATAGAATGAGAGTTGACTTTTATTAGATCGTGACTATAAAAAGTGCCAACTCATGAAAAATCTTTTTTCCTTTTTTTGACAGAAACGCGCTTATTAAAATTGACAACTATTCTACAGTTATCGTTAGAATACCGTATTCATTCGATCACGTTGTTGTGTCACGTCGTTAGGGAAATATTTGTCTAGATTACAATTGAGCACGATTATCTTAATAAATTGTATTTGTGTTCAGAATAAACAACAAGTAAACTAAATATTTTTATGTCAGTGTTGTTGGTTTCGCTACAACACATTTTATAATTTTACATTGCAAAACTTTTAAAATCAATAGAAAAACTATTTTTCTCTGATACAAACTAGTTGAATTAATTTTAAAATATAATTTGAAAATCTCTTTTGTATAACAATTTTTTGTAAAGCTTTTGTAACAGCAACAATTTTTTTTTTTTTAAGTTTTTTAGGGAAAATAGAAAATGATTATTGAATAATTATTGTTCTCGTTGTTTCTATCAAAGTTAAAATATGTAAACTATCTTTAAATTTCAATTAGTTTAATTACATTTGGATTGTTATTGGCAAGTTTTCTAGCATCTATGCACGAACTTAATAAAAACACTTAATTTAATTAATGCAAATTGTAATCTGCTCACTAACAAGGAGGAGTTCTCTTTTAAATTTTCATTTAACACACCGTAAATTCGAATATTCATAACATTGGCCGATGGCGTGTAGACAAATATACCTCAAGACATTTCCAATTGTTCACAAACATGTATTACTTACGTTCAATACGTTTATGGAAAATGCAAATATTTGGCAGTTATTTAAATCCTCCTCTCGAATTGACTTATTAAAATTATCTTGGAAATTTTGAAGCGTGTAACACATTTGAAATTATTGCTCAGAAGATTCAGATTGCTCATACATATATTTTTTTCTTTATGATAAAATGAACATGATTTCACCGACAATGTCCAGTTCTGCATGTCAGCAGATTTCCATAACATATTCGCTGGCAAAATTGGTGTTATGAACGGCGATTGTAAATCGTTGTTTATTGTTAAATTATATCATTGTCTGCTCGTAATGTATTTCTAATCCGTCAATTCATGCATATTACTAAATGAAAAGCCGGCATTTCTCGATGAATGTAAATTTTCTACATAGTAAATTTGTTTTAACTAAATATTACTTTTTGGGGATAATATGTATATTCGATTTTCTCATTGGATAATTTTCTAATTGGATAATTCTTACGAAGGTGAAAACTTCAAAGACCAAACGAATCGAGAATCGCAAATGTTTGAAAAAGACATATTATGTCGAATATAACCGTACAGCATTATGGTCTTGAAGAATGCGGCGAGTTTAGTTTAGTTATACAAGTTACGGTCCTGGTGGAAAATATGCAACTTTATTAATCTTCACATAGCAACATGAAGGAGTTGTCACTTTTCACCTGACCTATACATTTTCACCATAGCGAGATTAAAAGCAGTTTTTCCAGTTGATTATTACCGAGTTGTTTATCATTGAGAAGGTCTTTTGGAATAGTGTATAGGCATACAAATGATACGGTTGGGATGGTCTTTAACTTGGGGGCGCAAGAAAACCCTAAACTTTTCGTACGACTTCTACTATGTTGAGGTAAACATCAAATTTTTCAGTTAATGAAACCGTGAAGCATATTATTGTAAAGGTCTTAAAAAATGTTGCAATTTTAGCTTGGAAGTGTTATTAGTGAAAAAGTCTTGATCTAAGGACGCAATAAGTCTTACCTCTCCAATCAAAATCACCACGATGAGGTGGAAAACAAAATGTTCATTCGAATATAACCTTGTAGCATGTCACTGTAAAGGTATTGAAGAATGCTATGTTGTAAAGGTAAAGGTATTGAAGAATGCTAAAGATATGTTTTTTCGATGCGAATTGTTAGCAAGTGTAACGTTTGCTCAGATTCTATACACCAGTAGAACTAGTGCCGTTGTGAAGCTCCTGTTTTGAGACCTCAAATTATTTACGGCTATAGAAAAAAGCTGCTAAATTTCGTTTAAATGCTTTCAGATATCGCACAGCCTCGCCGGAGGTACCGTTTTGAACGTTCTTACAAAAAGTTTAGCAATGTTTATCTCACGTAAAAATTCACCGAGGTGCAAGACGATTTTGTGTTCCAAAGATGTTAAAGAATACGACAGTTTGAGTTGTAGAAATTTAATAGTTAAATGCTGAAATCATCGTCACGTCATGACGCTTGAGGGAAGAATATGTTTACAAATTTTCAGATATCGCGGAGATTTGGAGTTGCTGTGAAGCAGCTGTAAAAAAGCTGCGAAGCTGTCTCGGGAGTGGGCCCCGGCTATAGGTGTGCATCCTCTAATGCTTAATAAACTTGCGAATTCAAATTGATTGTGCGTGTTTTTTCTATGTATCTGAGCATTAGTCCGTGTGCGCAATTTTCCATGTTCTCTCCTTCCTTGTACGCATTTATATCAGTGAATTTTTTAAATGACAAATTTAGTAAGAAGATCGTTTAGTTTTATGAAAGCCAACACTTTTTAAATAAATGTTATTAAAATTTAGCAAGTTGAAATTCAAACGATAAAATACCAAATTGAGTATTTTACAGAATTTTTCTAAAACATTGTAATCTTAAAATCGGATTTTTTTTATATTTACCTAGCGATCAAGATAGATTTCAATAATTACAATATCATCAACGGTAGGCTAAACTGGAAGGTCATCAAAACGGATTCGAATTTCAAACAACAAGTAAATAAAACTCAGCTTACACCAATATAAATTTATATATCTAATTGGAAATTTTATTTGGATTAAGAAAAAAACCGAAATGAATCGTTTGGAAGAAATCGAAATGTACACAAGCAACAATACAAAAAGTCAGTATTCACAAAGAATTCTGACAAAATTAGTAAAGAATACCAAAATTAACACCACCGTATGAAGCCATATGAAACTGTTTTTTCATACTTTTTCAACTATTTTTGCAGATAAAAGCATCGTCTTGGTAAATAAAATAGCCGGCTCAATGATCTCCCATTTAACGGTATAACGGTAATGAATGCAACTAAAAATATTTTTGCTCGATGTCACCCTCTACCTGTGTCCCTTGCGTATGTGCAGCTCGTCATGTAACACCATGTCTATTCTCTGAACTTGAAATATCCTAGTATTCTACAATATATCACACAGAAAGATTTAAAAACTTTTTTATTTGTATTTATACTTTGTCTAATACACAGAGGAATAACCGACAACAAGGGAAGAAAATGATAAGATTTGAACCGGAATGAAAACTTAATCTCTCAATAAACTTGCATTGACATTATTTTTAAACTTGCCCATATTAAAAGCTGAATGAAAGGCCATTCCATAAAATTTACTCCACAATCTGGTATTTTTTGTGCGTCCGGAAACTTCCAAGATTTCAATATGAAATAATTACAAAAGTTAATTGGGAACTACAAAGCAATGTTGTATAACCCTGCATTAATTCAAATTAATTTGTATATAACGTAATTATTGGTTTATATAATTTAAACTGTTTGATATTATTCATAATTTTCATGGATTTTACCTTTTACATAAGATCAAGATGAACAAATACAGAATCTATAGAATAGTAACAACACATGTTGAAAAGTCATTTCGGTTCCGTATTTTAACAAAAAATTGGGCTCTAATTCTAAGCAATCTGCTATACCTATTATTATTCAACCATCAACAGCACTTTTCCGTATTATCTATAACTTCTATGTTCTAAAAATGTTTTACAAGATTCAAAGGATTTGCATATACCCAACATGGATTTTAATTTTGATCGTACTTTTAAATTAATTCCTGAGTTTAATGAAACTACAGATAATTTGCATCGAATTTTCACTGTTGTAACAAAAGGATGTGAAAAAGATGACATTTCAATAACTATTTATGGAATTAGTGCAAGTGAAACTAGTGGATGAAGCATACAATAAAGCTTTTGAACATGTGAATGTAGAACTGGTTCAAGCTCGGCTACAATATGATGAATTCATAAAATATTTTGCGATCAAAATTAAAAATTTGTTAGCAGAATTAAAAATCCTCTTTAGGTATTGATAGTACATGGCATCTAGGTAAAAATATTAAACTTCTAAATTCCAAAACGGCTTTGAGATTTTTTAAAGAATGTCTTAGAGATCCAGTCAAGTTAATAATAAAGGCGTGTAGATTTGACAATTTAAAAAATGCTATCTCCAAAGCCATTGAAGAAGAGAATTTGAGTTTAGCTGACAAAATTAAAACTGTTAAACCTGAAATAACTCCTCACAATCAAAACAAACAAACTAAATGTCAAATATGTTCGAAATTAGGGGATAGCGCAAACACTTGTTAAATAGAATTTAAACAGGTAATAGCCATCTGTTAGTGTATGTCGCTCTAGAAAAAGGTCAATGAACAAAGAAAAAATCTACAGTAACCGAATTTAGGAACCACGTAAAACTCAACCGAATCCAACCGAAAATCAAAGGATGTTTTGGTCCGGGTTTAGGACATGTAAATCTACATCCCATTCAAAATACTAGTTCTGACTTTAAAGTTTCTAACTCGTTATATGACATCAAACCAAACGATTCTTGCCCATCTAATTCTTCAAGTTTAAATTTAGATATAAAAAATCAATTTTCTTTCTCAATCAACTTCCATAATGATGACAAGAAATTCGTTAGTCTTTCTTTAGATATTTTAGCAGAACCTCATTTTTTTAGTCGTTACCGGTGCAGACATACCTAAGCATAAAAAAAAGAGAATTTACAAAACCTAATGTATTTTGTTACCCAAACTTAAAAGTTTTTATAAAGAAGATAAATCCAGATTATTTAAAAACCATGACATTGTGTCCATCACAAATATATCTATCCAACAATATTTCACTATCGCATAATTTTCATATTGTGCAATCAAATTTCCCTATAAATTGTGCAGGAATAATTGATATATTGACATGATAACCATAAAACCAACAACGATAAAAAACCAAACATCGAATAATCCACCATAATAAATCTACCTAGCAGATCAGAAAAAAACGTAAAAATGCGGTTCAAAACAAATCATGACAATGAATATCTTTGCACATCAGGCAAAGTGCCCATTAAAAATTCTAGATCAAGTCTAAAATAGATATTGGACATACAAATTTTAATTATCCAACTGAAAATGTAATAACTGCCTCCACTCGAATCATCTGGTCTCTTCAGCATCAAGTGAATCAACTCGACAAAATTCTAACATTGAAAATCCATTCATAAAACTGTAAAATTATATCAAATTTTTATGTGTCGTCTTTAGAAAGAATAAAATGGCACTATTACTATCCAAAAATGTGGAGCACAATTCGAAAATGTACATCCAAATGCGAATCATGCGAGAAAAATAAAGTTTTAAAACTAAACAAATGTCCTATGTGAGCGATGGTGAATCTATGGCCCGCGGGTTACATACTGACTCGCGAGCTAGTTGTAATTGACCAACGAAAATTTCAAGGTTCGCCAATTTATTATTGGCACAAATTTGTATAAAAAGTATTATTATTATTATTATTATTACTTGAGGGCCATGTGGGGGCTCAAGCCACCCCGCACTGCGACCTAAAAGATCTTTATCTAAAATCTTAAAAGATCTTTATCTAATCTTTGTATAAAAAGTAATTTCCATTTTGTGCAAAATATAAAATTTAGTAACGACAAAATGAGGTGTAAAATGTGGTGCTCACAATTTTTGGCTACTGGGTTATGTATTACTAATTTCAATCTCTGCAATGTTGGCTGCACTGAATCAAATTGGCATTATGTCAAAAAGTCTTCTGCCACGGATGAGCAATAATAATAATGGTTTTGCACTCCAAATTCAACCTTTTACAAAACATATTCATCCTTTTCCAAATCAAATTCAATCGTAGACCAACAGAATTTATTTAATTTAATAAATTTGCTGTATTTAAATTCTTACAAAATAACAAATAAATAAACCTTTACCAGTTATCAGTTAGTTCATTTTCAATATTCAATACAATGGTGGTTGCACTCAAAAACCAAAATTATATAATTAATTATAAATCATTTATTAAATAAAAAAATGTAATAATGAGCAAATGGAACCGTACCAGCGCTGAAAAAAAAATATTTTAATTAAATTTTATGACGAAGGAGAAGGACGCTCCATTAGTGAGTCTGCAGAAATGGCTGGAATAAATAAAAATACAGCCAAAACAATTATGTATAAGAGATTTTAATCAAAATGGCGGTGCGGTTATCGAAAAAAAATGCGGTGGCGGACGTATCGTAAAATTAAATGCAACGATTTTAAATAAAAATTGAGAGCTTAATAGAAGAAAACCCCAGCATTACGCTAACAAATATTCGCAACAACATTATGGAAACTGACAACTATAAATTGTGTACTTCTACCATAAGCAATGGTTTAAAACAATTAAAAATAACACTGTGCTACGATTAAACTTGATCGTCTTAATGCGGCATCTACAGTTGTACAACGCGAGATATACGCGATGAATTACGCGCAACATGCTCCACAATTAAGAGAAAAAATAACATTTATTAATGAATCAGGATTCAACTACCACCTTCGACGAACTAAGGCGCGATCGCGGATAAAAACAGCGGCGCATGAAGTGGTTCCTACCGTAAGGCGCCGTAACGTGTCACTCATCGCTGCCATGAACATAAATGAAGTAGTTTATCACAAAATAATTCTCAACTCGTCAGTTAATTCAATTATATTTTGTGAATTTCTTAATAAATTATTTACAAAACACCGAATATCATCTAATATAACAAGTGCTTGGTTGGTGCTTGATAACGCAAGAATTCATAAGACGAAGGAAGTTCGTAAGCTTGTGGATCAGTCAGGCCACATTTAGTTGTTTTCTAGCCTTACTCAAAAACTAAACTTAGCGCTCGAAATTGGCTTTCCGAGCATATAGTAATGGTAATTTATTGAATATTATTCAGCAATCCGTAGAAACCATAACATCCACCGATTGCAACAATTACTACTTGGATATTTCGATGAAATTACCGTTGGCAGCTGCAGGCCAAACATTACATTAGATACAATATTGTAAAAATTGAATTATATATCGTGAATTATTTAATCTATCATATTATTAACAAATAAAATGCTTTTATGATGAATTTGAATTTGGCAGTTTGAATTTGATTTGGAAAAGGATGAATATGGTTTGGATAAAGGTTGACTAGCTATTGGAAAAAGGTGAATTTTATTTGAAAAAGGATGAATGAATATGTTTTGTAAAAGGTTAAATTTGGAGGGCAAAACCTATATTATTTTTTAAATCATAAACAGTAAAGTGCATTTAGAATGAATAAAAGAGTGAAATTAAATAATCCAAGTAATAAAGGTGGGCGACCATTTAGTGATGATTGGATTTCAAAATATGAAAAAGCCAAGCTGCTCAATTTAATATTATGTTAAAGCCAAAAAATCATATCACCGCAGCTAGTTTTCGTGCATCGCATGTTATTCCACAATATGGAAGGCCAAGGTAAAATTAATGACAATTTCTGGACAAACAAGAGGCTGAGACATTTTTAACTTATTCAAAGAAGAATTTACCAAAGTTAAAATTAGTTAAACGCAGATAGTATCTGTCACAACAGATATGGTGCTCCGAATATGGTTGGCATAACGGTTTCATAAAATTTTTGAAAGAAGAAGCTCTTCAAGACATCAAATAATTCAAGAAATTAAATAATTATATTTTGATTGTGGAAGACTCTTAAAATCTTTTTACAAAAAGATTTGCCCAATTTCGACATTTACACGAAACTTTTAAATTTTTAATTTATCCGCATTCCATTAAATATAAAACGCTTGAACTATCCGGCTAAAAGTCGATAACCTGGAAATCGAATTAATTGAATTTCAACAAACCTGTATCTGGAGTTCGAAATACAAAGATTTAAATATTAAAATTCAATAAAATTTAAATTATAACACGCAAATTCGAGATACGAAAACAGAGAATTAAATTTTAAAGGAGTGGAATTCTTTACCTAATAATTTTATTAATAAGAAAACTCTGACTAAAGCTCTTTTGACAATGTTTGGTTCCACATATAAGCACGTGTAACTAATTATTTTCGACAATGAATTATGATATTCAATCAACTGTAACAAATCGTTTGGGGACTGATTTAAGCACAGCTTGTTTTGAATTAAGGATGTCTACATATGAGCCGTTTATTTTGAAAGTGGGGCAAGTCCACATTTTGTTGAAACGAGAAAATGAAGGAATAGAGAGACAATAAATGAAAAAACATGATATTGTTAACAATTGTATTATAATATTGTCTGTTTTTAATTATTTTTTATTATTTTTTATATTTCAGCTTTTTATAGACAATAATTTACAAATTTTTTTAAAAAATATTTATAGCATAGAATCCCACTTCGGGATCATTTTCAAAAGCATAATGAAAAATTATTTCCAAAATAGGTTCCTTTTATATAAATTTTACATAAAACAATCAAACATTTGTTACAAAAACCAATTTTTCATGGAAATACTGGACAGACAAAACAATTTTGGAAAAAGAATTTATCAACACCGATATGACACCAACAAAGATCTAAATTCAAATATTAGTGCACTTACACGGCATCTGAAAAATTCCAATCATTTAATCAATTTAGATAACGTCAAAATCCAATTTTAGGAAAAGATCGATTTTGGAAATGTTACATATTAAATCAAGTAAAAATTCGATTAACATTGTAGAAGATTATGCTTATATTGGCAACTCGTATGATTTATATATAGTTTTTTGTCTCACCTCATTTTATTTTTATTCAATTGTACAACCTTTCTACATGAAAAACGCTTTAGCCAGGAAAAGAAAATTATTTTTCGAAAAATTGTCTAGGCTGTGCGTTTCCATGAAAAATTGGTTTTTTGAATCAAATGTTTGATTGTTTTATGTAAAATTTTTATATAAAAGGAACCTATTTTGGAAATAATTTTTCATTATGGCTTTTGAAAATGATCCCGAAGTGGGATTGAAAGCTCAAGTACTAATAAATAAAAATAAAAATAAAGAGCCCTATATACCAATAAAATAATTGTTTAAATTAAAAGATTTGGCTCAAATATAAATAAATAATTAATGCTTTAAAAGTTTTTTTGTAATATACGTTCGATCAATTTTATATGATCGTGTCAGAATTAATATTTTTTTTGAAAATGAATACATCTTAAATGAATCCTTAAGGGTAAGCTTTCAATGCCAAAATTGTTTTACCCGGTTGTACATCTATGGTAAATTATGTACATTGATCTCTGTTTTATCAAATCATACTGTCGCACTATATAATATATAAAAAAAAAAAAAAAAAACGATCGACAAAGAAAAACATGAAAGAGGATAGAGGAGAGAAAACAGATCGCAAAAATGCCTGTATATGTAATTAAAAATGAGATAGAGAAACAAAAAGTAAAAAGGAAACAACTGTCTGAATGTGGAAAAGTATTAAAATTGCAAATGAGAATGATAAAACTCTGTGATGGAAGAGGAGTAAGAACTAGATACATAAGGCTATCTAAATTATTATATAGGTCAACAAACTTTTCAGCCATCAACGTCATTGTTTTGGGAAATAAAAACATTTTATTTATTTATTAAGCTTTTTGTGTGTTTAATTTATTAAAATTGTCTTGTGTTTTTATTTTTATATGGATTAAATGTGTCCTAATATCTGATTTTTACTCGAGTTAAGAATCAATATTATAATATGGAGTGTGAAAAAAACTCAATAATTTTTTTAAAATAATAAAAAAGGCTGGCAATAAACCGGCACACAAAAAATTAATATTTGAGATACAAAAAAATAATAAAACGGCACAAATTAATGAGCAACAAACAAAAATTTCTTGGCGTCATAATAATAATTTGGCAACATTTATAATTTTTTGGCACTATTGGAAGGGTACACAAAAATTATTTTTTGGCATCTAAATAAACATTTTGGGCGACAAAAATAATTAACTGGCAACAAAGTTATAAATAAATAAATTAAAAATTAAAAAAATTAAATTAGTTTTAAAATATTCTGGAAAATGGAGATCCCTAATTTAACTTAGAATTGTAGAGGCTAACGGCTTCGGTAACTCTCACGGGCACGCGGGAGGTCGCTTCGCTCCCCCCCGCTTAGCCCTCCGAGGGGCCTTAGATTTAAACTTCGAGGGACGTAGGAGCCAGGATAGGCAAACATGTCGCACTGCGTGACGCACGTAGGAGCGGATTATATAGAATCTATTAATGACACTGCAATATTTTATATCGATCCCCATCAAATATTAAATAATTTGTATCGATTAAATTTAATTTTTTGTCTCGATTTTTTTTTTTTTTTACTCTAAAAATTATTTTTTTCCGTTCCAAAATATTATATTTGTTGCCAATTTATTAATTTTGATGTCAATGTTTGTCGCCACAGTATTTAATAATGTCCTTCAAAATATTTGTTTGTTTTTTCATATGTGGTGCCAAAATATTATTTATGATGCCAATTTATTATTTTTAATGCTAATGTTTGTCGCCAAAAAATTTTTCTTGTATGCCCGTTTAAATTGTCCCATAAAAAACTTAGTAGTTATATTGTTTACAGTATAATGCGAGTTAATAGTGCGCGTAGGAATATTGATTCTTAACCTAGTCAAAAACAATAGACCAGCCACTATTGTGTAGAATTTAAATGTTAGGAACTGAAAAAACTCTTGACGCGAGATTCAAAAATCAGATAGTCCGCTTGTCATGTTCTGATGTGAGTCATATGATTTAATTCTTAATCGAGTTAAGAGTCAATATACGTAACCAACGCTGTTGTTTGTTTGCAAGATGTTTTTAAAGTTAGTTTTAATTAAGTTTTCTTTTTCTAGTTTGTAAGTGTTGCTTCCTATGAATATGACTAACAAGTCGAAATATTAGGAGAAATAATAATTATAACTATGTTATAAATATTTTTTAAAAAAATTTGTAAATTATTGTCTATAAAAAGCTGAAATATAAAAAATAATTAAAAACAGACAATATTATAATACAATTGTTAACAATATCGTGTGAGCATAAAACACACTATCTTCAATAACTATGGCTGAACGTTTGCAAAGAATAGTAAGCCTGGCTGAACGTTTGCAAAGAATAGTAAGCCAACCAACAAAACGGTTAAATCTTTTCTTTTAACCACTGATTAGCTATATAAGATTAGTTTTTTCAGTGCAAAAAAATGTCATTCTAAATTTCAAAACGTATTATTTTGTGATGGCACCGACAAAGCGAGAGATATATATATATATGCTTCTTTTTTTCGCATTCTTCAAAAAAATACAAAACAAAAAATAACAAAATAGTAGTAAAAAAAAAAATTCATGAATGAAACACAAAAAAGGTCATTAGTTTGGTAATTTTGTTTGTATATTTTCGAGTATGTATGATGCACGTGCAGACGATCAGTGATCATAATATTTATACCTATTGTATTAAATACATCCATACACATACATATTTTATATTTGAAATCTTCTTTAAACTAAACCAAATTTTGGAATAATATTTGGAATAATCCAGTTTGGTAATTTTGTTTGTTTTGTATATTTTTGTATGATATATTTTCGAGTATGTATGTATGATGCACGTGCAATAATATATGTACTCCGTTGTTTCATTTTCGATCTGTTGTAATTTTCTGACATGCGCAATATATTACCTTGCATAAACTGTGAGTGATCATAATCTATATACCTATTGTATTATATATATGTATATATATATATATATATATATATATATATATATATATATATATATATATATATATATATGATATATTATACACATACATATTTTATATTTGAAATCTTCTTTAAAACTAAACCAAATTTTGGAATAATATAGCTATGTACATATGTATATCTATTTTTTACTGAAAATGAGTTTGTTGATGAATTTTTTTTTTTTTAAGGTCATTCACCCTTTGATTTGGATGTTATTTACCTTGCTTTTGAAATGCTTTCTGATGCGTTTTCCTAGGTGCAAGAAAGAAATACAATAATAAAATGGATAATAAGTTTGATTAAAATTTGAATTGCTAACAATTTGACTACATAGGCATATCATTTTTAAGGACGTCCCGCAAAACATTCTTTGTTTCTTTGCTAATTGAAGAAATGAAAAGTTAGAATAATTATTTTCAGTTTTCTATTATGAATGTGTTTTTTCCGACTTGAGGAGAACATGACAATCATTTATCATAATAAACTTCATTTGTTCCTGGTGAATAAGTTTAATGGGATACCATCTACGCAAGAATTAAAGCGTAAATCGACTTATGCCGTAATCGGCTCTTGCTCATTTTCAATCTAATTTTCTGTTAGTACGTTTTCATTCCAATTTTTAGGTAATATAAAGAGAAGAAGATATCTTACTTTCTTCAATATTACCTTAGAAATTGGCAAATATAAAAAAAATAAATGAATTGGTAATAAAAAAAATTTTAAATCCGATTTCCTTGGCGTAATTTTGCAATTTGGAACAATACAGGTGACGTGTTGTTTCCTAGTATCCAGGTGCCGTTTTCGTTCTAAATTTTTTAAAGAAAATGAATAATACACTCAAGTTTTTTAAAAATATTTTTGAAAGATCCGGAGGATTATTTGTGAATTTGATTCAAACGCATTCGAATCTTCAAAGTTCATATCTGAATTGAATCAAATTCGTTCGTTTCTTATTTAAATCAAATTCGAATTTTATATTTCGTAACTACATTTGCCTCACCCAAAAGATCCCCATTTTTTTAGAACCCCATTTACCACGTAATGATGGAGAGGAATTAAGTACTCATCTACAAATTATTTACAGTTACCTGAAGTAACTAGTTCGTTTTCCCTCTTCTCTCCATCATTATAGAAACGTTGTATTCTATCGGTCAAGGTATTATTATTATCATACACATACACATCCATTTTCCCCACTACTCGTCAGGGCGAGTAATACAATTTAGTTATTAATAAGAAAAATTTCGTGTGTCAAAGGCACTTTTTGAAGGAAAATGTTACATGTACAAATCGTTTAACGAAAAATGCTGTGCCAATTCTACATATAGTTCAAAGGTCTAATATTGATGAAGAACATTTCTCATCTAATAATTTGAATAACTTCGATCTGGAACAGGACATTCCATCATTGGTTCAATCACAATCGCTAGTTTTGGAAACAATCGGTACCCAAGCTGACCAAACTGACGAAGAAATACAATTTTTGAAATTTATTGATAAAATCAACTGTCTCCACTGTGAGACGCCGAAAGAAAATTCATATATTTGCCTGAAATGTGCTAAAAGTGGAAGAGCAATTCAATTATATAAGAAGAAATTGAAAAAAAAGTCAACGAGACTATAATTTATTGAAAGCCTCCTACAAGATTCTCAAGCTTTGCTTAAGTAGAATGAAACTTAAACATAATAAATTTAAAAAAATTGATGATCACATTGATAATTGAAAAGTAAATGAAACCACGAAAAGTGTTTGTAAACGTCTTGTAAAAGAAGATTTTTACTATAATGAGAGCGACAAAATATTTGCTCAGTCATTATTTTATAAATCGGCTTCAACGTACGTACATACAAGTATTTGAGGGACCAATTGAATTTAAAATTACCATCTACCTCATCTATATATAAATGGTCTCCCATTAAATTTATTCCACCAGGAACAAATGAAGTTTTGTTAACTCAACTAGAGAAAGTATTCCAAAATATGGCAACAAAATCAAAAATTTGTGTATTATCTTTCGACGAAATGTGCATAAATAAAGACCTAACCATAAATATATTTTTAGCCCGTGTTGAAGGGTTTTGTGACGATGGCCGTGAAAGAAAAAACGAATTGGCAACGTCAGTTTTGTTTTTTATGCTGCGCGGACTGGTGGATGACTGGAAATATGTTCTCAGCTATATTTTAATTAACAAATCTGCTGATCCTTTTTATTTATCAAATTTAATAAAAGAAAATATAAAGATTTGCAACGATATGTTGAAATTACATGTTGTTTTGGTAACCTGCGATCAAGCAGCTACTAACATCGCTACCTACAAAACACTTGGAATGACTCCAGAAGCACCATATTTTTTTGTTAACGATACACAAATTCTGGCGCAGTTCGATCCTCCGCATCTAATTAAATCGGTTAGAAACGCCATTTTAAAAAATAAATTTCAACATTTGGATTTTGGAGTGGCCGATGTTAATGTTATTCGAAAAATATTCGAATTTGACACAAAACAAAATGTTAAACTGATGCCAAAACTTACCATCCACCATTTCGAACCAAATACGTTTCAGAAAATGAATGTCAGTTTGGCAGGTCATATATTGAGCAGTACAGTAGCCAGTGCAATTAGGACAACATTGAAAGTTAAACCGGAAACGTTTGGTGAATTTCTGAACAACGATATACCAACCGCTCAAATGGTGCAAAGATTTAATGATCTGTTCGATTGATTAAATTGCCGACATTTCAAATCTTCAGCTCCTTACGAACGACCACTCAAGATTGGTAATAATGTCTACACATTTCTTGAAGACAGCTTAGCATTCTTAGATAAAGTAACCATTCTTTCAAAGAACGAAAATTATTTTAAGTTTCTCAGAGGTCTTAAAATCAGCATAAAAGCTAACATTTTACTAGCTGATATTTTGAAGGAAAAGTTCGACGTGGAATACATATTAACAGGGCGAACCAACCAAGATTGTTTGGAAATTTTTTTTTCAATTCTTCGTGGGAAAGGTGGATTTAATTACATGCCATCTAGTCATGAAATTGGTATGCATTTTGCCAACAACATAGTGAGAAAATTGCTTTAAATTCTCCATTTAAAAATTGCTTGTCAGACGAATCGCAAGCTATTGATTTGGACTGGAATAGCTTTAAAACTGAATTTGAAATGAGTCTAAAACTCTAAAGTCTCAAGAGTATGCCAGTACCAATAATTTACCAACTGATGACATTGAGGAGACAGATATCCATGTTTTAAAGCAAAATGCGTTAGTATACTATACAGGCTACTGTATTTTAAAGAAAATTAATTGCCAAAGCTGCCAGGAGAAGTTGGCGATGAAAGACGACGAAATAAAAATTTCGGAAACTTTTTTGACGGAAAATTTTTTAAGAAGAATGAAACTAACTTTGGTTCATTAAGTGCTCCTTCTGATGAATTTACCAACATAGCTCGATCTTTGGTAGAGGTCTTTGAAAAATATTACCATACAAATTGTTGTTCTCCAAATGTGATTAAATTTTTAACAAATGAATGTTTGAATGAAATTAGTTCATTTTTTATACTTGTTTTTATGAGAAAGAACTGCAAATGGTCCACAGTAAATAATGAATTTTCCAAAATTAAAACTCATTTCGCTTCAAAACAAGCATCAAGAAAGCTTAAAATATTAAAAAGTTGATAATAAATTTTTTTTTATATATTTTTATGCAATTTTATTACACTTATGTCTCTCCATTAACACGATAATTTGTTAGCGCGAATATAATTTAATTTTAATCAACGCGTTTTTGTCTCAAGCCACTAAATATGCCATTTTCACAAAAACATTCAAAGTTTACACAAAGTGATGGGCACGAAATTAATAACCTTTACACAACAACCAAATCCTATCTGTAATAGAAATTGAAAAAAAAAGAAATTATCTTTGTTTGTTTATTTTTTTTTTTTGCTTAGGCCGGTATTACATTATCAAATTTGAGGAGTGTCTGATCAAAAGTGGCTATTTACGATATTCGAAAAATATTTTGTAATGATCTGGCATCTGGCTGTTTTAAACGCACATTTAAAGATTACTTTTTTATAGCTTGTTTTGACTGTTTCTGATTTTAGGGACATTTTTGATAGAGAAATAGCCACTTTTGGTTCATTCTGATATCGAAAAAAAATTATGTATAGAAAAAAAATAATTATGCATGTTGAAAAATGTAAATACACCAAAGCCTCGAGTTGCGTCATTAATGCGTTCTGGAAAAAAACGACGCAACTCGAGATGCGTTATCTCGAAATGCTATTTTTTTATTTCAGTTCGCAAATATTGTATTATTCAGTATATATATATGTACATAAACTGTTTTGCCTCACAAAAAAAGAAAAAACAAAAACTCGAGTTGCGTCGAAAAAAATGACGCAAGTCGAAACGACGCAAGTCGAATCGATGCAACTCGAGGCTTTAGTGTAGCTACTTTTGATCAGACACTCCTCATTTATATAACTATATAAATATAATTATATTTTTTTACGAAGAAAATACTGTTATATTTAGGTTCAAGAAGCTAAATATAACAGTATTTTCTCTGTAGAAAAATATAATTATTAAAATGTGATAATGTAACATCCGCATTAGGTCGACTAGCATTTATAGCTGTATATGACCTACTATTATTATTTAAATAACGGTTATTCCAGAATCTTCTCGAAAGAAGCCATGGACATCCCCGAATATAATTTTAATCTCACTGAGTCACAAATTTGTGTTACCTTCGCACTGCACGAATATTATGGGCCTTATACGATTATACATATAATAAACATTTTCAACTGTTAGTTATATCGTGAAAATTGTTTCGTCTATATAAAAATGCTCCTTTCATGCAGTTGTTCTGAATTTTAATAAATTTAAAAAACCACATACCTTGCTTAGGGTTATTGCCACAGAATTGGTAATTTCCTACTTAACATTTTTATAAAAATTATTATGTACAATGTATTATTATAATAATGTACAATGTAAAAGTTGATTCAATTTTATAAATAGATTTGCACAAATTCAAGATTATAAGGGATTGTTCACACCAAGCACGAGTAGCGAATTACGAGTAACCATTTTTCAGAAAATTTTAACATAAAATACAGTTAAATAGAACGGATTTTTCCATTTATAATATAATTACGATTATTTAATTCAAAATAAACTAAATTAAGCCCTAAAAATGCTTTAAAATAACAAAAATACTAAATTCGTACAAAGATGAAATATTCGCGCATTCGCTAAAAAATAAAATTAGGTTCCACTCGTGTTCTACATAATTTTTATTCGTACGAGTATTGACATTCGTACGAGTATCTTTTTATAAATCATTTCAAATACGATCAAAATGACTTTTAAAGATTAAATTAATATTATTTATATCGAATTATGTATTTTAAGCTTTGTCAAAACGAACAATATAAAAAAACAGGTTTTGGAAATAATTACCGTATTATTAAAAATATTTGATCATGTATGGTATTGATTTTGACATATAAATTCGCTCGCGTTTAGTGTAAATTAAATTTGCGAATTCGTGCTTGGAATTTATTCGCAACTCGCAGTTCGCGTTTGGTGTGAGTAGTCTCTAATAGTTCATTTTATTCAAAATGTTTATTTTGATAAATGATTTTTGTGTGAGTGATCTGATCATATTCAATATAAATGATCCGTTCTGCTCAAGTCGGAAAAAACACATTCATAACAGAAAACTGCAAATAATTATTCTAACTTTTCATTTCTTCAAATAGCAAAGAAACAAATAAAGAATGCTTTAAGCAAGGCACATAATTATGTTACTTAAAAATGATATACCTAGGTAGTCAAATTGTTATCAATTCAAATTTTAATCAAACTTATTATCCTTTTATTATTGTATTTGTTTCTTGCACCTAGGAAAACGCATCAGAAAGCATTTCAAAAGCAAGAAAAATATGTAACATCCAAATCAAAAGGGTGAATGACCTTAACCTTCATCTGTCCCTTAAAAAAGTAACACTAAAATTCCTTTGTGCAAAAATTACCAAAATAAATTCATCAGTAAATTTACGCTAAGCAAATACAAAATTCACTTTTATTTTTAATTTTATTTATTAAAACGAAAGATAACGCAGTAATTTAATAAAATATTTCAAAAATAAAATTCGATTTAGGTCAAAATGAAGCGAGGGACGGATGAAGGTTAAAAAAAAACAATCATCAACAAACTCTTTTTCACAAAAAAATGTATATTATTCCAAAATTTGGTTTAGTTTAAAGAAGATTTCAAATATAAAATATGTATGTGTAAGGATGTATTTAATACAATAGGTATATATATTATGATCACTGATCGTCTGCACGTGCATCATACATACTCGAAAATATACAAACAAAATTACCAAACTAATGACCTTTTTTGTGTTTCATTCATGAATTTTTTTTTTACTACTATTTTGTTATTTTTTGTTTTGTATTTTTTTGAAGAATGCGAAAAAAAGAAGCATATATATATATCTCTCGCTTTGTCGGTGCCATCACAAAATAATACGTTTTGAAATTTAGAATGACATTTTTTTGCACTGAAAAGACTAATCTTATATACTAATCAGTGTTTTAACTACAAAGAAGTTATCAGTGCCGAAAGAACGTGTTTCATTTTTATTAAAATGCAAGTATGAGGAAATAAGCCCAAAATGTATCTTAGACAAAACGAAATGTTTTAAATCGTTCGAGTCTCAACATCATCCGTTTCAACATAACATCCGAAGAATGAAAGAAACAATGCTAAAGTAAATGTTAAATTTAGAAATTAAAATTTGTAATTACACGATTAAATACTTTCAGAATCAGGTGAGTGTTTTGAATGCCAAATTTGAAAATATGTTACCGATAGTTATATACACTGATCTCTTAAATACTCTCAAAATATATAATTCTTTTTCAGTATCATTACATAAAAAGACATTAAACATGAAATTTGAAAAATTGAGTAGACAGCAAAACAGAATGCAACTAAGACTTGATGAAACAGATGTAGTCAATCTAACTAACACACAAATACCTAAAGACTGCTTAACCTTAATTAGTTATGGTCCTAATTTTAATTTACCGCCTGATAAGAAAACCATTGACACAATAGATATGTTAGCAGACTTGGAAGACATTCTCACACAATCGATTGTGGATGCGGAAAGTGTTATATTGGAGAAACATCAAAAACAATAACAATGCGTGCTAATCACCATAAGAATGATGTAAAATTTACAATCAAAAACAAAAACAATATAACACACCACCGCTCAGCTCTAGGCAAACATTCATTGGAATGCAATAAACATTTTAATTTTGAAGAAGCGTCAATATTAGCCTTTGAAACATAAAAACGAAAACGGACGTTTAAAGAGATGTGCCACATCACAAAGAATCTTAACGCAATCAATTATAAAACAGACTGTAGAGGACTTCAAGATAACTACCTAAGTTTGATACGTCAAGTAACAACATAAAAGTTTTCACTATTTGTTACAAACTATTTTTGTCCAACATAATATAACAAAGGTTTTTACTATTAATTCTTTACTTGGGTTAAAGATTATTTAGGTAAACAGCAACATAAACAGCAACAGCCTTCGAATTTAATATTAGGCAAAAAATACTGAGTGTTTTATTTATACCTACATATTTTCACTGAATTAAGAATTAAAAAATTATTTATTTTGTTTTTGTTATCATAAATGTATACCTACATATTTTTTCTGACAAAAAATTGCAAATATGTAATTCATAAATTTATATAAATTGGTTAAGATTAATAAGTGAACAATTTGTAACGACCCGTGCAATGCTAAAATTTTTTTTGGCCAGAATTGACCCGACATAGGAAATAGATTCGCCATCTTTGTCCTATGGTGATAGCAACAACGTCAAAGCGACCATTTGATAAAATATTTTTAGATATCGTTGGACATTTAAATCCTTCTTATAAAACAATCGATTTATTTTAACAATTCAGGATGATTTGTCGAAGTATTCCTTAGCTGTCTAATAGAAATTCAAATACCTAAAACCATCGCGGAAGCATTTGTTGAGAATTTTGTTTGTCAATTCGGCGTTCACTAACCAAGGGACAAACAATATTTTATTTAAAAATCTTTGCAAAATATTAAAAATAAAGAAAATACAAACTACTGTGTATCATCCGCAGACTAACGGGGCATTAGAATAATCGGACCGAACATTAGTAGAATACAAAATTCAAAGGAACGGGGCAAATAGTGACCATTTGCTATGTTCACGTACAAATCTATTCCTCATTCGTCTACAAATATTATGTCTTTTGAAATTATACACGGTTTTAAACCAAACATATCGATCAAGAGACAGTGACATCGAGTAAATTTGGCACCCTAGGTAGTGTAAATCGTACCTAAAAACATAAAGTGAGTTTGAAATAAATGATATGTTAAATAAATTCATGTTGTGTTATTGTATGTTCAAATAGTATAAAAAAAAAGATTTCTTAATCTACGGCAAAAATTCCTGCAACTGCATTCTTCCAAATTCAAGAGCTATTTCAACACTTGGACCATTATTCGGATTATCAAAGTATTAATCTAATATTTCTTCAACCGGCTCCAACTCGAAATTATCGTACAGACAAATATTGTGCATTACACAACACACTGTTATAACTTTAACACAATTTTCAATTTTCAGCTCAAGCAATTTTAGAAAAAATGGTCGCCATCGTGCTTTCATCATGCCAAATGCATTTTCGATAATACTTCGGGCCTTGCTATGCACGTGGTTAAATTTTTTTCTAATGCGGTTAAGTTACCTCTTCTAATAATTGGTGTGATTATGGCTGTCACCTAAAAGAAAATATCCGTTTGGGAGGGAATGATCTTTTCCGATATAATTGGCTATTCCGTAAGACCCTCTAATCATGTAAGGAACCCGCAGCAAATTTTAATGAATTTTCCAGAACTATCGCATACTGCCATTAAGTTAATGCTGTAATCTAATTTACGATTTATGAATTGTCAATAGCACCTAGTGCTTTCAAAATGATTGAAGTTCCCGATCGCCGATTAAATTTTTCTCCAATGGTCCTATATGCATCCAAGCTTGGTTAATTTTATAGCTTTTGGTGCCAGTTTGACAAACATATATAGCATTTTGTGAATAATTGTTCTTATTGAGTATCTCGGTAAGTTGAAGCTTACACTATAGTAACCCAATAGCTCGCACACAGAAAAACCAATACAGGAACGTCGTTGGACAAAATTTTTTGTATTTTTATTTATTTTATTTTTTATTTTATTATTTCACCAACAGGATAAATCATTTTATGATTACAATTAAATACAATTTTTATTTTAATTCTTAATTAATTTTTTTAAAAGACATTTAGACAAATGGAAATCAATTACATTAAAATTAACATTAAACTGTCGACAAATCGCCGGGATAGGAGCATTATATGCATAATTAGTTTTAAATGTGGACAAATAAATAAAATGCCTAATCCGCACAGGTTTACAGGGCACATGAATATCTAAATTAGAAAGTAGTTCCGGGTAATCGATGGTACCATTTAGAACATCAGCGATGAACATTGAAGCGGCAATTTTACGTCTTTCCTGTAAAGATTGTAAATTGGCAAATTTACATCGATCGCTATAGGGTGGCAAATTCTTTTTATTTAGCCACATTGGAATGTTGGGATCAAAAGGCTAATTCATTTTATGAAGAAAATAAATAATGAATTGCTTTTGTACTCTTTCAATTCGATCAATATAATTATTGTACGCTGGATGCCAAATAATCGATGCATATTCCAAATTAGACCGGACGACAGAACAGTACAAGCTTTTAATGGAATGATGATTACGAAAATCCTTAGTGACACGACGAATGAGTAGAGTTCACTGTCGTAATAATTCTGGGGACACTACAAATAAGATAAAAATATGTTTACTATAACCTAACCTCACAAATTATACAACTCATGAATTACTTTTGTTAATCATCTCCTTTCATTTTTTTTTAAGTCGTCATACTTGCAATAACTATTGGTAAACAAGTGGTGTGGCAATATCATTTTTAAATTATCATTTAAAACTTTTGTATTTGCTTCTAAACTTCAAATGACATTTGTATTTAGTATAGTTGGATAAGTGGAGATGAAGACTTTTTTACTAGTGACATCTATTGATATATTTCCTGAATTAATAGAATTGAATTACTTTAGTAAGTTTAGTCTTCTGAGGCACAAGTTTCTTGAAATATAATACATATATTTATCTCTCAACAACAAATGATTTTGATGTAGTCCAAAAACAAACAGGATTCTTAATACACCAGCTACCACCAGATTTGATGAAATATTTGTAAAATTGAATTTCAAAATTTACTGATGAAAAAAATGGAATTCGATCTATTCATTCAGAAAGAACCAATTCATTTTACTCAACATGTTGCCAACAGTTGCCGGTCCTGAAAACACATTGAAATTCATTTCTATGCGCACATATGTATTAAACCAGTTAAATATTGTTCCCTGATGTTATCACGCTTCTTACATCCCACACATCGAAACGTAAATTGAATTATTAAATGTAAAAAATAACACATATCCCGCCTTCGCTAGCAATTTCCAACAAGTTCAGCAGTCGAAAACAAAACATGGCATTGGCAAGTCAGGTTAACATTTTTAAATTAGGATAATACAAAAAGCCGTCTTACGTGAGAGCAGCTACCAATAAAATGCCATTTCCTACACAATTTTACCTTAAATATTCTAAAATTAAATTAACTAATTGTGAAGTGCAAAATTGAATAAACCTATTCTCAGAATCACACAGAAACAAAAAACTCATTTCTGAGCCATCAGCAAAATAATAAGCTTTTGAGTGTTTTTTGTTTGGTTTTATTTAAACACTTTGCTATTTATTCATACTTTTTTCATTCGAATAATCAAATTTTAATTTAATTTCCAATTCCAAGAAGTAAAATAAAATAAATTTATATATTTGTAAAATCGATCGGTCGGAAAGGTTATTCATTCATAAAAATTAAATTTATGAAATATATTGTATATATATGTATATGTATGTGTGTATATTGCGATATGCCAGTTCAATTTTGGACTCACGGTATATTTTATGAACTTTGCCTTGACATTTCAAATAGACTTTGTCTAACATATTTTTTTGTATTAAATAGGAATCGATTTTTCGGTTGGGTAAAAACTGAACAAATATTTTTTTAAACTTTGTATTACAACGTTCACAATATATTTCATAACTTTAGAAAAAAAAAACTTTGAAAACTTATTATTTTACCACCAAATAGCTATAAAGATGTGTTGGTTGTACGTTTTATATTCAATAGTAACATTCAATACTCAATTTTGTATAAATAATATGAGAAACGGTAACTTTAAAATAGCTTAGAGAGGATTGATTTTTATGTCTGAACTGTTTTTACAAAAAAATGTTTTTTAATTAAAATTACTTTTCATTATTTTTATATCAAAGATGTTGGAAAACTGAAATCAATCCCAACGATGATGGAATTTTCAATATTTCTAATTCAGACATCCTTATACATAAGAGATAAGCAGAACAAGCATTAAAACTTTGAGTAATTACAAAAGCGATGTATGTAGAAGAATGTGCTTTTATGCCAGCAAACATATGTACATAGTTAGAAAGCAACAAAATTTTTACATCAAATACTTAAATTAACTTCTCTCTAGTCTTGATAACAAATTATAAAAAAATAAAAACTTTATTTTTTCTTTCTTATCAATTTTCCTTATGCACTTTGCGCTTTTGATACCAGACGACATAACTTAGTCAATTAAATTATACAAAGTTCTTTTTGTTATCTTTAGTAAATTAATAGGATTTATTCCATTATGAAGCAACGTTGTTGTAATATAGCGCTTGTAGGTGAATTAAAATTATTTCCCAGTACATATTTTCGAAATTGCTTCTCGTGAAATATGTGCTCGTATGTGTATATTTGTTCCACATATGCAAATTTTGAAGAATCTTGAGAATTCTCTCGGGAGATATACATATTAAATTCATATATGTACATCGCGTTGTTATATAGAAATCGTTGGTTTTACTTTTTTATTTATAACAGTGGCATACACGTATGTATATAAATTGCATTAAAATTATCTATAATAACGGCTTTTTTAAAGAGCAAAGATATTAATGTCAATTTGATTGACGAATAAAATATTTTTTTTTTTGTAACCAGAGATGGAAATCTTTTAATATTTATTCTTTGAAAAAACATAAATCAAATTAACCGCTGAGAATGAGCAAAATTGTTTTATGGAATTGTCGCCGTATTGCTATAAATCGCACATTGAACTGAACTGATGCAGTTACATTCGAAATACATTGAAACATTTTTAGAAGAATAAAATTAGCGTGGTGTATCTTCCAAGAATTTGTGTTTTATATTTCGAATATGGGTGTTGGGTGCGTCTCAATAGAGTAGGAGTTGACCTTGTATAGCTGTAAATCTCGTGGTTTATATTCTAACGCTGCAACTATGTAGAAACCAACAAATGTGTCTAGTATACCTCCAAGTGGTAACAGTCGGGCAACGATGTGAAACGTCGGCTAAAAACTAAATGCATGTGCAGTACACTATAAATGAGCAATGAGCGGAACAGATACGGAAACTAATACCACAGGTGGTACACCTGTTACTCAGGTAAATGCTCCCTATTCGATCCCAAGACATATTGGTGAATCAACAAGCTCAATTGAGCGAAACAGAAAATGATACTTCACATGAAGCGAACAATACGAACAAACAATTAAATGATACAATTGCATAGATGCAGAAGCGTACGAAGACAAAAAAAAATTTGAGCCAAATGAGGACGCCTGTTCTACTCCTAGCCAGAATACAACTGAACAAGAGTACCAGACGAATGAATACGAACTAACTCGAGACACTGAGTGGATATGAGTCAAAGGCCATAGAAAAAAAAGAAACCGGAATAATACGCCAGTGTTGTGCCACATAACCTAGCTACATAAAGTAATTCATCATTTGTCTACTCGTGTAGACAATATATGTAGACAATTTGAAAAAAAGTTCAACAACGTAGACAACGTCAACAATGTAGACAATGAGTCGACAATTCTCAACAGCACAAATAGTCAACGTTTTGATTTATTACGTGTATGTTTTCATTACATTAAATGTATATGAACGAAAATCATTAAAAGGTTCAAATTTATCGAAAGTAATTTTTTTTGAAAAATTTGGTCGTTACTTTTTCCAAGACCTGTATTCTCGATAAAAATTCACGCAAAAAAGTGTTTTTTAGATGGAAAACTTGGGAGAAGAAAGATTTTGCTACATCTGCCGCTATGTAAAGAGTTGGCCTGTTTCCTTCAGCATTGGTAGCTCCCTTATAGAACTAAAAGCGGCTGGAATCCAGACGTTAATTAACACATCCAGAGACGGGTAATAAATGTACATAAAACATGTTACAGAAAGTATACTCATACGATTTATAAAAATGATGCACAAAAAAGAAAATCTCTGAAAAAGGTGCAGGAGAGGGGTCTTCTAAAAATATAAGAGTAGAGGAAGAAAGCAATAATGATGAATTCCAGTGGGCAAACAAATATTTTATTTGTACCAATTCAACTTCTAAGAAAAAAAGCCTTAGGCACACATGGAGAGAAATCAAAAGTCGTGATGTCAAGGAATCGATTTTGAAGCTTAAAAAACAAGCGACTCTAGAGCTAATAGAAAATATATCTAATTTCGATACCATAGGTGCTGTGTGTCACAAAAAATGTTATAATGAAATTTGTAACCCTCTTAAAAGTCCTAATCATTCTGCTGACCTCACGGCCAACATACCGGGCGTTTGATTTAATTGTAGAGTATATTGAGGATCATGAACACACTCAATTTACTTTGGGAGAATTAGTCCAATAGTTACCAGATTATGTTTATAAGCCTTCAGAACGCACCATTTTGGGTCGGTTGAAGACCTATTACGGGGATAAGAACCTCGTAATAATAGGGAAGCAAAGATCTTCCACTCTTATTTGTGATTCCTCTATAAGACTATATGATGCGCTAAATGAAAGCTGGCAGAGAAAAAACCCGAATGAAGATCCCGATATAGAGCATTTAAAAAAGCTGCTAAAGCTATTGTCAAGGAAATTTATCAACAAGATTGTGATTTTACTCAGTATCCACAAAGCGACACAATGCTAGACAATTTATATGAAAAAGTGTTAAAATTTTTTGTGGAGTCTCTAATTTTATAGACACACGGAAAGAGAAAAAAACCGATAATTATGAGCAAATTATTGCATCCACGGCTCATGTTTTAATGTCTGCAATATGCCCGAGATATTATTTGTCTCCACTTTGTCTGAGATACTCCATTCGTGTAGTTTGACTGCATCATATAAGGAAACTAAAAAGTATGAGATGTCCGCGGCTAAGCATATGGAAATTTCTTTAAAGCCAGGGGCGTTCATCCAATTCGTGTGGGACAATTGTGACAGGAACATCAAAACTATACTTGGAGGCGATTTTCATGTTGCAGGTGAAATTGCTATAATTACACTTTCATCAAGTGTACTACCTCGAAATCTCATACCAGGAGCTCAAAATATTTCCGCCAAAGAAATGGAAATGCTTGATAATATAAAAATACTTCCTTATACATTAAAACCAACTGATGGATTGGCAAACATTAAGATACAACATCAAAATCTTGATGTAAATTTAAAATTTACAGAGGCCACAAAAATCACAGCATTCTGGATTTCACAAAAATATTTGAACCCAGACATGACCCTAGGGTGGAACGGTTTTATAGAAGAGTTAACTGCCGAAGAAGATTATGAAGTTTCATTAATCCAATTTTTGCCGTTTATCAATGGCAAACCTAATGATTATGACACCTTATTTATGACAATTATGGAAAGTGTTGCTCAAGCTGATAAACATGAAATGAAAACTTGTATTATAACCTTCGATCAACAGTTATACTGGAAAGCCCGCGATATTGTGGCGGCAAAGCTTATTTCAAACGATATTCACATCTTTATCAGACTTGGCGGGTTTCATACTCTTTTATCGTTCTTGGGTTGCGTAGGTGTAGTTATGAGAAATACCGGACTCCATGAAGCTCTCTGTTCAATCTATGGAGATACTATTGTCAAGAAAATATTAGTTGGTCAGCAATACTCTCGGGCAATACGATGTCATACTCTAACGTTAGCTGCAATTGTTAAAAAAATATTTGATGTTGCCAAGGTAAATGACGATTTCAAATCAGCACTTGAAGACCAGAGAAGTGAATTTTATGAAATGCCAGGAAGCATGGACGATTTAGTGAAATCTGACGAATTTAAAAACTCAGTATACGCAATTGAAAAAATTGATAATAGTACTTGTAAATTGTGGATAACCTATTGGCGGATGGTATTTCTTGTTAAAAATTTTATATTCGCCGAAAGAAGTGGGAACTGGGATTTGTTTGTCAGTACCTTAGAAAAAATGATTCCCTTTTTCTACTCAACGGGCTACTTCAATTATGCCAAATCAGGCCAAATTTATATCCAAGATTGTAAGGATTTGCCAAAATACATGGCTCCGGATGAGTATAAAGTATTCACCAAACAGGGGTGATGGACATGCCGACGAGTCAAAAAATTCTTTTCCGGAATCTTTACAGACCAGACCATCGAACAGACACTAATGAAAAGAAGTAAATTGAAGGGAGGGTTGTTCGAGAGAGGAGTGACGCCCAGTGTCGCTTATCAGTGGCTCATGGGCAGGCCTTAGAAAAATTTACGAAAATAACGATGGATAAGAACTATCAGCATAAAGATTCCCGCGATTCTATGCTCATCCGAGACAAGAAAGATTTACAGAAACTGGAGGAATTTTTTACACAGTTCTGCCCTTTTCCATATGTGGACAATGTAACTAATATTGCTTTTGAAAAAGGACTTGAAACTATGCGGGAAATTATAGAGAGCAACTTCAAGGAATTGAAACTCTCTCTGGCCAAAAAAATTACTTGCATCGGGGCTGAGAAGTGTACCGTTAAAGTTGGTCAACACAAGTTTTCTAACGTAGATCCTCTCATATTATTTCACAGAATTCTCGCACTCAATAAGCCGAAAAGTATGGAATTTTATTTAAAATTCGAATTGGCGGCTATGTTTGACAAGAACGGAATGAGGAAAAATGAAAAATCAAAATTGTGTCAACTTTTTTAAAAAAAATCTGTAAATGTCAGGAGTGACGACACACAATATATTATTGATGGGGGCATGCTTCTACATAAAATTAGATGGAAAAAGGGCCAGAACATGTTAGCAATATGCTCTATGGGTATGTTAGATCCATAAAGAGAGCATTTGGAAACATAGCTTTTGTTGTTTTCGGTAGATACGACCAAATGACCACTAAATCGACGGAAAGAAATCGGCGATGTATGCATAAAAATTCCGCCACCGTACGCATGGCTCCAGATTCCTGGAAGGTCATGACGTTGAGCGCAAGTATAACTCCGGACAAGTTTTTAGGGAACAGCAAAAATAAGTCCCAGCTCATTCAATTTCTCCAGGAGGAATTGAAAGGGGCTAATATAATGTCTCAGCAGAGTGTAGCTGATGCGGATGTTGATATTGTGTTCAAGGCCATTGAAACTGCTTCTGGAAGCCCCAACAAAAAAGTGGTCATTGTTTCGGAAGACACTGACGTCCTAACAATCCTTGCTGCTCGCACTCCACCGAATCTGGAAGTGTTCTTGCTGAAGCCCCCTTCCCCCAGAGTATCTGATGTTGTGTATTCTTCCGAAAGCTTAGCAACCAGAAGTGCGTGCATCAGGTTTCATATATTACTTATACATGCTTTCACGGGATGCGACACAACCTCAGCATTTTTCTATCGGGAGAAAGTAAAATTCTGCGATATTTTTGAGAAATCCGATGATTTACATGGATTATCAGAAATATTTAAGCAAAACCATGTATCCATCGATAATTTAATAGATCATGGGCTTCGGTTAGCTTTGGCTCTTTACGGGGCACCCAAAGTGTTCCGCACGAGCGATAAACCTGCGATTGAGCTCGCCCAAAGCTATCGAGCAAAAATGTATGCTGAAGCCAGCAATTCTAAAAAAGTCGATCTTGCACGCATAATCCCGACTACCAATGCGTTGACCGAGCATATCAAGCGTGTCTATTTTCAAGTACAGGCTTGGTATAGTTCACAAGGTCAAGACGAGACCTTAAATCCGTTGGAATGGGGGTGGGAATTGGAGGATGAAGAGCTCAGTCCTGTCTGTTGTTCCTGTGAAACCGACTGTGGCACAAGGTGCGGGTGCCGACGAAGTGGTTTGGAGTGCTGAGTTGCATGCGAGCATTGCGATGGCAATTGCTCAAATCAAAAAGGTACTTCCAACCAGGCCGAGGACAGTGACGAGGAAGAAGAAGAAGAGTTTGAAACAGATGTTTAGTATTTAAGTTAAAAATTTAACTTTTTGATGAATAATTCGATATTAATAAAAAGTACTATTTACTATTTGAATAAAATATTATTTTCATAATTTGTGTTTTTTCACTTTCTTCATTACCTTTCTCCGCAGAGCTACCCCCGAGCGCCCCCGGGTAATTCTAATGCCAGAATTGAATTCGGCATCCCCGAAAACCCCCGAGTAACGATTTTCGAGCGATTTTTCCGAGTTTAAAGTCGTTCTTATAATATTGTAAGTAATTATGCAATCGCAAAATGCATCTATTGCACCAGAATGCATTTTTCGAAAAATGGCTTAACCACCCGATATAGACTTTTTTCCTGGGAGCTTTCTGAACACAATGCAGAAAACCGCATCTCGATATCTGCTGACCTTAAAAATTTCCGATTTATTTCCTAACTTCCCTGGAC
Source organism: Tipula helvola (assembly GCA_963556165.1). Classification (NCBI taxonomy): domain Eukaryota; kingdom Metazoa; phylum Arthropoda; class Insecta; order Diptera; family Tipulidae; genus Tipula; species Tipula helvola. Next base: position 145,973,566 of record OY744481.1, on the reverse strand, counting down.
TAGGGCGCTAGTAAAAATCATCCGGTTAATCGACATATAAAAAATATATTTATAATTATCGATAAAAATTTTCGGGATTTAGAAGAAAAATTCTTCTTTTCGACCAACAATCAAGAAATTAAAGAAATATTTTTATGTTCGAATATCAATTTATGTTCGAATACAAATTTCTGAATTCAGAAAAAATTACTTTCCGATCCGAATACATAGTAGACCCCAAGACCAATAAGGGTTATGGCTAAAGACGTACACTTTCGGTGTAAACCAGAAAAAATATTTAATGCCCTGAAAGCAAAAGAATTTAAGACTATTGAAACGGAGAGGCAAAGTTTCTCTCAACATGTGTATATTGACATTCGATACTGTTGAAGATATCGGACAAATATATCACAATCACAACGTACAAGGTAATTATTCAGCGTTTAAGAAGATCTAAGCTTAAACCGCAACGTAAGCAATATTAAACCTATGGTGTGGACATTCACAAAAATATTGCAACAGGAAACGTGTTAAATGTTTAGGTAAACATCATACCAAAAGTTGTGTAAAAGATAAAAATGCTCAGCCTAAATGCGTTCACTACGGAGAAAACCATCCGGCTAACTACAGAGGATGTAGCGTTACTATTGCACTGAAAAACATCCAAAATAAGAAAGTGATTGCTAAAAATCCAAGATTAAGTTAAGATGGAAAAACCCAAAGTATATCGTTGAGTGTCGGGAACTACTCATGGACAATTGAAAAATGACTTATGCTCAAGTAACGATGAATAACGGAAATCCAGGAAAAACTGACTTTCAAAATGACGATTTAAACATTTAAATTAATTTTAAGCATAATCAATACGGGAAACCACCACATATAACCTCATCTTATATGGCAATTTTACTATTGGCAGTCATGTCCGAACTGTTTGAGAGGCTACTAGTAAAAAGGTTAAACCCCATAATCGAAAGAAAAAGCTTGATCCCAAATCATCAGTTCGGTTTTCGTAACCAACACTCAACAATTGATCAGGTTCACAGAATAACCAGGCTGAGAAAGCACTAGGAGGAAAAAAAAAGTCTGTTCAACGATATTTCTAGACCTTGCACAAGCGTTTGCTAGAGTGTGGCACGAAGGATTAACCACAAATTAAGAAAACTTCTACCAATGCAATTTGCTAAAATTAGAATAAGTTAAATGATACATTTTATGAATTGACAGAAATCCACACAGGAGTTCCATAGGGCAGTGTATTAGGGCCAGTTTTGTACTTATGATCTTCCTGCATTGGAAAACATCATAGTTGCGACTTTTGCAGATGATAGGGCAATCTTAGCTGTTGACAAAATCAACGAAGAGTCGACACAGAAGTTATAATCAGCAATAACTCAAATTTATAAATGGTTTTTGTCCATTGATGGCGAATCAAAATTAAATGAGTCTTAATCAGTTCACATTAACTTTACAAATAGGCGATTCGAATATATCTTGATTACCATAAATCGAGAAATAGTACCGTATCCGAACACAGCTAAGTAACTTGGTACGACGATGGATGCTAAACTACGACGGAAAGCACTAGAGGGTATTAATTTCGGACAAATGCTGAACCCCGGAAGTCGAGATTGAGAATTCTTCAATTCCGGGAATTCCAGGGATCCCGGAAATTAAAAAAAAATAATTTCCTAGTCAATTCACAAAAATTTTATGTAATACTCACTAAAAACAGCAGTTTCAGTTGAAATATTTTCTTTTATTGTTCATCGAATTATCACAAACACATTACGATAAAAGATTTGTTACTTAGACCGTTTCTTACTACAAAAGTTCAATGAATTTGAAAACAAACGTGTCGCTTTTTACTGAAGTTACTTCAACGCCTCCAAAAAATTTGACTAATTTGAGGCCACCTTACCAGATTGTCTATTTCTTTCGCAACCACTGTCGTGTTAAAGATGAGTTTCCTATACTGCTGCCAAATCATCAGTCAAATTTTCTGATTCGAAATCATTTCAATAGGGTTTCGGTTTCTTCTAAATTATATTGCTGTCTCGTTAGACGAATAAATAGTTTGACTACACTAGATTTAGCACGACAATTAAATTTTAATTTTGTCGGTCAAATGTTCAACGTTTAATTTTATCGGCTCCAATACGTTTGGTAATGTTTGTAATATCTCCGAGTTCTTCTTTGAATAGAAATTAGAAAAACTCAAATCGTTTAGGGTTTTACAACACAGTCCCGTAATTTTAGAAAACAGATGATCTTTGTTTCTGCGCTGTTCCACCTTGTTTTACAGTCAAACAGTAAATTTAATTCTTTGCCACGGTTAGCTTTAACATGATTCTGTAATAACGAGTTTCTAACTAAAGATGATTTAAATAGTTTTGCGAAAATTCTATCACTTTTCAAAGCGATGTTATCAAAATTCTCGGTAATTCCCGGGAACCACCCTCTAGAAAGCACACATCAAGATGAAAAGTGAAGAACTAAGACTTAAATACAGAAAGATGTATTGGCTGATGGGAAGGAACTCCTATGTATCAACAGACAAAAAGCTTCTACTTTATATAAGCAAATATTGAAACCAGTTTGGACTTATGGTATTAAGCTTTGGGGTTAATAGTAATGTAAATATCATCCAAAGTTTTCAGAACATGGTATTAAGGTACATATCGTTGATGACCTTGGTATGTCAGGAACAATGACGCGGAGACATGAAGAAAGGCTCCGGCAACATGTGAACATTTAGGCAACTCAGCTCCTATACCTAAGCAACAAGAATTTAGTGCGCAGACTTAAAAGAGCCAAACGTTTTGAGTTGGTGTAAGTGTTAGCTCTGTTTAAGCATTGTGCTGATCTAAAATCCATTATAAATATGTGGTTTATTTCAATTTACCAGACATTATGGAACGCCAATGGGAAGAAGTAAGTAAGTAAGTTAAATCAGAAACAAATTGCTTGTTAGTCCAGGAGACTAGATTGCAATTATATAAAAAAAATAAAAATTTCGAATATAAAACACGAGAGGTTTACAAGAGCGATAGAGTGGATATTGCGCCCAGGACGGTTCCAAAGGTTTGCCAAAAGCGGTGTAAAACGTATCTTAGAGTAAATTTCGAAGGCAAATTTATATTCTTGATAAATGGCAAATTTATGACTTAAACCGTCAATCGCATCCAGCAAAGTTGTTTGTGTTTATTAAAATAACGGATTTCTTTGGATTAGAAGTACATTTTGCAGATGAAACATTTTCTGTAACTGTTTAACTAAATTTTAACTACTCGAAACGACACGACATACATACATACTATATATTCAATATAATATGTATTATCCTGATTATACAAATTTAAATTTGACAAATTTCATTAATGCTCTAAAAGCATTATTAAAAATTCAGAAAATATTAGATTTTAATTAGAGACATACGAATTTTATTTTGTTAGTACACAGGTGTAGTACAAACAATTTATTTAATATGCAGGAAATGGAAAAACGTTTCGTTATTACTGTTGATCGAAGTCGAAATATTTGAAAGACTAGTCGATACAAGAAGTTATTTTGGGAAAAAATGGTATGGTACGATAACTCGATAAAATGTCACAATTTCCAATTTTCTTCTTGAATTTAAAGTACCTTTTAAATGTAGCATTTTCAATAAATTCTTATTATCCGTTGGAGGACCATATATTTTTAGAACGTTAAATTTCTTGATAATCGAAAAGAACATTATTTTATTTCTGTTGTATACGAAGTAAGTTAATTTGATTGGGAACGTGCAGAATTTTCACAATAATACACCCATAAAAAATCGTAGAAAGAAGTAGATACACGAAAATATTATGAAACGAGTCAAACATAATACAGTGAAATCTCGATATAATAAAGCCAAAGGGATCGAAGAAATTAAAATGTGAAATTTTCTTATTGTTCTAATTTTCCTTATAATGAAATTTAAATTTTACCAAAAGCTCCGTTGCAAAACTTCGTTATACTAAAAATTATGTTAATCGAAAATCACTTATTGCCAAATCCCGTATTCCAAAATCCCACATTGCAAACCCTCAGTGTGTGTGTATTGGTGTATTTGTGTTTGCTTGTCGTTTTAGTTTTTAGTTAAGTTATAATATTAAGATTACATTTCTTTTTTCACGTTTTTCGATATTTTTTTAAAAAGAAGGAATACCATCATATTTCCGAACGAAAAAAATCCCCCAAAAAATACCGAAACATACTAAGTAAAGTGGCCCATCGAAAAGGAAGACCCTATTAAATTTTTGCTAGCTACAATATGAAAACAAAAGGAATCTACCCTACTAAATCTATAATCTATAATCTACTCCAAAAAATTAAAGGAACACTAATTTTTTTCAATTTTTTTAGCGTTTTTTGAAGAGCTGTATCTTTGTAAAATACGGTCGTACAGAGATGAAAAGAAAAGCATTTTAAAGCTTCAAATCTCTAGTTTTGAGACTTTTGAGCGGACAATTTTTGTGAGATACCGTTATCACGCAATCATAAGAAAGAGTGCGAAATAAAAAAATTCGAATTTTTTTTTTTTGTAATGATCTGTAGCGGTTCACCCAATGAACCACTACAAACTGGGCAGCGCACATTCCGACTCCCATGTGTAGTGGGTTAACTTCCCCTTCGCCTATGTTGCTGGACCAATCACAGCACACGCAACACTACACACAAACAAAACAAAATAAAATTAAAAAATAAAATTAAAATCGAAATCAGTCTGCTCTCACATTTCACCACGGCGACATGTCGCCCAACTCGCGCGGTGTCAAATTAAGTAACATAAAAAATTAAATCACATAAATAAAATTAAATAAAATAAATTAAGTAAAATAAATTTATATTATTAAATAAATAATAAAGTTGTAAAATATAAACATTATAGATCCATGGGCGCGGGAATTTTTTTTTAAGTTAATCCAATGCATAGGTCGGTTAGCCTGTTAATTAGGCGTAAATTTAATTTCATTCTGGTCTCTATATGTCAACTTATTGCTGAGATATCTGACTTTGAATCAAAAAAGATCCTTTTGCCTTTGATCATCGATAAAAACTTCAGTAAATTTCCTACAAGACCCTTTAATGATTAGTTGAGAACAAATTTTTTTTCACCCTCAATACTGATTTGTAAAAAGTACAACAAAACGACTTTTTAGGTTGGCTTAGTAAATCTACCGTTACTTTACAAATATTGATGAAAAGACTAATGTTGCCAGGTCATTTTACAGTTTAATGTACTCCTAATAGCCCTGTATTATTTTCAAATTGATCCATCCAACCGTTTTTCCGGACAGATTGATCAAAGTTTTACAAAACAATTAAAGGAACAAGTGATCATCAAAATAAAAAACGACTTTTTTCACAATTTGCGTTAGTTATTTGTTAACCCTTAACGATCGTAAGATTTTTTTGCAATACTCGCCCATAAGAGACGACAGAAAATTAAATAAAGATCTGCAATATGACCAATTATTATGGAACTTGGCAAATTTCTCATCCGATTTTAGTGAAATTTGGTATGCGTTATTGAAATGGGATTCTAAAACGATTCGTGGATGAAGTTCTAGAAAATGGCCAACTAGGAAGGAACTTAGCCATTTCTTATCCGATTTTGTTGAAATTCAGTATGTACGATGGAAATGGGATTCTAAAGTAATTTTTGGATAAAGTTCTGGAATATGACCAACTAGGATCGAACTTCGCCATTTCTTATCCGATTTTGATGAAATTCGGCATGTACGATGGAAATGGTATTCTAAAATGATTTTTTAATCAAGTTCTGGAATATGGCCAACTGTGATGGAACTTGGCCATTTCTTAACCGATTTTAGTGAAATTTGGTATTCGCAATGGAAATGGGATTCTAAAGTGATTTTTGGATAAAGTTATGGAATATGGCCAACTAGGATGGAACTTGGCTATTGCTGAACCGATTTTAGTTAAATTTGGTATGGGCGATGGAAATCGGATTCTAAAATGAATTTTAGCTAAAGTTCTGGAATATGGCCAATTAGGTAGGCACTTGGTAGATGTGGTCAGCATCACAAAAACAAGTGTCCAGCTTACGGTGTCAAATGTTTCAGATGTAACCGGTTAAACCATTACGCCAAAATGTGCAAAGGCAAAGCAATTATAGGAAATGTAGTGAATGATGAATCACTTGGGTCATCTCAAGAAGAGGAAACAATTTTTTTGGGAACTATCGACTGTGTCGATACCGTCAACAATTACACCAACTGTGTGTTACCGTCAACAATTACACCAACAGCATCTAGCATATCATTATCATCGTCATCAAGAATTAATGTTCTTAAAGTATGGAGTTCAACGTTAACAATAAATGGTTTGAGCGTAGATTGTCAGCTTGATACAGGGGCACAAGTGAACGCAATGTCTATTAAAACGTATAACGAGTTGAACCTGGAACATCAAAATATAAATAAGTCTTTAGTTAAATTATTAACTTTTAATGGAGAAAGTATACCGGTCATTGGTAACAGTAACATCAACTGTGGATATCAAAACAAACAGTATTAGGATTATATTCTTGTATACAGTTAAATTTAATTAGAAAAGTTGACGAGATAAATTATTGTAATAATCTCTTTATAGAGAATAGTCAATTAGATAATAATGTAAGTAACCTAGTTCAAAAATTTAAAGATGTATTTGTAGGTCTAGGGTATCTTCAAAGCAAATGCCATGTTCAATTAAAAGATAATGTCAAACTAGTCGTAGATAGTCCGAGAAAAATACCATTTAGCTTAATAAATAATTTTAAGAACGAATTGAAGCGAATGGAAGATCTAATGGTAATAAAGAAAGTAGCGGAGCCAACTGAATGGGTAAATTCCATTGTATTAGTTAAAAAACCTAATGGTCAATTACGTCTATGCCTCGATCCGAGAAATTTACATAAGGCAATATTACGGTCCGGTCACACTATCCATTTTTGAATATTGATGAATGCAAGTCACGTCTGTCAGGAGCTAAATATTTTACGTCGCTAGACGCAAATTCGGGCTTTTGGGCTATTCCACTTGATGACTACAACTTGATGACTTCAAAATTATGTATACGTTCATTACTCCTTTCGGTCGATACCGATTTCTAAGATTACCTTTCGGAATTTGTTCAGCACCTGAAATTTTTCATGCTAAAATGGTCAAGCAATTTGAAGGTATTCCTAATTTGATAATTTGTATCGATGATTTTTTAATCTATAGTGATACTTTAGATGAAGAGCAAAAGAGATAGGTCTTAAATTCAACAGACAGAAGTATAAATTTGCTCAACGAGAAAAAAAATTTGTTGGTCATTGCTTTAGTCAGAATGGTGTTAGTCCGGATGCGACAAAAATTGAAGCAATACGCTCAATGTCACAACTGAAATCAGTGCAAGAACTGCAACGTTTTCTTTGAATGGTGAATTATGTGGGATCTTTTATTCAAAATTTGTCGGGTAAAACATCTCACTTACGTCAGTTACTCAAGAAAGAAATTTCTTGGCATTGGTCTGAGAATCAAGAAAAAGAATTTCAATATTTAAAGTCAGTACTGACACAAGCACCAATTCTCACATACTACAATCCGGAAAAGCAATTAATATTATCGGTCGATGCAAGTAAGGACTCGGTCGGAGCGGTTATATCTCATGATACGAGTCCTATTGCTTATGCTTCTTCGACATTAACTACAAGTCAACAAAATTATGCACAAAAAAGAATTATTTGCTATTCTATTTGGTTGTATGAAGTTCCACCAATATGTGTATGGTAGAACAGTCGATGTGAAAACTGATCACAAACCACTAGTTACCTTATTCAAAAAACCATTATACAAAGTCCCAGCTAGATTCCAAAGATTTATACTTAAACTACAGTCATATGATTTACAAGTAATTTATAAACCTGAAAAATACATGTTTATTGCGGATGCTCTATCCAGAGCACCGGTAACAAGTGAATCATTAACGGAATTTGATAATGATATCAAAATTTATTGCAATATGCTTATTGCAAATTTGTCAGCATCAAAATCTAAATTAGAAGAAATTCGTCAGGCTACTAATAAAGATAATGTCTTATTAAAAATTAAAGATTTATGTCATAATGGTTGGCCAAATGATAAAAATGCAGTTTCTGACTTAGCACAGCCGTATTTCAATTTTAAAGAAGAATTACATGTCGTTGATGATATTATATTCAAAAATAATCGCATAGTTATTCCCAGTTCACTACGTTCTGAGATTTTACGGTTAATACATGAAGGTCATATGGGAATAAATCGTTGTTAAAGTTTCGCTAAAAGCCTAGTCTTCTGGCCAAATATTAATAATGACATTAAAAATATCGTGAGCAATTGCGAGACATGTATTAGTAATAGGTCGTTAAATCGAAAAGACCCGTTGCTGCCACATAATATTATAAATATACCATGGTTTAAAGTTGGTATAGATTTTTTTGAGTTTGATAAGTCCATTTATTTAATACATAGTTATAGATTATTATTCCAAATATATTGAAATTGCTCAGTTAAACAAAGGATATTCAGCTAATTTGGTAATAACCCAGCTGAAATCAATCTTTGCTCGTCATGGAATTCCTCAAATAGTCATAAGCGACAATGGTCCACCTTTTAATTCGGGAGAGTTTAAACAATTTTCAGAAAATTGGAACTTTGATCATGTGACATCTAGTCCAAATTTTCCCCGTTCAAATGGCATGGCAGAAAGATCAGTCAAAACAATCAAGAATTTTTATTAAAATGTAAAGAATCTAATTCAGATCCATATGTGGCACTATTGCATTATCGAACTACTCCGAAGCAAGATCTATATTCTCCATCAGAGGTTTTAATGTCACGCAAATTAAGAATCAAACTTCCCATTATTGAAAATCAACTTGAGCCAAATGTCATTGATTCAAAAAAATATTATGAACAGCTTAAGGAACAACAAAATAAAATGAAAAAAATTACGACCGAAGTAAAAGACCACTAAAAGAATTAAATGAAGGTCTACTTCTGTTTGGTCTCCTGCCGTTGTAATTAATCGCTGCAGGGATCCAAGGTCTTATATAGTCAGTGATAATCATAATGGGAATCTGTACAGAAGGAACAGAGAACACATACTTGAAACAGCGAAATATATCGGTGATCATTTCAATAAAAATGATCAAAATGATGTACCATTGGATGCTTCAGAATTAAAAAATGAAAATGGGCAAAGTTGTGCCGATGAGGAAATCAAAATAAATAACTCGGATAAACAAACGCGATATGGAAGGAAAATAAAAACTCCTCAGAAGTACAAAAATTAATTGCATTTGGCATATGCTTTGTTTAAGTATAAATTATATGATATGTGAGCAAACTTTGTATTATTAGGCCTTGTTGTAATGATATTTACTTGCAGTGTGTGTATACCTTTAGCCAAATGGTTAGATATTATTTTTCTATAAACACGGAGCACACAGTCTACAAGTAGAAATCAGAGTGACAACACATAACATTAAATTGTAAACTTTTACACTTGAATAATAAACTTAAATAAATAATATACATGGTGAAGGAGCACAAATTTACAAGTAATACAAAGAATGGAGGAAGGGGATTTGTTAAGTCGAACCAAAGAATTCGAAATATATAAAAATAAAGACAACCGATTTATGTTGAACAATAAACACTGCAGCAAATAAATTATACGATGTAATACTCAACATGCAATCAATAACGTAACCAGAAAATAGTTTCTGAATCAAAAATTTTACAGCGCAACCATTGAAATTCCAACAAATTTTAGTAGGTATATGTATAAAGGATTGAAGAAAAAACGAATAATTCAATAAGTAAATCAACTGATGATTGTGCTATAGCATCGAAATTGATATTGGAGCGAAAAAAATATTCTATTTCACAATAAGCTACTTATTGACGAACAAATATAAAAAATAAATTTATTAAAAATTATATTATTTGGCTTTTATTTAATTAAAGTGAAATATCCACAAACACCGGAATCATGGGTTTCGTTAATAATAATAATTTACCAATTACTTATGTGTATATATACTTAAACACTTTATATAAGTTAAGGTGTAATAAACATGTACAATCTACAGTTACAAATTGCTAGAGATTTTCATTATATAGAATACGTTGAAATATTAGAACATGTCAGTGAGCTCGTAGAAACGAGATTGCAGCCCAAAAGATATACCATAAGAATAAGAAGGAAGTTAAGCGTATTGGCTACCATTAGAAACAACATGGCAAATTCTTCTTCGAACGTACCAACTACAACCCATCAATTCCACCATATGCTTGAGAACCACACGAGTATTAATTTTCGACAACAATGAGGTAGCATGATTAGGAACAGGCGTGAAGTACAATATAGCGCCAATTAACAATTTCAATATAATTAACGGAGGGTCTTGATGAACATCGAAAACGCTATCACAAAAACAAATCTAGAACATCAAGCGGATATTAGGAGTATAGTAGTTGACAAAATTAAGGACGAAATTGATCAAGGCCAAGCTACAAATAATAGCGAGAATAAAGCGGGCATCAACATAAGGGATAAAATACGCAGCAATGATGCGATGATTGTTAAAACAGACAAAGGAAATACAGTCGTATTAATGTGGAAACGGGACTACAACACGAAAATTGATGAGTTCATTATAAACAACGAGTTTCAGGAGTGTAACGAACATAATGTTACTATCAAGGCTGTTATCAGTAAATAAAGTGATTGAGCCAACAATCCCGATAATCAGAGGCATTGCCCAAGTTCATAAGGTGGATGTGCCAACAAGGCTTTCAAGATTGCAAAACACTTAAACCTATGGCTATATGACAATATTTCTATGGCAAATGACCATTCCGTCAAAAATAATTTGGAACTGGTGGAAAACATTAAACAAGAACGTAACATTTTTACAGTTCATTAAAAAACTTTTTAAGTTTTTGTAAAACTGTTTCGGACGAGCTTCAGTTCTTAAAATTGATGGCAAATTGTTAAACAAAATAGGAGCTGTGGAATAGCTGGAAAACAATAAAATCATCAGTAGCCGGATCACCTAAAATCGAAGTGACATCATAACTTTAGTCACAGAATTCGTCATTTATTAAAGTCTATTAAAAACGTATTTTCACTTGTTTAAAATAAAATGATTGTCAATTCACATTGCATTAAATATTCTAAAATATTAAAATAATTAAATTAATCAATTAAAAATTAAAATCGCTTTAATTTGCTCACTAAAATTATTGTATCCAATATTTTGAAGTAGTGACGTTTTATGGTTTAACATAAATTTTGTATCAATTTCATTAAGCCAACATTCAGGTTAAACATTAGTTACTTAATTTAGATGTTGCGATTTATACTTAATATTAGTAAATTTTATAGCAAAATAATAGCTAGTTTTTCGAATTTGATAAGCTTCAGATGTACAGTATTCATTAACTTTTTTTTAGTTTATGTACTTAAAGATTCCCTAAACGTAAACTGATTATCAGAAAAAAATTTGTTTTGTTTAGAAATTTTAGAATTTTAAATTTAACTATTTTTTCAAAAATTTTCGAAAAAGATGAAAGAGGACAGATGGGTCTATAATTATTTAACTCTGTTTTACTATCTTTCTTAAAAACTGGAATAACTATACCTGATACCATCTTTAAAGTGACTTGGAAAAATTCCAGTTTGTAAGCTAATGTTAAAAATATGAGCCAAAATATCACAAATATTGGTACTAACCAATTTTAAGGTATAGTTACTAACACCATCTAATAAATTGGAGGAATATTTGTTCTTTAGGGTTTTAATATCGGTTGCCACATCATCTGGTAAGATATGTTCAAAGACCATTGATGAACATGATATTGTGTAATCGAAAACAGCATTTTGAGTAAGATCATGTGGTTCAAAATGTGATTCGATCAAATTTGAGGCAATATTAGCAAAAAAGTTATTAATCAATTCAGATATTTGAGCTGGATTTGTAACTTCCTTGTTATTAGTGTCAAAGATGCTGGTAATAACATTAAACCGTAACCGACTTGTCGGCGGGTAGATGGAAAATAAAATATCATTCGCGGACCAAAGCTAGGTAAGGGTGGTTCCCAGAATATAATAACCAATATTGTGGGACTCGAAATAAGAAAACCTTACGGCGCTGGGAAACGGAAACCACGGCGCAGGGAAACGGATACCCAGTGCCAGCAACTTTGAGGGGTGGGCAAGCGGGCTCAGAGGTGATGAACTCTGAAAATCCATTTGGAAGAAGTTCCATAGTGCAAATATCACCAAAAGCTTCAGCTAGAAGTGTTGACATAGAAAATGCAGAACTACGCAGTCAACTGTGTCACATTGGAAAAATTACAATCGGATTTAATGAACGAAGTAAAATCTCTTAGGATAGAAAATGAGAAACCGAAAAATTCTTTACAATCAAAGGAACCTGAGGAACAGGATGCTTCAGAGTTCCGTGAGGTTGCTTTACAACCGAAGAAACTAGAAGAACAGTGCGCTACAGAGTACCATACTGGCGAAGAAGAATTAAGAGAAGAAACTGACTGGATCCTATAAAAGAACAGGAAGAAAAGACCTGCAAAAAAATGAAGGCATAATCTTCTCCAGAGATTGTAGCTTCAATCCGTACTTCAATAACTGGTCTATTAAATCAAAATCAGCAAAATATACCAGCTCAGGAAAACAAACCTATCAAAATTAAGGAGAGGACATCACCACCAATCAACATGATTGGCGTAACTGAATATGGTACTATCCAATCTTTAATGAAAACGGTGCCTACAAAAGAATACAGAGTTATACCACCCAACAATAATATTTGGAAAATCAATACAACAGACATTGAAAGTTATAGAGCCTTGGCTTCAAAGCTGAGAGATGAAGGCAAAGAATGATACACATACGAGGACAAAAATGATCGTCCGATCAAAGTGATGGCCAGTGGTCCTCACCCAACCTGTACAAAGCAGGATATAATGGAAGACCTTACATGCTAGGGCTTTAAAATAGAGGATGCGGTAAATATCCTAAATAAAGAAAAAATCGTAACTAATCAAGGAGTCAAAATTAATAAAAAGGGGCTCCCATTGTTTATGCTGTCCTTAACATGAGAGTTCGAATAGAAGCGTTAAAAAAATCCACAGGCTTGATACCTCAGTGTAAATGCAAAGGATATAATGATACGCAGAAATATTGCAAACGAGAGCCTAGATGTGTAAAATGTTCGGGAAAACATCTCGCCCAAGATTGTGGGAAATAGTAAGTAACAAAGAAGACGGTCAAAGCTTAATTTTCGAAAATCTTTTAAAGAATACAGAAGCCTTAAACTTAAGGCTACTAAAACAAGAAAGAAGCCTGGACGCTTTAAATAAGCGGCTAAATAAGCAAGAAATAGTAAATGAAATCACTTCTATGATGTACTAATCTATGAAGATGAATAACACATTCAGAATCGCCAATTGGAATGCAAAAGGGATGTTGCAAGAAATTTCATAGTTAGAAATTTCCCTAAACATAGAAAAGACATATATATGTCTAATTTCACAATCTCTTTTGACAAAAGATTCATTCGTTAGAATTCGAGGATACCAGTGCTACCACGCCAATTACCCATCATGAAAAGCGAGAGGAGGTTAAACCATCTTTGTGAAGGGAAACATCAAACATTTCGAAAGAGTAAAAATTGCAAAAGAAATTATGCAAGTAACCACCATTAATGTTCGGTTAAATAACCGAAAGGTAATTAACTATCTTCAATATATTGCCCTCCGCGTTATAATCTAAATAAAGAAAACTATGTTAAGTTACTCAAATCGCACGGTTTTAACTTCATAATCGGAGGCGATTTTAACGCTAAAAATACATATAGGGATCAAGGCTATAACAATCCATAAAGGTAACGAGCTATTTGCATCTGGCCGGGCTTTAAACTGCGAGTTCCTGCCTGGAGGTAAACCAACATATTGGTCAGCGGCTACAAATAAGATACCAGATTTGATAGATTTCTTTGTAACAAAATGGATATCTGTAAACTACGTGTTACTCGAAAAAAGTGAAGGAATTCGTCTGACCACACGTCTGTCATTATGACACTCAGTGATACCATTATCAAAAAAGAAAATTTGCCTAGGTTAACAAATAATAAAACAAAATGGGATCTCTTCCGGAAAATAGTCGAAGACAATACTGAATTACAAGTACCAATTAAAACTCCGGCAGAACTTGATGTTCAATTGGAGCTGCTGCACAACAGTATTCTGCGTTCTAGAGTACTCCTCCTACTTGTAATCAAACGGAAAATCACATCAACTATCCAGGAGAAGCGAGAGATCTGGTTAGAGAAAAACGGCAGCGCGAAAAACACACACCACAAAGCAAATCACGAGTTAATTATTTTAGCAATAAATTAAAAATGCTTATCAAAGAAATCTAGAACAAATCTTTCAGTGAATACCTAGCTGGCCTTTCTGGCAACAAGGACACTAATTATTTCCTTTGGAAAGCCTTTTTAAAAGGCTGCCGAAGCAGTTTTACCTGATTTTAAAGTCATATCTACCTGATCGACACTTTCGTGTAAAAAATGAAGAGGAATACTCCGAATTAAAGAAAGTATCGGCTGGAGTTCCACAAGGAAGTGTTCTGGGGCCGATACTCCATATACTTTATACGCGAGACGTGCCAAGCACAAAAAGAACAAGTATTCCAACATTTGCGGATTATGCTACAATCTTGGCAACTATGGAGACAACATAGAAGAGTCAACCAGTAAATTACAAAATGCTGCTAATTCATTGAGTAATTGGACAAAGAAATGGCGCCTTCACCTCAACGAATATTATCCATGTAACTTAAATTTTTTTTTCGATTTCGTTAAAAGTACATTTTGAATACATATTTAGATTAGTAAATTCACCCACTCACGCACTCGACCGGAAATCTCTCATTAAAATCTGTGTAAGATTTGAAATATTATAGTTTGGCTCGTTCGGGTCGCATTGATTTAGAGGAAGTGGTTTTGAATGCGTATTTTGATTAGAAAAAACTACCCCCTCATGCACTCCATCGGAAATCTTGGAGATTTCCACAATTTCAGGATTTTTTTTTAGTAATTAGTGAACACGCATCGATTTAATGTTGGTGTAAAGCAAAATTGAAGTTGTTATTTGCATACAATCTAAAATATAAATAAAAATTATCACGAAAATTCACTTGGTCGCAAGTTGCTATAAGGGTGATATAAATCAACATTTTTAAATTTTAAAATTCAATTGTGGTTACAGTGAAATAATTAAAAATGTTCAGAATTAAAAATCAAAAGGCTGCTCTCAATTTTCTTGAAAAATTATTGATGCTATAGGTTAAGAGAACTTTCCAAAGAATGGATTTTATTTTCGGAAATATTTTTAAATATGTCTGAAATTTTATAAAAAAATATTGGGCTTTTATTCTAGGTATATAAAAAAAATGTGAAATGTTAAGACTGTCTGAGTTGAAAGCATATAACATAAAAAAAAATCACCTTTCTAATTCTCAAACGTCTACAAAATACAAAAAATTATTTGGATATTTAGAGAAAATATTTATAAATTTGGAAAAACCTTCATCAATTTATTGTCAAGAGTGACAATTAGAAAATCTTTGATGAAAAGCTCTAAGGTAAAATTAGATGTTTTTTTTTTTAGATAGCTTATTCGATATTTGAGGGTATGGTCATTAAACTGGATCAATAATATCACAGAGCTGTTCAAATTTCGGTTAAATTGAAAAACAATAAGTTTAAGTCCTTTTCAATTTTAGTTTTTACTTTATAGCAAAGGCTGTGTAGTTGTTACAAATACAAATTTTGAATTAAAATATTAAATACCATTTTCTATATCTTTTTGAAGTTTCAACTCGTTATTGAACATCATTTATGTTTGTTGATGATGTGTTTGCATGATTTATAATATGTTTCGTGTTTACTGCTGTGGTGGGTCTAGTAAAAACTTTTCATTTTAAATATTTTATTAAGTTAAATAAATTTGTAAATTAAAAAAAAAAAAAAAATGTTATTTTAATCCAAATGAATTTATGCAGATTGTGTCAGTTTGATTAATTAAACTTTGGCATGGCAAATATCCGCGATTACCAATTTTTGTATATTTACAATAAACATTGAAATAAAAAGTGCACTTAATTACAATTTTTATTTAATTCTTTTTAACAGCGCATATATTTATAAAACAAATAAAAATAAAAATTCCAATGTCGACTATCAAACATGAAACTTCAAACCGTTCACGCTACTAAAGAAAGGGAATTTATAAATGACGTATAACTAACCCCGATATTTCTCAGTAAGTCAAACTACATAATATACATTGTAAACTTGAAATCATTATTCCGAAAATAATAATCTGCACCTTGTTTTATTGTATGTGTTGCTTCTTACTACTAAATTTTCACGTTCTCACAGTCTATTTAACAGATAACTAAAAAAAACGCCTAAATTGCAAAATTTATTACTAATTGGAAATTAACTGGCAATTGGTGTTCATATATTAAGATATGAAGCCAAAATTTACAGGCAATAGAGGAACGTGGATGTGTCGAATGATAATAGTTGCTTGGGAAAATGGTTTTAATTATCGATAAGAAGGCTGTTGTGAAATAGTTATAGAAGAACCACACCAAAAGCCTAATAAACTAATTTAATTTTTTTTACCACTTACAATGTGGTTGGTAACATAATAAAAATTTTTGCTCCAGTAGAAATGTAAAATTCAATTTGTCATCACACAACATCGCGTGAAATTAGCCTGAAAATAAAGTTTAACCTATACAACAGCTAAAGATTTAAAATTTAAAATAAAATCTTTCAGTTCTGAGCCTTCATTTGAGGCCAATTATAAGAAAGTAAATTGATTGAAATATTTCCTTTTGCACGTTTGACAGCTATTGATATGATTATAAACGATTCATTATGATGAAACTCGATCTCACCACACTAATCTTGTTTAAGGTGCCAATGTTATGGATTGTAAACCCACCAGGGATAAAGAGATAACACAAATAATTCACATGAATTTCTTTTACTTATTATCTTAAATTTCTGTAACTGGCATTCTATACAAAAAATGACCACATAAGAAACATTTTGCTAGATACTCGATACTCTAGCAATTCGCAACTCTGTAAATATGGCGGATTGCTAATCGAAAATTTGCTTGCGTAAACTACTCGATTATTTTAGCAAATTAAAATATATTTTTGTATTCAGCACAAACGTTAAAGTATCCCATTTTCTGAAATTCAGAAACAAATTGGGTTGCTAAATTATCGTGTATAACATTTCTAGCAAATTCGCAAAAAATAACTGCTTATCTGGCCGACTCTATAGTTATTTAAAATATAAATTAATTTTCAACATGGTGAGAGCTCCCTTTTGAGCGATTTGTCGAAGTTACAACGTTCATAAATCGACGATTGAGAGAATAAAAATTATCAAAGAAAACTTAGAAGAAATCGCATCAAAAACTTGTATGAATCAAATTATTCGAAAAAAAAACTCTGATAGCAATGAACAATCATATTCATGATTTTTACGACGACAGGAGGCAAACGAAATAGTTTCAAATAAGAGCATTAAAATTAAAGCGCTGCGATGGTTCGTTAGAGAAATTTAAAAAACGTCACGGAATTCGAATTTTGGCGATATCTGGTGTGTTGAAACTTCATAACTAACATAAATTATATTTGAATTTTAATTTGAATTTAGCACTAAAATTATTTCCAAATTTTGGTAACTTCATATTACTTCCGTATTAGTGTTACGTTAAATTTAGTGCTTTAGCATTACTGTTTTTGGATGTGTACTTTTAAAATTGTACATGAATACGATTTAATACGAATTACGAAACAAATGTACAGAAAAAATTGGGATAGTATGAAGAGAGGACAGCTGAGGTGAACAACAAAAAAATTAAATTAAAAAAAACTCAACAGCGTGTATTTTTTATATTTTATTGAACAAAAAAATTGCAGTGGACAATTTCAAACTTTACATTGGTGCCGAAACCAGGGAAAATCTGATTTAAATCCAACTAATTTGATTAATTTTGGACATTCCACTGCAGCACTTCTTGGTGAGTTTGCTTTAATTTCATGTTCTGTTTATTTTTTGTGCGTGATTTGATCGACGGTGCTTTTCTCAAATGGGTGATGTCGATTTGGATGCTTTACTTTAACGTCAAGAGAATTTACATTCTTCTGCCGTCAAAACGGTTATTAACTATAAAAAGGATGCTCAAACGCGAGAAACAGAAGTGTATTTCCGTAAGGGAATCGAAGCACTGGAAAATATATATAATGAATTTAATGGAAATAAGCGTATTTTAATCATGAATAGATTGACTCAATCCGCCGAGTATTTAGTAAATGATTCGGCAGATAAGTTCAAAGAAACGTACTTGAAAGCATTTCAAAAATCGAAAGCGACCGTGACGAATTATATCCGGCAATGCCAATCCGAAATTAAAATGAGGAAAGGGCCAATTCTAATGTACATCAGCAGAACAACATTCAAAATCAGCATACACATTCTCGATTGCGAAAAATTCAAATTCCCGCTTTTGAGGGCAAATTTTCTGAATGGCCGCATTATCGTGACATGTTTTATGCTTTGGTTCATACCGATAAACAGTTATCCAAATCGAAAAATGTTGGTATTTAAAAGTTAGTCTAAGTGGTGAACCATACATATACCATATACCATATACCATATCTTAAATATTTATTTAATATTAAAATCCCTCGTTCAGTACCAGTTACAGGTACATCAAACCAATAGACACTCGAGTTACATGTATTCTCCGATGCATCTGACAGACGCAACATGTATTTATCTGCGAGTGTTAACCGACAACAAAATTTTCAATTGCCGCCTACTAACATCAAAATCGAAATTCGTTCCCATAAATCCTCCATCGATACCTCGACTTGAATTAATTGGTGCAGCATTATTAGCCGACTTAGTAGATCATGTCATTCGAAATCTACGACTTCCACAAAAGATAACGGTTTTTGTTTCAACTGATTCTGAAATCGTTCAACTCTGAACTAAATCCAGCCAGTGCAACACGAAGCAAAACCTCGATTGAAATTAATAACCTCTCCTTGTGGGGAAAGGGCCAGAATTTTTGCAACAACCAAAGGAAAAATGGCCACATTCAAAGCTTCATCTCGAAGATTTTGGCGCAATGGAAGAACAGGGAATTTACGTGCACTTGGTGGCATGTATTTTGTGTACCTAAAACAATTTCTAATGTTTGAACCGCGGAAAACGTTTGCCACCCGGGTTTGCGTACTTCATATTTCAACGCTACCCCGCTAAACAAAAACAATTTGTTATGTCACCACTTTAACAAGCGATTGATAAACTTTCAGCTTCACCCCAATTTGTCACCTTTTTTGAACTTCAAACTAAAAGGAAAATGACGTTGATAAAAGTTTGTAAACAATTTTAAATTAATATATTTTGAATGTTGGTTTTGAATATGTCGACAACTTCCATTTTGGGGCCTATTATTAAATTTATTTAGTGAGAAAGCGTTACTTTTATGACGACACTGTATTTATTTTATTTTTACAAACATTTTTTTCATATTTATGGAAAATGCAAAGTGATGATTTTGATTATTCCGCTAATTTCTCACCCTCAGTCGCCTTTTAATTGTATTTTTTCAATTTTTGTAGGTCAAATCATACTAATCCAACAATCCAAAATTTTAAAATTTTAATAGGTAAATTAAAAATACAAAGCCAAGATATTTCCTCCAATTAGGATTTTCAATTCTTTTATAAGCACATTCTATCAAAATTTTGTGCTTTGAAAATTGTTTTAATTTGTGTCAAATAATTTTCAAAGCAAAATATTTTGATATTTCAATGTACTTACATATAACATTTGAAAATGTAATAATATGGACGAAATATCATGCCTTTGTAAATATTTTTAATTTAATAATTTTTAAATCTATTAGATTGTTGGGGAGAGTCTCCGGTTGTGAGCACAGTTTTGTTGTTGACCCATAATTTTCCTTTGAGTCCATATTATGCGGATATATGAATATCAATGGAAAGCTAGATGCATTAGCTAACTGTTTGCTAAAGTAACTACATTGATTCCGTCAACTAGAAAAATTTTACGACCAATTTTATGAAGTCATCTTTTTTGGCAAAAAAAAAATCGTAACCGGTTATGGGCACCCTTCAAAAATTCGCTGAAAATGGGAATAGTTTAAGGAAACGCACCTAATTTGAAAGTATTTCGAGGTTTATTAATTTTAAAGGCCTTCAGTAGCAAACATAACAAAAAAGGCTTTATAAAAAATTATTCAACTTCAGTCAACTTCGATGGAAGAGGCTTCAAACAGATGATGCAAAATCGATATCATCATCAGATGATGGAGAGTTATTTTTTTTTAAAGCGTTTGGCCGACGGGTTGCCTTCTTCTTTTACTCTTCTTTGGGAGGAGGGGAGGCGGACGCTTTAAATTAAAAAAAGAGGGTGCCTACAACCGGTTACATTTAAGTGCTCACAACCGGAAATCACGACCATTCTCAGAGTACCTAACCAAAAAAAATGTGATGCTTCGTGATTTTGATATAATCGATGCGGCATTCCAAATCACAACGCAAATACTGTAGACATATTGATAACACTCACCTGTTTGAGATTATTCACTTGGCTTTATCGCACTTTTAAAATATTGGAAAATTACAATTGCGTTGATTTTTAAGGATTTTTTTGTTAATGTGATCGCAGCAAATGAACAAACCCGTCCATTCACTTCGATACTAGCTAGAAAACTGCGTACTGTCAAAATACAAGTACGACAACAGTCAGATCAGTCATATTTGCATTCTGTCAAAAGTTATTCAGGGGTGCCCACAATCGGAGACTCTCCCCTACAATTTATTTTCCCACTCATATAACCGTTGATTATCAAAATAAACCGCGTTGATTTTTAAGGACTTTTTTGTTAATGTGATCGCAGCAAATGAACAAACCCGTCCATTCACTTCGATACTAGCTAGAAAACTGCGTACTGTCAAAATACAAGTACGACAACAGTCAGATCAGTCATATTTGCATTCTGTCAAAAGTTATTCAGGGGTGCCCACAACCGGAGACTCTCCTCTACAATTTATTTTCCCACTCATATAACCGTTGATTATCAAAATAAACCTACCATTCCTATGGTTTTTAAGTTAAGTAAGCTGAAAAACCTCGAATTGTCTTAATAATCCTTGAACATATCAAAGAATAAACAACAACCGACAATCTGGTACTGAATGTTTAGCATCAAACAAATCAATAGTTTATCGAGTTAGTGTTCGGAAAATCCATAAAATATTCTTGAAACATGAAACATAATCAGTCAAGATTCAGTAATCATGAAAAAGTAGCATGGATTAAGCTGGATACCTTGAATAGTTACGATTAATCTAGAAACCTTTCGAAATTTCTCAAACATTTCTATAACTCAGCGTCAAGCCAAATATATTTTATCTGAAAAAAAAGAGGAATTTCGTAAAATTCGAATCTACCTGATTATATTTCATTTTTACATGAACATTTTAACGGTAGAATTAAATATTTGACTTTTCAATATTGCTTAAATTAATATTTAATTCTCCCTTTAAAATGCTCATGTAAAAAAGAAATATAATCAGGTAGGCATTGATTTTGAATTATGAAACAAGTTGCAATTTCATATAAGAAGGAAGAGAGGAAATATTCAGCCCTATTGCGATTGTCACGTCGATCAGCAATCGACACGACTCTGTCGAGTCGTGTCGATTTTAATTTCGTATTGCGTAACTAAATCGAATCAACATAAAAGTATTGCCATATTAACATTAGATTTATTTCGTGTTATTGTGAATTTTTTCGGTAACTTTTCGATTGTGAATTTTATTTAAGTGCCAGATGTCAAAATAAAACAATTTTCTCATTATTCAAGTAAATTATTGTGTTATTTGTTTACTTAAATAACAATTAAAAAATGAATTCAATAGAATTGTTTTTTGATGAACCAGATAATAGGCTAGACAAAATTGAAATTACAAGGAAAAGAAAATTATTAAGAGATTTGTCTAATCCTTTAGAATTAGACGAGCGCAAGTAAGTGTTTTATTGCATATTTGTATAGTTCTTGGCATCGATGTATTATAATAAAACCCTCATTTAGTTTTAGAAATTTGTTCCGACTTTCCAAAAGTGCATTTAAAGATTTATTGGATGATCTAAATCCTATGTTGAAAGAAATTAAACGATCATCAGCAGTTCCGAACATATTAAAACTTGCCGCAGCACTAAGATTTTTTTCAGAAGGACCATATCAGAAAGGTGTGGGAAATGACTTCAACTTAGGATTAGCACAACCAACGTTTTCTTTAATTTTTAAAGAAATTCTTAATTTATTGGAGACACACACATATGCCCAAAATGGATACAATTTTTATATTCAGACGAAGAAAAAAGGGCAGCGAAAATGTATTTCTACGACCGATGTCGAATACCTGGCGTCATAGGATGCGTAGATGGGACGCATATAAAAATAATAAGTCCAGGAGAGCAGACACAGCATCTTTATTATAACAGGAAAGGGTTTCACAGCATTAATGCAATGCTAGTAAATATTTTGAGAAAACGGTTACTTTTGGCATTAATAATTTTGTTTTTATAGGTCTGCGATCATCAGATGAAGTTTCGTTATGTCAACGCAAAACACCCCGGTGCTTCACACGATTCCATGATTTGGAATTTGTCAAACGCAAAAAACATTTTGAGAACCATGCAGGTGATAACACATCCTGGCTACTCGGTAAGTTAGCATTACAAAGATTTAAAAAAAGTGTAAAAAGGAATTTTTATTTCTGTATACCTACTCCTTAATAGGTGATTCGGGATATATGTTAGACACAATTTTGCTGACCCCATTTCGTGCAGCTGCTGGAAGAAAACAGACGAATTTCAATCAGAAACATTCCATCGGAAGGAACATAATAGAGCGAGCCATAGGTGTTTTGAAATCCAGATTCAGGTGTTTATTGGGAGCGAGACAATTACACTACTCTCCGGAAAAGGTCACAAAAATAGCAAATATATGTGTAGCCTTACACAATATTTGCATTAATTATAAAATAGAATTAGGCGATGAACTTTTAATAGATCGTGAAGATAGGATTATTGAGTTTGCTGACGACGATAGTGAATCAGACTTACATAGGCAAGCAGTCAATTTGCGAAATAAAATTGCCGATTCTTTATAAAAATAAAACTTGGTTTATTTCAGTTTAATTCAACTTAAGTAAAAAAATAATTTTTTAATTCAGTTTATCATATAAAAATGAAAATATATCACTAATTCATAGAAACTTTTGTTATTTCTTTTCTTTTCTAATTTTCTTTCTCTTGAACCTCTAATTGCAGTTTCTGCATTTCTAATAATTGCACTTTTAATTTTAATTTGTCACTCCTGTTCCGTTGTTTGTGAACTAAATCTTCTTTGTAAAGGCGAAGCTTTTCGGCCTTCATTTCTACAATCTTCCTTAATAATTTTATTTTTTCTTTCTTTAAATCATATTTTTTTCTTGAAAGTTTTGAAACCTCCCGCAAATGGTTGCTGACGTCCTTTAAACTACTGTTTACAGTGTTATACAGATTTTCTTGTATTTTTGTTTGATTTTTTAACAGCTGGAGACTCTCTGAGACTTCCCGCCTTAGGAAGATTCTATCTACTAACCCAACTAGTCCTAGTTACTTAATTAGACCAGACGGGTCATGGACAGCTTCAAGTGCGGAATCGTTGGAGCTTCTCATCGATACCCACTTTCCGGGAAGCTTTGATGACTCGATGGAGCCTGGAGCTCATCGAGGAACACCTCCAATAGATATGGAGGGCATATTGGATAGAGAGCGGATCAGGTGGGCGCTGCAGGGTTTTAAGCCTTATAAGTCGGCGGGCCCGGATCGGATTATACCAGCAGAGATTCAAAAGAACTCGGCAGCCATCATCCCCTGGCTAGAGGTTATCTTCAGGGGATGTTTGAAACTAGTCTATATTCCTAGGAATTGGACAGAGGTCAAAGTAGTCTTTATTCCGAAATCGGGAAAGAGCTCACATGCTCGTCCAAAGGACTTGAGGCCTATAACTCTATCATCCTTTCTGCTGAAAACCCTGGAAAGGTTGATAGATGTGTTTATTCGATCAAGAATTGAACCCAGGAATTGGGCAATGTCGCAGCATGCGTACTGTAAGGGAAAGTCGGTGGACACAGCTCTACACGATCTAGTACGCACAATTGAGAAATCAATTTACTTGCAAGAGTTTTGCATGGTAGCATTTCTCGATATTGAGGGTGCTTTTAATAATGTAAAAACGGAGGCGATCATGGAAGGATTGTCTTTTTTGAAAGTGGACTGCTCTATAAGTAGGTTAATAAATCAGATGCTGGTAAGCAGGACTATTACCTCGGAGCTGGGAGAGTCCAAGATTAGAAGACGGGTGGTTAGAGGAACCCCACAAGGAGGTGTAATGTCCCCCATTCTCTGGAGTGCAGTGATTAATGGATTGCTGCTGGAACTAGAGAGAGAGGGGATAGGGGTTGTAGCATATGCTGATGATGTAGCGATAGCTGTCTCAGGCAAATATCTAGATACGATTAGGGATGTTATGCAGAATGCACTCCTGATCGTTACGAAATGGGCCAGCAAGTGTGGATTGGGGATTAACCCGTCCAAAACAGAGCTGGTACTATTTACTAGGAAATATAAAATTCCGGTGGTTAGCCCTCCTATCATAAACGGCAGCGGACTAGTTTTTGCTGACCGAGCGAGATTTCTGGGCATAATCTTTGATAGTAAGCTCAGCTGGAAGCCTAACACTTTGGAAAGAGTGAATAAGGCTATTGTAGCCTTATACTCGTGTAGAAACGCTATAGGTAAGAGATGGGGCTTGAAACCGGAGCTGGTATACTGGCTCTATACCGCCGTGGTAAGACCTGTGCTAATGTACGGGGTGGGTGTTTGGTGGCCAGCTCTAGATAAGGTAACTTATAGAGGTATGATGGAGAAGGTGCAAAGAACGGCCTGTATGCTTATAAGCGGGGCGCTTAGGACAACACCTACACGCGCTTTAGAGGTTATGTTCCACCTTATTCCAATCGACCTTTATGGTAAACAGATGGCAGCCAACGTGGCTACGAGGCTCTTGGCTGTCTCTCAATGGAAGTGTCTTCAGGTGGGACACTCGACGATAGGTAGATTCGCTGGCGAAGAACTGGCGAATCTGGATTATATTACACCAACGTTGTGCTTCGATAAGGGTTTCCGTACCATCTTTCCCTCAAGGGAATCCTGGAGAAACGGATCAATCCTGGAAAACGAGGCAGTGCAATTTTTCACGGACGGCTCGAGGCTAGACGATCAGGTAGGAGCCGGAGTCTTCTGTGATAAGCTTAATGTTAATATTTCTGTTCGTCTCCCTGACTACTGCAGCGTGTACCAGGCTGAAGTGGTGGCGATCGGGCAAGTCATGACATGGTTGAAGCATAATGTGGTATCCGGGAGGGATATCGCAATTTATGTGGACAGTCAGGCAGCGATCAAGTCACTTGGGGCAGTTTGTCTGAAGTCGCGGGTGGCGCTGGATTGCCGATCATCTCTTAACGAGATGAGCGAGTATTTCAGCATCCAGATAATCTGGGTCCCGGGTCACTCGGACGTCACGGGGAACTGCAGGGCGGACGAACTAGCTAGGTACGGTACGACTCTCCAGATGCAGCCGGAAATGGTAGGTCTGGGGAGGCCTATGACAGTGCTAAAATGGGCGCTCAGTAAAAGGGCAATCGCCTTGACAAATGAGAGGTGGATCAACACTCTCACGTGCAGGGTAGCAAAGCAAGTTTGGCCAAAACTGGACTTGCGGCGCTCCAAGGTACTAATATCCCTGGGAAGACAAGAAATAGGATTGGTCGTAGGGATAATGACAGGTCACTGCCTTTTTGGAGAGCATGCGAGAACTCGTTCTCGTATATATACTTCCCAAAAATGTCTTTTAGTTTAAATAGGTACAAATTTTGTGTATACAATTTACAATTTTTTTTTTTGTACAACGAGCATTTTTGTGTTGCTGCAAGATTAGCAGATCTGTCACAAAATTGAAAACAGAAGGAATAAGTTAGTTGATTATTTCTCAGTTTTATATCAGGTATCTGCTATATACGTTATTACAAATTTTTTATGACAAATAAAATAAAAATGTTCAAATATATATGGAATTACCAAAAAAAATTGTTTCCTCAGTATTCCAGTTATTTTAGAATTGCTCCATATGAGTTTATCTATAATCCAATTAAAGGTTTGTTTAGGGATTAGAATATTATAATTTATTTTAGAAAAAAAATTAAAGGGGTCAATACATGAATTGAATCAACGTGATCTGAAGAATAATAACAAAAATAAATTGTCCAAAAATTGCGTTATCATGATGACCAGAAAATTTAAACGCCTGTTCTGTGTTTATTCATGAAATTATGAAATTATACGATTTGATTGATTTTATTTTGATTAGATTAGACATTTATATTCACTATATAGTATACAGTGATAACTTAATAAGGATTGATTGCCCATATATAACGTTCATCCAGTTTACAGAATATTTCAAATTTTTTTTGGTTTTTTTGGAATTTTTTATTTTTCCTTTTTTTTTAAACTCCTAACCCTTATGTTTGCATACTCATTTTCCTCGGCTATATGTAAAGAAATAACAGAATAAAAGAATACAAATATTCTGGAATATAATGATGGAAGAGAGTCCAAGCAGCAGTAACAACTACAATACATATTGTACAATAGAAGACGAAATACAAAAAAAAATTAAACAAAAATAATTTATCCTTTGATTAATTAATTTTTACACCCTTTTTTGCTGTTATGTTGGGTTTTATATATGGAAAATACATTTTCCCATTGTCTATAGCTGGGTATTATTTTATATGTACACACATGGAGAAGGGACAAGGAATGATATTGAAAAGGAAAATGACAAGTTATTCTTTGAAGAAATCATTTGTCAATTATATGGAGGCAGTTTGCTCTTTAGTGTTTTGTAATACAAAAAAAAATATTGTTTCTCAATTTGTGTTGTGACAAACTCATACCCTTTATTCTAAAAATCTAGATATTTTATTTTATATTATTCTAAACGTATTGAATCGCCGATCAAATGGCACATTGGTTAAAGCTAGAGAAGTATCGAATTGAAGTAGCTATAGGGATGAGGCATGCTACAAATACAGTGCTGCAAGCCGGAAAGGAGTTAAGTAAAATTCAATTGCGCCATCCATTTAGCTAGTGCGTCGTAGCCCAATGATCGATGAAAAGCTTGTATTGTAAAAGATATCGGTGAAATCGACAATTTCTGTAATGTGTGCACTGAAGTGAACCCGATTGGCTGATTGAGAGTAGTGCATATTTCATAACGGCTACAAAATATCAACATTGTTTTTGAATTAAAACATCAGTGGACACAAAAAAAACAAACAATCCAAACGCCTCTGGGGCTACTCCTGAAAGGATGCCAATTTGTTAGATAATAGTTTCAAACTAGGACAACTAAATAAGAATCCCTCATTAAAAAGTATAAAATGTATGTTTCTTCGTTTAGTGGACTGTATTTAAATTTTTTACTTCTAAACTGAATGAATAAAACTCGTAATTAACACGTGTGTTTTTTATATTTTATTATAAAACTAAAATTTAGAGCGTCTTATGCGCACGAGAATTATTACATACTTTTTTTTTAGAGCGACTGATGCGCACGGTAATTTTTACATTACTAACAAAAAAAAGAACAAAGAAAAAAATAATAATAAGCATCAAACAAGCGTTTTGATTGGATGCATGATACAAAGACTTAATAAGGTATGCTCAATAGATGTAATTACGCCATCCGGTGACAGAAATTTGTTTTTTATTTTTTATTTTTTGTACAAATTTCTCTATTTTGTTTTGTTTTTTAGCACGTCATTCGATGCTGCACCACGATACTAGCGAATGACGTGCTAAAAACAAAATAAAATAGAGAAATAACAAAAAATAAAAAACAAATTTCTGTCACCGGATGGCGTAATTACATCTATTGAGCATACCTTATTAATTCCTTGTATCATGGATTGGATGGCCGACTATGTCAATAAAAATTGTAATAGATTAAAGTTAGTACTTTTTCACATTTTTACATATGTCACATAATAATGCTGTTTAACATAGAGAATAGTAAACTCAAGAGATGATTTATTGTTATAAAATAAAGAAAATTCTTCATACCGGCCACCTTGAACAATCCGGTTCAAAATTGGTTGTTACTTGTAATGATTAATAAAATAATTTCATTTGATATACCTCTACATTTTAAATTTTAAATTTAAACAATTATTTCATTCAAAAAGTGTTTTTGGTTTTTTTTTTTCAATATTTACATAACTTAATTTTATAATGTATGATTTAATTCTAATATAATAATAATAAATAGTTATTTAATCCTTTGCAATATATTACTCAAAACATTCACAATAACTTAAATTTAGAAAGTTAAGCTATACAACTTGAATAACAACTTTGTAATGATTTATCCAAAGGCAAGACACAAATCCTTGAAATAGCTCGTTTATATTCACCGTGTTGTGTCTTAACTGTATCTACTCGAACTAAATTATCCGCACCCGGATGTGTCTGTACCACCCTACCCATAATCCATTTAATAGGTGGCACATTATCTTCTTTCAAAATAACCAGAGTTCCAACCTCAATATTAGACACGCCATTAAACCATTTTTGTCGCTGCTGCAATTCTGCCAAATACTTATTAGACCATTGATTCCAAAATTTCTGCATGCAATATTGTATTTTTTGATATCTCGACAGACGACTAAAAGTTAAGTGAAATAAAGAGGGTTTTGGAATTGAATTTATTGGACCTCCGGTCAAAAAATGACCAGGCGTCAATGCTGTATAATCTCAGGGATCCTCAGACATTGATGTGATTGGCCTCGAATTAAGACAACTCTCGATTTGTATTACCAATGTAGTTAATTCTTCAACTGTGCAAATATGATCACCAAGCACTCTTTTCAAATGGTGCTTTGCAAAAAAATGGTAACTCAGAATCCAATAAACGTTGGAGTATTTGCAACTCTCCACGCGCGCCAATAAAATTTGTAGCGTTATCGCTGTATATGTTTGTACAACGACCTCTACGTGACACAAGCCGCCGAAATGCTGCAAGAAATGTATCGGATGTTAAATCTTGTGCAACTTCTAAATCAGTTGCCTTCGTCGCAAAACATACAAATATACATATATAAGCTTTAGATTTCACATTTGATCGAATTTTATAAGTTACTTCAAACGGCCCACAATAATCTATGCCAACATTCGTGAACGGTTTAGATACTGTTACTCGTGCCTTGGGGAGTTGACCCATGATTTGACCAACAGATGTAGGTTTTGTCCTAAAACATCTAATACATACAACAACTATTTTACGGCATAACACTTTTTCTCCTGGTACCCAAAATCGTTGCCTTATAAAGGCTAAGCAACGCTTGAGATCCAGCATGTAGGTTTCGATAATGCTCATTTTTCACTAAAAGACATGTAAAATGATTATTCGATGGTATAAGCATTTGATGCATTTAATCATTTGGCAAATCAGAATTTGCCAACCGGCCACCAACGCGCAATATACCAAATGAATCAATACATGGGCTTAATTTTTTAATTATACTTTGTTTATCAACAAAATTCCCAATTTTCAATTTTTTAATTTCATTTGGGTACGTTTCACCTTGAACGAATTTAATGATTCCCTTCAAAGCATTGTCAACTTCATTTACTGTTAATTCACCATATTTAGATTCACGACTATTTTTAATAGTTCTACAATTATTTGCAAATCGTAAACAAAGTGCGTATATGCGCAATAATTTATTAAAATCAGAAAACCGTTCAATTATCTCAAATAAGTTTTCAACTTCAACCTCTAATAAATTTTCAGATCTATTAAATTCAGGATCCAATAAATTACTGTTAGACAATTTGTGAGGTATTTGAGGCCATTCCAAGTCGGGATTTGTTAAGAACTCCGGTCCACTCCACCACAAAGTTGAAGAGTCCAATTGTGAAGGCATCAATTCACGTGAAACTATGTCAACAGGGTTTAAATTTGTGGGAATATAAATAGGCCCACATTATAGGTGGAGTGATGTCCTGGATTTTTGATATTCTATTAGCAACGAAAGTTGCATATCTTAATGGTGATGCATTTATTCTATGTAAAGTTATTAAAGAATCAGACCACAACACAATCTTATTAAACTCTATTTCCATACTTTCCTGTAACTTTTGGAAAAGTTCAGCCAACAGAACCGAAGCACACAGCTCCAGGCGGGGTATTGTTTGCCTTTTTAATGGCGATACCTTGGACTTTGCACAAAGTAATTGACAATTCTAATTGTCATTATCATCGATTGTTCTAATATAGAAGCAGCAACCATAACCACTTTCGGATGCATCTCCGAATCCATGTAATTCAATAGCTTTTATCTTTTCATATGGGGATATGCATCTAGGAATTTGAATCTTATTTAAAATGTTTAGCTGATTGATAAACGAGAGCCAATCTGAATGTAAAGGCTCAGGAATTTTTTCATCCCATTGACAATCAGTAACCCATAACTGTTGCATAATTAATTTGCCTGTAAAAACTACTGCAGCAAATAGACCCATTGGGTCAAACAATTGCGCTATTTATGATAGGAGCAATCTTTTTGTGAAACTATTAAAGCAATTTTTCCTAATGAAATCTGAATCTTATCAGTTTGTGAATTCCAAAGAATACCTAATGTTTTAATAATATTTAAATGTTTATCTTCAATATCTGAATTTATTTCAGAACTATTTGAAAACCATTTACAAAGAGTGAAACCACCTTTAGCTAACAATGTGGTCATTTGTTCTTTAATCTATTTCGCTTCCTCTACATTATTTGAACCTGACAAAAAATCATCGACGTAAAGGTCCTTGATTAATAACTTTGAGGCTAACGGAAACTTTGAACATTCGTCGATTGCTAATTCTTTCAAAGTTCGTATGGCCAAAAAGGGTGCGCACGCAGTGCCATATGTCACTATATTTAATTGGTATATTGAAATAGGACCTTGAAGAGATTTGCGCCACAGTATTTGTTGAACATTCCGATCAAACTTATGGACATTTATTTGACGGTACATTTTTGTAATGTCCGCAGTTAATGCTATACAATACTTTCTGAATCGAATAATAATTGTAAAAAGATCCTGTTGGATCGTCGGTCCAGTCATAAGAATATCGTTCAACGAGAGTCCGGATGTGGCTTTGGATGATGCATTAAATACGACCCGCACTTTCGTTGTGAGACTATTGCTTTTAAAAACCGCATGATGTGGCATAAAATACGACCCATTTCATTTCGAGTTAGCAACCTGATAGGGATCCACAAGTTGCATGTGATTTAATTTTACATACTCATCCAAAAACTGAATATATTGTTGTTTCAATTCCGGATTTTTTGTGAGTTTTTTTTTCCAAATAATGAAATTGTTTTAATGCAATTTGATATGAATCACCAAGTTGATCGATATTAGATTTCCTAGGCAGTGCTACACTATATCTCCCTGATTTGTCACGTTTAGTGTTATTGACATAATGTTCTTCACATGCTTTGTCTTCTAATGAAAAATTATTGGGCAAATGTATATCTTCTATTTGCTAGAATTTTTGTACTTGTTTACTCAAAGTATCATCATGACAGCAAATTAATGAAACTATATTTTCAGAAGTGATCTGATTGACCTTACCACTAACTACATAACCGAATACAGTTTTGGTTTATACCAGTTACAGGCACATTTATCTCTTTTTTGTGAGCCAAGATTTTTTGGCATTCAATCATTTTCGGTTACGAAATTGGATTGAGAACCTGAGTAAAGTAAAGCGCGACAATTCATTCGCATACCGGAAGAGCTTTCAACCCAAATTACCGCAGTTGAACAACAATATTTGAGTTGGCGAGGAATAAAAACATCCATTCTCCATAACGTTGCTAATATGAGACACAGAAGAACTTGATTGCGTGGCAACCGAAAATGTATTAGCTCCAGAAGATCCAACATCAGACTTTCTTTGACCTGACGATGATCCGTTAAAATTGGTACTGGTAACTTTATCTTGATTGTTAACATTTATGTTGGGACTCGAGGGAATTGAATCACTCTTACCTAATTGAGATTGGGTTCGACTCTCGTTTGAGGTTTCTTTGAAAATATTAGTCGGATGACAATTATTTTTATTAGTATAATGAAGTAAACTATGATGCATGCGATGGCATGTTCTACAACCATTTGATCTACATTGACTGATATGATGTTTGTAAAAACAATTTCGACAAATATTTTCTTTTATGACCCAATCATTTCGTTGAGGCCACGATAAATTCTCAAATTTTTTACATTGGAAAATTGAATGATTTGATTTACAAAAAGGACAACATATATTAGAACCGGTGACCATATGATTAAAACTGGCTTTACCAATGTTATTTTTATTTGTATATTTATTTGCTGAGTCAAATTTAACCTGAGTGTACGGAACGGTAGTCATCGCTTCTAGAACACAAGCACGTTGGGATAAAATATCCATTACCTCTTTAATTGTAGGAATCCGATCTAAAGGCCTTTTGATTTCGAGTAATTGGCGAGATTGAGCATCAACAAGTTGAGTCACATGACATACTAAATAGAGATCCCATTCAGCTATAGGAATTTTGAGAGTTTTAAGCGAATTAAAATGTTTCCAAAACGTATCAATAAATGATTGTAACGCCTTTCCGTTATTTTCTTGAGTTACGGGTTTTAAAAAATAAATTTGTTTCATATGTAACATTTTAGTTCTGGATTAATTTTCATAAAATTCAAAAATAGTTTTCCAAACTTGATTATAATTAGCTTCGGACGGTGTTAGACCTTCTATAAAATGGAAAGCCTTTCCTTTACACAAACATTGATGTAATTAGGTGAATTTGACAACCGAATTTAATTTTGTATTATTATGTATTATTTCTCGAAATACTTCACGAAAATTACACCACGATAAGAATTCCCCATCGAATTCTGGCAATTTAATTTCCGGTAATGGAATTGGCACACTGGTTATCGTTTTTAAATTTTCGACGTTCGTATTATTGGGTGGCACAGACACAGCTTCGTCAATTGCTGCGTTTATACCACAGCTAAATTAGCAATGCTAAACCGAAATGACAACTGTAGCAATGGTATAAACGCGACATATACAGAGTTCAGCTAGCTAAAATAGCAACGCTAATTTAGCGTTGCTACGTAGTTAGCTGAGCTATATAGCTGCGGTATAAACATTGCTATATTACTAGAAATGCCAAATTGTGATTTTTGTGTTTTGTTTATATTCACAGATCAAAAGAAATTGGAAATAGGCAGTCGTAGGTATTAAAATTCGGGATACATTTTTATTTTTAACTAATATATTTATAATTATTGTTTAATTTGTGTGGGTGCCAAGTTTACAATAACAAATTAAAATGGAGAAAAAAAACAATTTTTATTTTTTGACATTTATAGCAACTTGCGGTATAAATATAAGCTAAATAATTTTGACAATTCTAGCAGTGCTAATTTAACTGTAGTATAAACACAGCAAATGACTTCTAATGACGTTTGAGCATCGTCAAATTTACTATAAAGTGATTGGAGTCTATTCAACAATGACTGTGCTTCGGCTTTGGATATAGTACTTTCCTTTTGACTTAAAATATTCTTAATATATATACTTATATAAATGGCTGATTATTTTATAATTTAATTAAATTATGTTATGAAACATGTATTCAGCCAAAAAATGTTTATTTATTACATATTCCTTATAGATTATGTTAAATAATACTTTTAATAAAATCGATATTTCGAGCTAACTGCTCATCATCAGGAAATTCTGTACAAAAAATTTTACAAAATGGAAACAAAAATATAAAAATTAAATAAAAACGTTAAGTAAGGTCATTTACACAATGAATTAACAAATTAAAAATAACTTACATTAATAAATTACAAATTTTTTTAATCATAATTGTGTAAATTGAAATTATGATTGACACCACATTTTTCTAACTTATAATAAACATATAAAATTATAAAATTAAGTACGTTTATAGGCACATTTAGATATTATTTTGTGTTCACTGAGTGGTTGTCACTATTAAAATAATTCTTCCAGTTAAGACGTACTATTTTTGAATATAGCGCATATTAATAATATTGTCCGATATTACATTAGTCGAAACAAGAACATATAAATAAATATACATACATATAAATAACATAAATATGTACGTAGCTATACATGCGTATTATAATCAAATACTACGTCATAACGCAAAAAAGCAAACGATCGACAAAATTAACTTATACGTAAATACTATTGGAAATGATAGAAAAAATAACATCATATTTAAATAATTGTATGTGTACGTTTTCGAAGTACGTCCTCTTACCATTATCTATGAAGCAGTAATTATGAGTCACAACAAACAGAAATTTCAATTCATGACCTATATTAATATTAATATTAAGGTTGTTATCAATTATAATATTAGCAGGAAAACAAACTGATTGTGTCTATAATATTCATGATCCAAATACAAATAAAAAATCAGAAAATATGGAAAATATAATTCGGAAATTCAAATAGGGTTAATTTCTATTTATTCTTTGTGTGTTGCTGTTATTTTTTGCGTTTTCTATTATAAATTTTAATTGTTGTCTTGAAATCCTCACACAATTTATTAGTATCTGTTTTGAAATTTATATTATTGTCAATATTTGATGTGATATGCGCCGATTCTAAGATGAGTCTATTGTTTTTACGTTTTTCTTTGTGAACAATTTTGGCTTCGTTAAATTTGAATGTGTGATCATTGTCTAAGGAGTGAATTGCCAGAGCTGTTGTTCGGCTCTTGCATCTTACATTGCTCTGATGTTGCTGTAATCTGGTACGTAATTTGTTACTGGTTTCACCAACATATAACTTACCACATTCGCATGGAACTTCGTATACAATACCACTATGTTGGTCAGTTGGTATTTTGTCTTTTAATTGGGTATATGATTGTTGGATTTTATTCGGGATTCTATCCCCGATTTTGAAATTGGGGGTATTAAGTGGTTTAGTGATTTTTGCGATTTGTTGGGATAAATTACTAACGTACGTCAAACTATGGAATTTGTTAGTTGTTAAGTTATCAGTAGCATTATTGATGGCAGTAGTGTTACTATTATTGAGAATACATTTTGCTTTCGCAATTGCTCTATTAATTATTTTATTCGGATAGTTGTTTTTATGTAACGTTTCAGAGATGGTTAAGATATTTTTGTTATGGAATTCACTGTTCGACAATGATAGAACTCTCCGGGCAAATGACACAGCTAAGTTAAATTTCATATTGGGAGGGTGGGAAGAGATAAAATTAAGGACTCGATCTGAACTTGTACTTTTCTTAAACCAGCAGGTTTTAATTATAAAAATAAAATAACAAATAACGCAAAAAATAACAGCAACACACAAAGAATAAATAGAAATTAACCCTATTTGAATTTCCGAATTATATTTTCCATATTTTCTGATTTTTTATTTGTATTTGGATCATGAATATTATAGACACAATCAGTTTGTTTTCCTGCTAATATTATAATTGATAACAACCTTAATATTAATATTAATATAGGTCATGAATTGAAATTTCTGTTTGTTGTGACTCATAATTACTGCTTCATAGATAATGGTAAGAGGACGTACTTCGAAAACGTACACATACAATTATTTAAATATGATGTTATTTTTTCTATCATTTCCAATAGTATTTACGTATAAGTTAATTTTGTCGATCGTTTGCTTTTTTGCGTTATGACGTAGTATTTGATTATAATACGCATGTATAGCTACGTACATATTTATGTTATTTATATGTATGTATATTTATTTATATGTTCTTGTTTCGACTAATGTAATATCGGACAATATTATTAATATGCGCTATATTCAAAAATAGTACGTCTTAACTGGAAGAATTATTTTAATAGTGACAACCACTCAGTGAACACAAAATAATATCTAAATGTGCCTATAAACGTACTTAATTTTATAATTTTATATGTTTATTATAAGTTAGAAAAATGTGGTGTCAATCATAATTTCAATTTACACAATTATGATTAAAAAAATTTGTAATTTATTAATGTAAGTTATTTTTAATTTGTTAATTCATTGTGTAAATGACCTTACTTAACGTTTTTATTTAATTTTTATATTTTTGTTTCCATTTTGTAAAATTTTTTGTACAGAATTTCCTGATGATGAGCAGTTAGCTCGAAATATCGATTTTATTAAAAGTATTATTTAACATAATCTATAAGGAATATGTAATAAATAAACATTTTTTGGCTGAATACATGTTTCATAACATAATTTAATTAAATTAAAATATTCTTAAAATAAGTTACCCGACTCTTAATTCCACCCACGGATTTTTTATAAAACTTTTCATCAGCCATTTTGAATTAAGGAAATTATAACCGACTTTTAAAAATATTAAATTTCAGAGAACTTCAAGTAAACACATTTAGACAAAATAGCAATTTAATAAATAAAAATAACTAAATTTATTAGTTATAAGAACTTGAAAAATAGTTCGTAAAAATGATTGTAATTTAAACCTATAAATAAATATTCTTATAATTCTAAGTTGTCACATGATGTCCAATTAAGTTGATCGTTGAAATGAGCCTCTGAGCTGCTTTGCAAGGTAACACGTCTTTAAATTTCGTGATCATAAACTGCACCACTCTTCAATTTTATTTATTTTTTCCTTTTTCGGAATCAGGATCTTAATATTGGTTTTTGATAATATGAATAATACTTTTGAGCCCCACAATTATGTACTGCACGACGATGATGAAATAATGAATTTATATTGTACACGAAACTGTACATTCAACAGATTATAATAATGATGGCTATAACAATGACCGTATAGCAATAAAAAATACACATCAATGTATTAACATTGTAAGTTATCTGTAATTTAATAAGTACTTTGACATCATTTGAAATCCGGTTCGTTTGGACCAAATGTTTCATCGTTTAGTGGACTGTATTTTAGATTTTTTACTTCTAAACTGAATGAATAAAACTTGTAATTAACACGTGTGATTTTTATATTTTATTATAAAACTAAAATTTAGAGCGTCTTATGCGCACGAGAATTTTTACATTACTAACAAAAAAAGAACAAAGAAAAAAATAATAATAAGCATCAAACAAGCGTTTTTATTGGATGGCCGACTATGTCAATAAAAATTGTAATAGATTAAAGTTAGTACTTTTTCACATTTTTAAATATGTATGTCACATAATAATGCTATTTAACATAGAGAATAGTAAACTCAAGAGATGATTTATTGTTATAAAATAAAGAAAATTCTTCAATGTATTTTTAGACATACCTGCCAAATTACACAGTCGATAACTTTATCAATCCTGTTCTGCAACAATAAAGTTCAATGGGATTATAGTGTCTTAGTTTGTCGCATCAGACATCACTATAGGACGTCTAATTCACAATTCCAGTATTTCGGAATACAGCAATTAATTTATATAATTTCGACGTAATTTTATGTAATTATTGCCTTTCTTATACTAAAAAAAACTATATTCAGGGAAACATCTCTAAAGTCACTATTCAGGGAACCCGGATATGTTGGTCAGTCTATAAAGGTGTTTAGTTTAAGGAATAACACAATCTAATAATTTAAAAATTCAGTCAGGCTAAAAAGAAAACTGTTCTTCAAATTTAACCAAAAATTATACGTAATATTTCATAGGCTGGCGAAAAGTATTCAATTTAGGGAACATAGGGAGGTGGCTACTATGCATTTATGTATATATTTAGTTATATTCGTCTCTAAAATACGCCTGGCAAATATGTTTGTTTTGTTTCTTAGTTTTAAAACTGAAAAAGATATTTAGTATCTAATAACTATACATCCCCGTATATAGTCTTGTTTCGAACTCAAACAAACAAATTCAGAAACTTTCTCGTCGTTCAATTCCAGTTATAGTTTTAATGAGAGAAATTTAAGCTCGGACGCCGATGAAATAATTGATCGATCAAATAATCTTGTACCTTGACCCATAATTTTCATTGTGAGAACTGTTTTTCAACAAAAAATATACGATTTTATCAGTCCTTTAAAAACAGAAAGAATTTTGCATTGCATATCGCTGGTGACGATGGAAAATTGTATCTACAAAATTTTAGTTTACAAAAAAACGTTATTGCATCGTCATCTGCGATACGTAAGATGTACTAAATCGCAGTATGGGAGTGAGTAGAAAAATAAGTCTTGTGTAAAATTGTGGAATTTACAGAGTTTAAAGTATTTGAAAGAATGAAACTAAACGAATTCACCGATCTTATGAAATTTGCAGAATTTAAAGAATTTATAGTAAAAAACATTTTAAGTTAGCAAAATGTATAGAACTGTGTCATTTAAAACAATTTATAGAACTTGTAGAATCTACAAAATTTAAAGAATTTAAAAAGTTCATAAAATTTATTGAATCTATAAAGTTTTATAAATTATTTTATAAACTTACTGAATTTTTCACCTGCTTCAACCGGAAAGAGTCTGGGGAGTCCTATAACAGCGCATAAACTGGAAAGGTTTTATTGACAGCCTCACTTGTAATGATTCAAAAAGTCTGGCCAAAAATACACTTGGGGTGCACCAGAACATTAAGCTCTCGTGAATTAAGAACGGCTGTAGGAATACTCACGCCACACTGCCTGTTTGGAGAGAATGCAAGAAGGCTGCGTTTAAAGTCAAATTACTTCTGCAAAAGTTGTTTGGACGAGGAGGAGGAAGGGACTATGGTTCACTTATTTTAGGCAGAAGTACTAAGTAGCAGTATAAATATTTAGATAAGCTCAAGATGGACAACCTGGCGGATCTCGAAAATAATAAAGTGCGCGATATTCTACTCTACCAAAATAGCTCTAAATGGTTCCAGTAAGGGGTATAGGGGATACATTATGTGTCATTATAACTAACCCAACCTACTAAATTTTTAGGCCCTATAGAATTCATAGAAATAATAAAATATATAGGATTTACAGAATTTATTCGATTTATAGAATTCGAAGGATTTATTGACATTGTGAAATTTATACAAATTAAAGAGTTTGTAGAATTTATAGAACCCATTGAATCTATAAAATATTAAGAATATTTAAAATTTATATCATTACAGTTTTGAAAAAGTTATAAAATTTATAGGATTTATCAAATTTACGAAATTTTTAAGAACTAAAGAATTTATGAGATTTGTAGAATTTAAAGCACTTACTGAAGTTTTAAACTTTATTCATAGAATTTATAGAATTATTCGTAGAATTTATTAAATTTATAAAATCTATAGAAATTAATTACTGAATTTACAGAATTATTAATAAAGTTCAAAGGATTTATCGAAATTTTAAAATTCATAAAATGTGTAGAATTCACAGAATTTATAAAATTTGCAGAATTTATTGAAACTATAGAAATTGTAGGCTAAGTAAAATTTCGGCTTGTTGAATTTATATAAGTGACAGAACTAAAACAATTTATAGAATTTCTGTAATTTATATTAATTCTAGAAATTTATAAAAATCATAAAAATTTTAGAATTTTTAAAACTTTAGAATTTATTAGAATTTATAATATTTATAGACTTTGTCAAATTTAAAGAATTTATTGGATTTTAAAGATTTATATCATTTATCAAATTTACGAAATTTTGAAGAACTAGAGAATTTATGAGACTTGTAGAATTTAAAGCACTTACTGAAGTTTTAAACTTTATTTATAAATTTTATAGTACTTATAAAATTTAGAGGATTTATAGAATTTATGTAATTTATAAAATTTTTATAAATTATTGAATTTTAAAACAAGGAAAGTTTAAGTTTATAGAATTAATAAAACAAATTCAATTGATACAACTAATAGAACTCAAAGAATCTACAAAATTTATAGAATATATAAATTTGATAGAATTTGTAGAATTTATAGAATTAATATAATAATTTATAAAATTCATACAATTTAAGTATTTATAGAATTTATTGGATTGATCAAATTTATCAAATTTACAAAATTTATAGGATTTATAGAATTTAAGTTACTTATTGGATTATTAAACTTTATAGAATTTGTAGAATTTACTTTAGGATTAATATAATTTATTGCGTTCAGAGAATTTTTATATTTAAAAAATTTATTTAATTACTATAAATTCTATAAAATTTTTAATTCTGGAAATTGTGTAAGTGAACATGGGGTGGCTAATTCGATCAGATCCAGGGGCTTAGCACACAGCTGGATAACTTATTTGTATAATTCTATAACAAAATTCGGTGATGTTTAGGGCAACCAATTTATGACCAAAAAGAAATTCCGAAATTTTCAAATTGAAATGTTCTCGATTCCGGAGTTTCTATCTTATTATGTATAAGAAATTGATTTAGAAAAATAAAAAAAAATGGTTTTATCCCCATGATATGAGCCCGATGGAGCTCATGGTCTTTTGATGTTGTTATTGCCCAAGATATATAGAAACAGGTAATATATTGCGCATTTGTCAAAAAATTACATCAACAACAATGGCTGACACGGGTGCCTTGTGTGATTGAAATGATTTTTTTAAATTAATTAATTAATTAAGAAATAATTTTAGTTAATTTTCCTTTCTTTTTTGTTACTTTCTAAGTCATTGTTAAGGGTTTTTATTCGAAAATTATTTTTATTTATCGCATATTTTTATTTATTGTATTTATCGCAAAAAAATGTCCTACTTTTTGACAAATGATGTCTTCCGAAAAGTTTATAATTGTTGAACATAATTTTGTTGATAAACAATTCCATCTCCATTGTACTGTTTGAAAATGAATTCAAATTTTCCATTTTCCCCATCAATTCCTCCGTAGGTTTCTAAAGGCCACCTTCTGTCAACTGATTTGTCCAAGTAAAAGACGAATCGATTTAATTTTATGACAAATTTACCCTGCCAAATTTTCCAAACCGTCATATTGGAGTAATTTTAATTCATCGACGGGGTATTCTACTACATTTAAACTCGACGTCAATATGGTCAGTAAATCTTCGCTTAAGTTCCCTACGACATCCAAATCCGGTGTATCGTCGACCGAAGTATTGCCACCTAAAGATATACTCCCATCATTTCTTCCAATAAGATTCTTTCGGCTTTTTATAGACACAATACATTAATAATAATGGCATTCACAACATTTTCGACTTATCAATCAGAAAAATTAAGAGGCCAGCTAGCTGGTCGCTTTAGTGTTTTTCATAATTCCCTTATGATTGATTTGTAGTAGAAAACTTGTAGCAATCTAAGTTTTGTTAATAATGAAAATACTTTTAATTCAAGACATGGAGACTACAATTCAAATAACTACTTCCTGTCGAAAGTGGATTGGAACAATTTCCTGCCCAAAGGATGTGTTAATAGTTCAGATGCTATTTCAATCAATTATTTTATTCCACACTTGATAAAATTGTTCCCAAATTTGTACAAAAAAGTCGTTTATTCGGAAAGATCCTGGTTTATGCAGGAGTTTAGGTTCTTGGAAATCTGCCGTAAATACAAGCATTCAGATTAGAATTTAAGTATCTAAGAAAATTATTCGCATGCTTGAATAGGTTCTTATTTAGGAATCCTATTATTGATCTGGAAGATAAATTGAGCTGAAATTCGAAAACGATCTGGATGATTATTAGTCTCAAAACCAACAATGCAGCCTTACCATCGACTATGTCATACAGAGGATCTAAATCTAATATTGATGTAATAATTTGCAATTAGGTTCTTGTATTTTTTATTAGCGTTATTGTTGAACTATTGCACCATCTAAACCAGGCATCGAAGCACGTTTATCGAATTTGAAAAATAGCGTTACTGGCGTTACTGCTCCTTTATATCTTCTATTTTATTTGAGCCTCAATCAAGGAGAATTTCCAATGGACTACAATTCTAAAATTTCCACTGCGACTCAATAAAAATGTTCTAAATAAAGTAGAAATGAAAAGCTGTTTAAGCGATTCGCGACCACGAAAAATTCGTAAAATAGTTTCATTTGAACTAATTTAAGCACAATTGGTTCTTATCACAGTTTGAGTTACATGCAGGAAGAGAATATATAAATTAAAAATTACTTTATAACTTCCACTGTGATCTTATAAAAATTATGTAAACCTATTAGGTATATTAAATGGAACTGCACCCGATTCGCGATATTAACAAATTCGCAAAATATTTTTATTTAAACTTATAGAAGCTGCCCACATCTATTGAGTTACATAAATGCAAAGAGAATAATACTAAAACTTTCACTGCGACCTAATAAAAATTATCTAAACCAATAACCATTAATGGCACGAAACACGATTCGCGGTAACGATAAATTACATGCAGGAAGAGAATACATAAGTTTTAATTTACTCTAAAACTTTTACTGCAACCCAATAAAATGTAATCAAATAAATTAGGAACAATACATGATTTGCGACAACGACAAATTCGAAAATATTTTCATTTAAACTTTTAGAAGCACAATTGGTTATCACCAATGGTTATTGATTGGTTATTGATCAGTTACATGCAGGAAGAGAATATAAAAATTTAATATTATCCTAGAATTCCCAATGCGACCTAAAATAAGGTACCTAAAAAAATTAGGAAAAATAAATGAGATTAAACATGATTTGCGATAACAATTAATTACACGCTGATGGGAATATGTATGCCTACATTTACCATAAAACTTCCACTGCAACCCAATAGAGAACAATTCACGGTTTACGACAACGACAAATTAGGAAAATATTTTCATTCGAACTTATTAAAGCACAATGCAGTTAA
This sequence comes from Tipula helvola, assembly GCA_963556165.1. Taxonomy (NCBI): domain Eukaryota; kingdom Metazoa; phylum Arthropoda; class Insecta; order Diptera; family Tipulidae; genus Tipula; species Tipula helvola. Next base: position 145,930,356 of record OY744481.1, on the reverse strand, counting down.
TGAGTTACATGCAGTAAGAGAAAACGTAAATTCAAATTTATCCTAGAAATTTTATCGTGACCGAATAAAAATTACCCTAATAAATGGAACAGAACACGATTTGCGACAATGATAATTTCGCAAAATTTTGTCATTAGAACGTATAAAACCACAATTAGCTATCGCAGTTAATGAAATACATATGCAGGGCGAGATAACATATAAATTTAAATTTAAAGACAGTTCTTGAAGTCAATTGCGAAACAAAATCAGGGCTCGTCATTTTGATAGCATCTGCTTCTTTGAGTACCTTTGGATGAAGACTGAGAATATTTTAAATGAGGCTTACATATATGTAAATCGGAATGATATAAGCAGATTGTAGAGTAATTGTTAAGAAATGGTTTTGAACCTGGTCAGCAAAAGCTAAATTTCATATCTAATTTTGCGTACTATTTGAAATTTACGATTGATCCTCAAATACAAATGAGCTCTTCTCTAGTTTCTTATGTAATAGACGATGCATCTTCTTCGGCAACATTTTGAGTTTTGAAGAGCCATTACTATCATTTTTTAATTGAAATTGTTAAAATCATGTTGCTTAAAGAATAGATTAAATCGGATTCGACGGAACCTTTAATGCATACTGTTTAATATTGCTTATGATTTAATTTTAATCTTAATAGTGGACGTTTTTTTTTTTTTTTCAATGAATTTTGATTGAGCTTGGTCACTCATACAACCACACACTTCTACTGATGTTTTACGCTGGGGATACAGACGAATGACTTTTGTAGAAGTTGCATGGACGAAGAGGAGGAGGAGACTTTGGAACACTTCCTATGCTCATGTCCGGCGCTATCATACAGAAGGCATAAGTATTTGGGTGTGTACGGTATGGACAGCCTTTCGGAACTCGCGGACTGTGGAGTGCGAGATTTATTACGCTATATAAATAGCTCTGGTTGGTTTCAACGGGAGTAATGGGGAGATGGGATCCTGTGGTATCACAACGGGCCATTGCTGGCCTAAGTGTGCGATAGCAGCCACTTCAACCTAACCTAACCTAACCTAACAGCTGGAGCCTTTCAGAATCAGTAGACAATTTCTCGCTGTTGTGTTTTTTATTTTGTTTCTTCTCTTTCTTTTGTTCAGAAACAGGTTCTGGTGTTACAATCAGGTCGTCTTCGACTTCTTGACGCTCAGGAACTAAATCAACAACCACTGGATCAGTGTGCTCTACTGTAGTGACAATTATTGGATTTATTTCACCGAATTCTCGCCCAGGAGGATTTACTGACAAATTTATATTCAACATATCTGCCACAGCTTCTTCTAATGGTGTCAACACGACTATTTTATTATGGCCTCCCCCCGTTTTGCCCATTTCGGCTTTGTTCCGAGCTAGCTTCTTTTTTACTTTAAATTTTAAATCTGTCCAAACCTAAAAAGTGCTTAGATTGATAAACCCACTTTTTAATTTAAATTAATCTTAAAACTGTACACTAGCCTTCATCCAGCCTTCTGCATCTCGAGTTGGAGGCCCTATAGTTCTGTTTTATCATCTCCCAACGACTTTTAGTATCAGATTTTATATCTGAGCCAGATTTAGTCATTCCGCGCGCAATATCTAAATTTTGCTGCATTATATTGACTAATCGCTCAAATTGTGCTTTATTGGTTATTTTCATATTTACACCTACCGTTTTTAAATTGGATTAAAAAAATAAACAAAAAAATTAAATAAGCACACACAACTAGTATTAAAAACAATTTTTTTTTATTTTTCGATTATATTTTACTTTATCGATCAACAGCGTCGTGAACTAAAATGTCATCGACAAAAAATGATGAATTCGATCGACAGCTGTCAATCGAAATCGACAATCATAATACAAATTTTTTGCGACATCGACATATCGACATCGACGTGACAATCGCAATAGGGCTGATTATTTAACTGGCGAATTGCTGTTTTGTTCTGAAATCGGGCATAACAGAAACTGTGTGTTTCTACCAACAGTAGCCTTAGATTCGATTTGATATTGGATAGTACATCAATAGTTAGTACACATACGCACGCTCTCTTAATGTCTTGGATCAATTAGGAAGAAAGCACAGCGAACATACTTGAAAAGATAGAGCGTCGTAAGAGCCAAAATTAATTACCTTGTTAATATAATGGTTTTTAAGTAGACCAAATTTCAAAAAAAATAAATATCTGGTTAAGAAGCTTTCTGATTTCGTTATAGATTTATTGTTTTAAAAACTTCTACATTTTTTGAAAGGGATGGTAATCCTGTTGCTAAGAAATTTAATGAACATTTTAACTTAGCAGGTAAAAGAATTACCGAATGTTTCCCTATTAGATATTAGTTAAGATATTAGTTTTTTGCAATATAATATTACGAGCCAATTAAATAAATTTAAGAATCTAAATGATGAGAAAGTTGTGAAAATAATATCTGATTTACGACCGGATGCTGCTGTTGGATGGGATAATATATCTGCCAATCTTATTTCAATCCATTAAAACAAGTGTTTCTAAATCGTTAGCAACAGCCATAAATGAATCATTTGGAACTTGAAAATTTCCGATAGATTTAAAGAAAGAAAGAATAATTCCTCTTTACAAATCAGGATGTAAACTGGACTCCAATAATTATGGCCGATTTCAGTTTTGCCTTTCATTTCCCAAGTTTATGAAATGGGTTTAAAACACCAACTTGAAACTCATTTGGAAAAAACCAATTTAATTGTGTGAATCAATTTGGGTTTTTGTAGAAGAGTAGCAATTTATCGGCAACCTTAAATTTCGTAAAAAATATATTTAACTATATTGAAGAAGAACAAGTTACTGCTTCACTTTTCCTTGATGTAAGAAAAGCTTTCGACTGAAATCAAATACATGGGAGAACTAATTAGTAATTTACAGCTTTATGCAGATGATGCAGCTTTGGCGTATAGTACCCAAGACATGTCAATGTTAGAGTTGGCTGTCACATTCGACCTACGAGCCCTACAAAACTGATTTTTACTCAATAAATTGCAAATAAATTAAGAAAAATCTAACTTCATGAGAACAAACCAATGAATTACAATTGCTTCTATGAAATTTGTATGCCTAACAATAAAAAAATTAGAAAAAGTTTATAATTTTGCTACTTAAACCTGAATTCGCAATTTAATTAGAAAAAACATACTGGCCTGGCCATTCAATCAAAAATTGTTTCAATAATATGTGTGTTTCGTCGCATGGGAAAGTACTAATACTCAAAGAAATATTATTCATCCTATATTTCTCGTATATCAATTCACACTTGTTGTACATAATTACTATATGGGGAGCTTCGATACAAACTGAAATTGAAAAACTGCATGTTCTACAAAATCGATCCATCAAAGCCCTGAAGGGACTAAAACCATTAACACCCACGATTTTGTATACTTGGAAATATCTTGCCATGTCCAAGCTAATCTACTACAGAAAAAAAATTGAGCGACTTTTTTAAATAATTTTAATAATAATAACCTATAGGTTTTGATTAATTTGTCAAGAAATCGATTTGGTCAATTTGAATCATGTATGTTTCCAAATACAAAAGTAGCTAAGTTAATGTATTTTTCTGCTTTTAATAAATTATAAATCAAATTAACGTAAGTTAGAGGTTAATGCTAAAATTCAATGAAGTTACAGTACTTAATTTATACTACAATAAAAAAAACAACGGGCGAGTTCACGCTCAACTCGCAAAAGAATTATGTGAAAACCTTTAATTATTGAATCATTTCAAGTCTCTTCAATGGGCCTGAGAAGCCAATGCAGATAGACGGCTGCTGTTCGCTCAGTATTTAAATTACACTACAATTTTGGTTTAAAAAGCCAATAATATATTCTATTCTGTATTTGGAGGACGAATCTTACCGACATTAATTGTTTAATTGAAAATTGAAATTTATAACCGACTATATTTCAGTCTAGCCATGTCTACGTGAGCTTGAGCAAAGTACAGATCAGTTAAGTTAATCATCTAAACCTGCCCTGAACGCTTTAAAATTCATCATTATTTGTACACAGCAATTGTTGAAGATTCCATATTTAGACTTTTGACAATGGTTACGGCAATCTATATGAACAAAGCAAAATGGCATCGCTGATTTGATTAATTTAAACTAAAAGGCCCTATTTTTGACTGTAATAACATAGCAGCTGGAAAGACGGTAGCATGTCTCCCTGCGGCTTCTTCCTTGCGCGTATCTTTAGAAAATGGCATTCGAATCTGTTTACCATTATTATAGTCTTTGTTTTCTATATCCCCCACATAACCCAGCAAAAGCATGAGCACTACTAAACAATAAACATAGCATACCGATTAAACAATTTCAAAATTATTATTAGTTTATTATGAATCAATGTATGAAGTGCCTTTTTCACAGCTCACTAAGATGTATAATATTTAATATTTAAAGTATGGGTGCATTTGTCTTTGTTTAACGTACTTCCATTTCAGATTTTTTTAATCAATTGTATTGTACTACACATGCATACTTTTTGTGTCTTTTCATTTTAATCTGACGGAAATTGCAATTCGAATTATATCGTATGCAAGTTCGGTGCATTTCGTGTTCGTTTTTCTTGTATATAATTTGCAATTTCAGTCGTACCGGATTTTCCGTTCCTTTTTTTTACATGAAATTTTTGACTTACCCCCGCTAAAGATGTTTTCACATCAAAAATCTGTATCTAAGCCCATTAGTTAATCTGAACCATGCTTGTTTCAAAAGTCAGTTTTTAACGATTTTTTTTCCAAAGAATCAAATGCTCTTTCGGTCGAAATAACTATTTAAAATTTATAAATCATCAAAATTTACGTCAATCTATTTAATGCGCATTGGTTAAATTGAACCATAGACGGATCCAAAAGACAACAAGTAACAAGTTAATTTGATTTTTGTCGGTTATTTAAACTATAGTACAAAATAAATATTTAAGACGTTTAATTAATCTTTTTATACTGGCTACAGATGATACGATTTATTGTGCGATTAATCTAACGATTTGGCTTGAACTGGTTATTGAATCGAGAATCTGAAAAGTGTCAGAAGTTATCGTACAATAAAAAGTACGATTCAATCGGAGTATCGCCTGCAATACAATTTTATGGGTTTTTTAATAAGGAACTAGCTTATTTAGAATTAACCTATGCACTCAGGTTATTGTTAAACTACACAAAGCTAAAATCTATACATATGTGCATATTTTAGTAAATCTACATTAATGATTGATTAATTTTAAACGGTTTTTTTATCCAAGGAGAATTCTGTTCTATCTCTATGCTCTTTGGAACGAAACAAAAACGTTTGAAATTGGCTAAGCATTAGAATGGGGTTAAGACATGCTGCAGATATGTAGTTTATACTTTGTCGTAGTTTAAATAACCGATGCTAGGTTATTTACATACATACAATTATTCAGTAAATTCTCATTGGACCAAAAAAACGTTGAAAATAATCTTGGCATTAAAGTGGGATTAACCGGTGCACGTCTGTAGTTTATACTTTGATGTAGTTTAGTTTAACTAAAGATAGGTTATGCAATATACATATGTGTAAATGCTAATCTCATTGATCGGAAAAAAAAATGTATGCTTTTGGTATTCTTAGCAATTTGTATAAAGGCGAAATTTTTGATCATTATTGAATCATTTTCCTGAATTATTTTGAAGTGTAAAGTGCGTTACATTGAAAGACAATACAAAAAAAGTGTTAAAATAGTGATCTGGCTCTGTCTCAAATAAAAATACTTAAAGTACTGTAAATTAAGTTTAAGTGTAGTGAATATTAAATTAATTAAAATTGTCTAAAACTTATGTTGTTTTATATATACATACTCATACATTAATAAGTAATATTAGAGTAATAATAGTTTTTACAGGCCATCCTGGTCCGTACCGTACCAGCCGCGGCATAAATAAAGCGCTAGTTTTAAACGACGAGAATAGATAATCGTAGCGTCAATCTGTGCTCGCCAAATGAAGTGATTTTAAAATTTAATAAAATGTGCAATAATATTTGTAAAATTTGATAAGTGAGTTTTTCGAATAAATCTAGAGCATCGGATTAACTTAATCTTATTAAGTAAACAGGTAAATTTTAAATTTTTTACAATACGTTACTACATTAGAATTTTAAAAAGAACAAACTGCAGTAGTTTTAACTGTAGTTCCACTTGGAACTATTCTAGATTCATGGAAACATATAAATTGAAAAAGTGAAAAAAAAAATATTTTCGTTTTGAATCTTCATTTGTGGTGATAAAAAATAGATCCATAAACGTATAAATTTATATTATAATAAAATTAAACTTTTACATAAAAATTATTCACTACGAAATAATTAATAATTAGCTGTAAATTTATGATGTCCGCCTTTATTTTGTACAATTCAAAAATTTATAGTTATTTAAGTTAGTTAACTTGTTTAATGAGACATTATTATCATATTATTGTTCCTTTCGTTTTTTTAGATAATGACTATTCCTCATTTTAGAAAGGATTTTCTTCTTCTTTTTTTCAAAATGAACTGAAGAACCAAAAAAAAATGCAAAATAAATTAAAATTATAATAAAATTCAGAGGAGAAGTTTGAATAATTTTTTCTGAATTCTCGTTTAAAATATTCAGATCTTGACATATTCAAAAAAATCATATTTTAAAAATGAAAGGTATCACTTACGATTTAATTTTTTTATCTGCTTACAAAATGAATAAGCTTTCAAAAAAAATTAAAAAATCGATAACTCGTTTAAGTCCAACATAACTGTAAATCACATTTGCTAAAAAAACACATTTTTTCTTTAAAATCGAATTGTTATAAAATTAAAATTGTACCGCTATTTATAAGATCCGTTCATTCCCTTTCATTTGAGATATAAATTGTTAAAATCGGTTAAGTGGTTCTCGCGACAGAGGCCTCCAAAAATTTTTCAGAAAAAACAGAAAAAACGTAAAACGCCGTACGCCCCGTTTTCAAAAAACAGTGCCGCAGAAGGAAATAAAAAAATACGTGTCGAGTTATTTGATCTGTGATTTTTTAGAAAAATACAATAGAAGATTGGTATAAAGCAAGCATCAATGGACCTGATAGTAATTTATTATTTAATTCGCTAAAAAAGTCAAGCACTGCATGTAATACATTTTAAAAACGGATAATTTTACCTCAATATTAATGATTTTTTCCTATATATTCTAGATACATGTGAAATTGCAACACGTTCTGTTTAGCGGCATTGGTTCTACCGTTGGTGAAAAAATTACAAAAAGGCTTTTATAAAACCAAACATTGCCTTTGCCCCAGTTTGACTCATCATTATATGATGTCAAAAATATCAGGCTCTTACAGCCATGGATCTCACATAATCTTGTCAGTCGAATTAAATAAAAGAACCAATTTCGCAAAAAATTAAAAAAACATCCAAATGATACGAATTTACGCAAAATATATGATTGTAGTTGCAGACAAACTAATGTTGATGTTAAGAGTGAGAAAGAACTGTAATGAATCGTTTTTCAATTAATGAAGGTGTCGTTAAAAAAAATTGGAGCTGTGTTAATGAAATTTTAACAAAACTGACTAAAGCATATCTTCTAATAGAAATATTTTATCCGATAGTGGCACTTTGCTTACTAATGAAGTAGACATTTCCAATGAATTCAACTGTTATTTTACTAGTATTGCTGACCAGTTCAGATCAAAATTTTTCTCGAATATCACAACATATAATCACATAATATATGATATTATTGATTTATTTTGCCGAAAGAGTCTTTTGATAATGAAGGTATTAGTAGTAAAATTTTGAAATCTGTTCTTGCTCATATAATCAATCTTTCTTTTGAACAGGGAGAACTAACCAAGAGACTTATATATGCTACTATGCTTCCTATTTTTAAAAGTGGTGACCATAGTGATAAGGATAACTATAGACCCATTGCCCTCCAGGCAGCCATTCTCAAAGTACTGGAAAAGACAGTTAAAGACAGAGATACAATAAGCGTTCATAAACATGGGTTTCGCCAAGGTATGAGTACTGAATCGGCTCTGTTGGACTTTTTAGATATTATTCATAATGGTCTTAACATGATCTGAGTTGGTTTGTTGCCATATCTATCCTGTTTGATGTTAGGTTTAGAGGTGTTTCTAACAAGTGGTTTGCTTCCCGAGTTATGTATTTTTTCAAATTTATAATAACTGAATCGAAAGAAAAGTTTGATATGTATAGGCGAAACGACTTTAATGATAACTAACAGTCTCGTTAAGATTATTTCCTCTATATCAAACTGTTCCTTTTGATGTAGTTATTCTAAATTGTAATAAATTTGAAAAAAATACATAACTCGAGTTATGTCGTTTTCGGTTATTGCCACAGTTGTATGCCCTGTTTCTGTTTTAAAAATTACGTTTCATGCTTTGGTAATGTCTAAATTGGAATATGGTTTGTCTTGCTGAGGTGGCTGCTATCCAACTACTTTAAAACCCCATTGTACGTACAACAGAAATTGATTTTGCGAACAATTTTGAGGAGAAGTAGATTGGAATCATCTTGGTTATTCAAATCGACCAATATTCTACAATACCATTACAACATTTGTATATTTATAAGGTTTTAAGAGTATTTTCTAACTAAGCGTAGTGGTCAGCATGTAATAAGAAATGATGCTTTATATTGTTCCCAAATTCAATAATGAGCACTTCCGCCGCTATATTATTGTTTCTGCTCCGATGTTTTTTATTGCATTAGCCGAACACATCAGACGTCATGTTTATTCTAAACAATTCTTATCTAACGTTAGAATTTGGCTACTCGAAACAACAGACGTCTCTCATTTATTTTGCGTTATTACTTGATCATCTCTCACCTGTGCTAAGTTATAATCAAATAATCTAGCCAATTTAGTATCAATAAACAAACGCTAGGTCGATTGAAAAACAATCATAGTGGATCGTTAATTTAACCATTTTTTTATTAGTAATTACTCAGTTTTTTCTTTGAGTGATTGATTATGAACACCTAATTATAGTTTATAAAATGGTTTTTAATTTAATAAAGTACAATAATGAGCTGATAACAAACAGTAATCATTATCGCCGACCTGCATGTACAACAAATATTCTCCAAAATAGTATCTTATGCATATAAAGCTATTCAACTATTCAATAATTTGCCAGAAAATCTGAAAAGTAGCGCTAGAAATGTTTTTCAAAAGGAAAATTAAAAAAATGTTTATTTTCTTCTGCTGTAGAAGTGTATCTTTGTTGTTGGTTATGGTGGTTTATGGCGGTTGCTGTTTCATTAAAAATTAGATAAATACTAAAATAAGATAGAATAATTTCTTATAATTTATGATTTTGATAACTAAACCAGTTTAATATTTTCTTATATACATAAATATATATTTTTTAAGAAAATAAATGCAGTTTTGTAGATTTAGTTCAGGGACTATTTAGTTCAACAATTTGTGTATGAAGACGATGGTCATTGTTAATGGTAATTGTCCATTTGAATTTGCATTTCAACTTATTAACTAGCTTATTAAACAAACTGCTAGAGAAATGCAATAAGTTTTCCCGTCACAAAACGAATTCATATATTTCTAATTCCAATGATTGTGGACACCAATCAATGAAATCTTAAACTTTACGCCAATTTTGAAATGGACGGAGATTTCCATCAGATGCCTGTGTCTCACAAACAAGGAATTATTCTTTATTTATTTACGAACTTTAAAAAAAAATCTGGTTACAATTTAAAACATTTTGAATTACATTACAAGTTAAAAATACAAAAAATTAACAGTTAACCAAAAACCAGAAAGAAAATCAGATATAAAAACCTTGAACGATTCTCTTGACAAATTAAATCGATCGTACTTTATTAAAAGCAACCAAGAAAATATAAACAGGTTCATTCCTAGCTAAATTACTCCTCCGTATTGGTAATTTAAGAACAAAATTCTCGCTCGATTGTAAAATACGTGTTGAAACGAAAATAGAAAACAAATCGAGAATCTCACTGCAATCAATGCTGTAAAAGAAGAGATCTTTATTATAGATAGATAGAGATATTTTAAAAATTCTTTGTGTACCCTTTCGATAAGAACCGAAGATTCTTGATAAGATGGGTCCCAAATAACTACGCCATAATCTAAGTGCGAGCGCACTAACGTAATATACAAGATTCTAAACACATATAAGGACCCCAAAAGTCTTTAGAGAATTTGTTTAACAAAACCTAACATAATATGGAATACGTCTTAGAAACAATGACCTGTATATGAATGTGGAAGGATAAATTAGAAGCGAATGTGATACCCAAATCTTTGAAAGTCTCAATTTTCTCTATCCTATGGTCTTTAAGAATACATTCGTAGTTAAAGTTCAAATCATTCCTTCTACGGGAAAATCGCATTGTTTTACACTTCTTAGTATTCAATAATAAATTATGTTAATTACACCAATTTGTAAAATACGGTAAATCAGATTGTAAATCCTCTGCATCCCGAATAATCGAAATAGTTTTAAAAATTTTAATATCGTCAGCATATATGAGAATTTCAGGATACTTAATACAGTCAATCACATCATTAATAATAAAATGAATAAAAGGAGGCCCAAATGGCTTGCCTGGCGAACCCCTGACGTTACATGAATCAATCTAGACATTTAATTCTCAATTTTAACGATTTGAGTTCTACAATATAAGTACGACTTAATCCACCTAATAGGTTGTGTTCAAGATTGTCTAAAATCTGAATAAATAACCTGTACATCCTTCCCCAATTCGAAAGCAGTTGAAATAAAATTGGTCAGTAAAAAAAAATTTGAAACAGTTGATCTGCGAGGAAAGAAGCAATGTTGCTTAGAAGAAATAAACCTACGAGTATAAAAAGAAGGAAAACTTCGACTAATTTTTCAAAAAGCTTCAGTAAAACGAATAAAATACTAATGGCTCGATAATTTTTAATATCACTTCTGGAACCTGACTTAAATATTGGTTTAATTAAAGAGCATTTTCAAAGGTTCGAAAAGTATCCTTGCTGAAGACTTTTGTTAAATAGAACGGTGATTGGAAAGGCGGCAGTATGGGCATCCGAAGAACCAAGACGGGATGGAATCGAAACCGGCACACAACATTTTTTTTCAGCCACTGGACAATAGCTCGATATCGAATCTGTCGTTACCAGTTTCTTTACATAAACACTGTCGGCGAACAATTTACAATTATCTTTCAAATTATGACCCACCCCGTTTGTTTTTCTTTTAGAATCAACTAATTTCCAGAAGCTATCAGGTCTACCTTTTATGTTCGATTCAATCTCCAAAATGTAATTGTTGTAAAGAAATTAAATGATCATTAACTTCAACAAATGCACTCCAATTATATTTGTCAAGAAAAGCAATAAAGGAATCGTAGTCCCCAATTTTAAAATTAAAATTTTCAACAATTAACTCATCCTTGACAATTTCACATACCATAAAAGGCAGTGACACGTTTAATGGAAAATGGTACATGTGGACGATCTTGCTAAATCGTCACACGTATCGACAATAACTTCCTGATCCAACGGAAAAAATACGAAGTCCAAAACATTCCCACAATTGTTCTTAACGTCCACACATATTTTGAGACCCATAGAAAATAATCCGGTCATGAAGTTATCATAATTCGCATTCAAGTTCAACGGAGTTAAAAAATCATCAACTCGAAGCCAATTAACATTTGGTAAATTGAAATCACCAAATATACATAAACGATCTAGTTGCAAAATGTTAGAATCGCATGGCCTACAATGTCAAGAAAAGTTTACTAAGAAAGCGAACCATTGTAAATGCAATCAATGTGTAAGCAGGTATGTGAAGTTGTTCACAAATTCACATAAAGTGTGAACAAGACAAAAGTGATTGTTCTCAAGAACCCTTATTGGCACAAACTAATTCTTATGGAATCACGAAGTCCAGTACCACTGATATTTTTTTTATGTTAGTACGGACGTTTTGATTGTCACTCACCGTAGGACCAAATATGAATGTCCCATCTTATTCGATAAATCTAATTAATTACCGGTTTCCGAAATATTGATTGCCGGGCCAAATTCCGATGGAATTAAATTAGTATAATATCGACCATAATGTCGGCATAATCTGTGATTCAAATTTTAAGTCAAACAGTTTTTAGAAATGGCAAAGGCACCCAAGTTTATACCCTAACATTTTAAGATTTAACTACCGGTTCTCAAGATCAATTTGTACTTGGTCTAAATGCCATGGAATTAAATTGTCATGATTTACAGTGTTTATGAGACCAATTTTAGGTCACTCCTTTCATTGAGATTGGTGCTAAAGGCGCTTAAGTTTATTCTTTAGCACGATTAAAATTTGCCTCAGAAAAAATATCTCATAATCTTAAGAGGCTTTGGCGCCAGTCCCAAGTTTAGTTGATTAACTAAAATGGGCCATATATATAGGCGCCTATAGCAGCAACGCCCATCACAACATAAGGAAGTTCTTAAAAATGTTGTCACGAATAGTGGACATCATTAATAGTAAGTAAAGTTTAAGTAAGTTAATTTCATGAGATTTCATTACTAACGCTTAATTTTAATGAGAACTAAATATATCCCCCTAAATCGCCAAGCACAACATAATCATGTTCCTTAATTTTATGTCAGAGAGAGTGCTGTACCAGATTGATCTCGGAATGCCGTAATAACAAGTTTATCTCGTAAGATTTTTATTCGGACACCCAATATTCCTTAGAACCATTCAATAAAATTTGTATAAACCAAAATGGTCCCAACACATAAATCTAAATTTACTATTTTAGGGGGTTGGTCGACAAAGCCTTTCATATATCTAAACACCCTCAACAGAATAATGTCCAAATCAATAAGGTCCTTTCTCTTGCTGAAACGTTTAGTGTTGAAATTAAGTTGATTTATCCATCCGTTCTCAAGTTACTGTGAAGATTGACGGACGGACTAGTGTGACTTTACATATATCAATTTTCCGGGTCTGTGCATGTTTTTGATGAAGCTGCAACCCAAATAATTTAATTAATAAATACAAGAAATGTAACCAAAGATAGTCCTTGTTACGAAGCATGTCTTTGAAAAATCGAGAGGCACCATCAAAAAAAACGTTCATTCCGCAAGAAGCGTTTAGAATATTCTTCTATGATCCATTAATTTAGTTTATGATTTAAGTGGCTTTATTACCGAATAGTATTAAAATAAAATTTTCTGGAGAGCCGCAATTTACAAACTTAAGCCTCCCTCTCCCGCCATTTTGAGACCAAACAAACAAATTTATAATTTAATAAAAATAAGCCTGTCTCTAACTGTATTCAATGAATTTGTACCAAATTTTAAATTATGGACATAAACTTCATTGAAATCAGCTTCAAATCAAATCGAAATATCAAAATATCATAGCTTGGCGACAAATTTCAGTTTTCCTGTTTGACCAATTATTTGACTGGTCAATCTATGTATCATCATCAAAATTTCTCCTTATCAGACTAAATTTATATTTTCCTTCCCAAAATTAATTAAACTTCTTTTGCCTCAAACCATTTCACGTACTCCAAGCTGTCGAAACATTAATATTGAACAAAACAAAACATTTTATTTTATGAAAAAATTTCCGTTTGAACACGAATTTATGTTGAGCTGCAATAACATTATGTACATCCGTTTAAATTAAACCCGCAAAGAAATTTATGTTTTAAGATAAGTATTATTTTATCCCACTCACAATCGATAACGTATTTTACAAATGCACGAAACCATTATACTATTTCTATAAAAAAGCTTTCATATATTATGTACAGGTAATAATTTCATAGTGATGTGAAGGAGTAAACTTATATACGGAAACAATAATTTACGGTCGAATTACCAAAAATATGCTTCGAAACCATATACTGTGAACATGCTAAAGTTTTTGGAAGAAATATTCTTTTCGTGCTACTCTCTTATTACCCCATAAAAATAATCACATTATTTTTAAGCTTTTAATGGCATTACCTTTAGAAACTAATATACCCATTATGTAATTTAAAATTAAAGTGTTTCGATTTCTCTTGAAAACTAGATACATATAAACACAAACAACAGCATATCAGCTTTAAATAAAAATCACTCACAAACCGTAAGTGTTTGAATCCCAAAAATTTTACTCGCTTAAAATAAATTCATCACACAGATTAGAACACGCGAAGTTACAATTTTCATCTTGAAATTAGAAAAATTTCTTCTGCATATAAAACTTTCAAAATTTTCTTTCTTCTTTTTCCACTAACACTTTATAAAATAATGTACATAGTGTATAATTGAATCACGCACACATAATACGAGATGTTATGGGAATATAAAACCGCACAAAAATAAAATTTGTTCTAATTTGTAAAAGAAAAATCGAGCACAAAACTATGTATTGTAATTAATTTGACTTGCCACCACCAAACCAAACAAGCAACCAAATGCTAAACTAATGTTTCACTTAAACAAAAAAAAATAAAAAAAACGAAAGAAGTAAACCAAGAAGAAAGTTAACATGAATAAAAATTAACTAATTAGTTAGATATATTTCAGCATTAATTTAATTTTTTTTTTGTAAACTTTGTGATACACCCACAAAAACGACAAAAGCTCAATAAAATTTATTTTCAAAAACTAAAACACAAAAAAATCGTTGTGGTTTAAAAATTTTTGTTTGGTATGCCTTTTATAAAAATATTCGAACATCACATGAATTTATGTTTTAAGCACAAAAGGAAGCTTTTTTTTATTTCTTTTTTGTTGACTTAAAAATAGTTAATAAAAACTTTTTGGTTATATACGCACATAATATATATATATATTTTGTATATACATACTCATTATAATCGTGACAAATACATTTTTGTACAATTTGCGAAAAGAAATGTAAATAGAACGCCCACTTAACTAAAAAAGCTAAATATTTACTCTAGAGCTTTTACAAAAAAATAAAGAATAATAATTTAAATATTTTAAAACCTTCTCACTCTCTAATTTAAATTTTATTTAAATTCTAAATATATTTAATAATATAAAACACTAACACTGATATGATAATTTTTTTTTTTTTTTGATATTATTTCATTTCAATTTGATATTTTACACATTTTTTTTTTTAACTGTAAACACTAATGATATATATATTTCTATTTATTCACTAAATTCACAACAAATTTCACATTTTATTTTGAATATACAATAAACAAACAAAAAATAATTTTCCACTCAAAACTTTATTTTCAAGTTCACACTAATTTTGATCCTTCAAACATAGTATAGTACAAAATAATAAAAATAAAAATTATTTTCTATTGTAATCTAAAAACCACGTTAACGATTTAACGGTCGACGGTATACTGAAAATTGGAAAATATAATTTTTATTCAAGTAATGTAAGTATAAACACACAAAATACAAAAACAAAACGAAAAGCTCACATTTTTCCTAAAGTTTTTCTTCTTCTTTTTTTTTTACGATGTAACGAAAATCTTCAAAAAGGAAAAACAGAAAAAAATGCAAAGGGAAACAATGTATATAATGATGATGATGGTAACATTTAATATTGATGATGATATTGTTGATAAAAATACGAAAGAGGGGAATACAGTTTACTGTTATTGTTAATTTAACACACATTTTTCATAACAGAAATGACGAAAAATTTGATTTGTTTACAAATTTTTTGTTTTGGTTTATCAACAATAGGGGAAATTGTATGCGCAGTTCACGTATTCATGCAGTAAATTTATAATTTTGGTTGCGTACAATTCATTTGGATAATAATGAGGAGAATATTGAAGTTGGAGAAAATTTGTATTCGATATAAGCACATGTTATCACATTTAATTAAAATTAGGTCTCGGGTGTGCAATTTGTTCGTTTATGTTGTGCAATGATATAATCCGTTGTTAAATTAAATTGTGCATTTAGTTTGTATTGTGTACGAGTGAATAGAATAATGCTATAAAATTGTATTAGTGTTAAAATGCTTGTAGAGATGTAAAACATTGTAGATGTTAGTAAATTGTGTTGGAAGCTTTAAAGATTATTGATTTGTAAAAATCTGTTTTGTGCTTGGCGTGAATCGTTATTAATTAACACTTTGATATTTTTTGCTCGATGGTATTTAAACTGCACAGTTGCAAGAAGGCTGTTTCTGAGAAATTCAACGCACAGAGGGACATGCGGTCGCTTGTAGTGCCAAATTCAAATTCTTCATGTATACTGATTCTCGCTGAAATCACAAACCGGCTCATTTTCGAAGACAGAGATAATGGTCTTAGTATGTAAAATGTGCTTAACCTAACGTTATTATTTGTATAAATTGCTTTTCAAAAAACCTGGCGTATATAACTGTGTGCATTTCATATTACGTATGAAAATGAGTAATGATTTAATAAACAATATACAATAACCTTTCAGAGGTGTGAGCCATAAAATTTTTCTTCGGTTTCTTTTAACTTCTGAAAATTTGTAGCATCAAAAATCTATAACAATAAGCTATCCTAATAGTTATGTGCTAAGTCGATCTTTTTGTTTTGGTTTGTTTAATTTCTCTTATGCTTTATAAGAAAATATATCGATTTAGCCCAGCAATGTCCAAACTTATTTTTCTCGCGCCAAAAACTGAAATTTATGGCTAAATTTTTCAAAAATGTTTTTAAACGTGAAAGTCAATGTTGAGATTTATAGTAAGATTGTTGTATCCTAAATTCTACAAAATAAAACAGGTTTAAAGCAGGTTTTGCCTACGGGCCATAGTTTGGCTTCGTTGATTTAGCCCATCACTATATCCTAAGCTGTAAAATCAAACCACACTAAAAACATTTTTTTTTTTAATGCGAATACCTTTTTAACCGCACTAGCTGGACACTTAAAACAAAAACCAAATGGTGATGCAAAACAACATAGTGCGAGATGGGGTACTAAAATTAAGCCCAGATAAAATTTCGGCAATAACTGCTTATTCTCAACCTAAAACCGTGCGTCAAATCCGAAGGTTTTTAGGAATGACCGGTTGGTACCGGCGATTCATATCTCGCTCTTCAGATATAGAAGAACCATTGACAAGTTTGCTTAGGAAAAATAAAAAGTTTGTATGTGATGGCGGATAAAACATTCAATGAGCTGAAAATCGCCCTATCATCAGCTCCTGTTTATGTCAAGCTGATTATACTCAGCATTTTTATATTCAATGCTATGCGTCTAATACCGGTGTGGGGGGAGTATTATTTCAAAAATCTGCTAGCGATGATGAGCGTCCTGTCGGTTATTTTTCCCAAAAACTTAACGCTGCTCAACGAAATTATAGCATTACTAAGTTGGAATGTTTAACAGCGGTGTTAACCATGAACAAATTTAGGCAATACGTCGAAGGTTTTCCGTTTACCGTTATCACAGATCACGCGAGTCTAAAGTGGTTAATGGGGCTAAGAAATCGGTCAAGACGTTTAGCTCGTTTGAGCCTTAAGTTACAATCGTTTAATTTTTCCACAGAGTACCGCAAAGGCAGAGATAAAATTGTTCCGGATGCGTTGTCACGAAATTATTCGGAGGATAGTAATGAAATGGTAGAACCTTATCCTTTTATTGTAAATTTAGAATCGGTGACTTTTCCTGATCAAAATTATCAATTATTAATTCAAAATTTAAATAATAATACTGAAATCATTACTATGTAACCTGAAAATTGATGTTAACCGACTTTTTATAAATATAGTTCTGGGCTAGATAAATTTAATTTAAATACCGATATTCCAAACTGGAGATTGTATGTGGCAGAGCTTCTTAGAGAGGAGATTATTACACAAGCTTATTGTTACCCTACGTTAGCGCACTTATAGGCATTGACAAATGTTTAGAGAAAATTCGCCATTTTTGGAAAATTGTAAAGAGTGTACGGCTACAAATAGATTAACACGATCACCAATGGGAAATTGTCATGCAGTGGGTAGACCATTGCAAAAGATATTCAGTGATTTTATTGCACCTTTTCGCGATGTCGCAATGGTAATGCATTTATTTTTCTGATTTTGGATCAAATGTCACGGTCTGTTTTCGCTGAGCCTATGAAAGATGCTACTTCTAGGAACGTTATGAAATTTAAATACCTTGGAAAAATTGCTTAAAATTCCTTGGAACAGAAAATAAAACCTATAAGAATGATTCAATTTTAGACACCGGGGTTTATAAATTAAAATGTTCAGATTGCCCTTCATTTTACATGGGGCAAACTGGAACATCATTTCGACAACGGTTTAGGGAACATACAAGGAACATTGGCAAAATTAGGACAGAATCAAGTTTCACTCAACATATAAATGATACACAGCACAATTACCAAGGCATGAACACAAATTTGAAAATTTTACCTCGTTTGAGGAAACGCGACTTATTGGATCGGATGGAAGAAATATTAATTTACAAAAATCGAAACAACCCGTTCATGTTAAACTCAAAAATTAATACAACAACAAACAAAATGTATGATTTTATTTTAAATTCATAAATCATAAGTAAGCGGAATAATTTTCAAATAGGGCATGCTATAGTAACAATATTCGCCACTGGTTTTAAATGCAGCATCCTCGGTACAGGTTAAAATGTCAAATGTCACTAGTGTTTTGTATCGAAACTGATGGAGTATTTAATAACACAAAACAATTTTTATATTTTAAAATGTTTATAAGTCGTGTCATAAAAACGGTGTTACATATTCATAAAATAAATTATGATTAGTTGTATTCATAAGATAACCTGTCACTTTCTTAAAAAAATCAATTTAAATTGTAAATCGTTAAACGTCAAACTTTATTGTAACCTTTACCAAGACGGTAATGACATCTGATTAGCGGAAACAAAACAAAACTCTTTTTGCATGCCTCATTGAACAAAGAATACCCTGAAATGTCGATTTTTTGGGTATAAAAACGGGGAAAATCGTTAACATTATTCAATAAAGTTTTAGTAGCGGTCAACTATGATATAAGTGTATATCGAAATCGATTTTGAAAAATCAAAAACTAAATAATTTCACTATGTATTTATAAGGAAATAAACTTATAAAATAAATAAATAAAAAATTTAACAAATATAAAATAAAATTTGTATTTCTAATTTTAAAAATTGTTATGAAATTTTTGGAAAATCGGAATTTTTACGTTTTCACTGTTCCTGAGTTTGTGGTCAGTAACAACGGTAAACAGTTCACCAGTAATATTTTTAAGAAGTTTTTAAGTAAATATGGTTCCAAGCATATTAATCCATATACCCAAATACCATCCAACATTATCAACAGATCAATTGTGGCGGCCATAAGATCGTATGTCAGCGAAAATCATGCTAATTGGGATCTAAATCTAAACTCAATAGGATCTGCATTGAGAAATGTCATTTACAGTAGCACTACCTAATCACCGCATTTCCATGGATTTGGTCAACATAAAAAAAAATTGTACTAAGCTGTGTGTGATCACTAACGCAGTATTTATGCAGGTAGAACTGTGCGATAACCAAAACAAAAACAAAAATTTTACGATCGTTGGGTCATCGCCACGCCAGTGTTTGTACTGTGATTGTCACGGGGCGACTAAAATGCTCAACTACATTAATTGGTTCAGTTTAGGTAATTTGCGCAGCGATTGCAACAGGCGACGACAAGGCAGAGTTATGTTGATCGTGCCGGGCCAAATTGTTGTTTAGTAATTACTACCACTCCATTGATTAATTCCCCCCCCCCCCCTTTATATTGTCATAAAAATAATTGCTTCTCATTTTGATTTTAAATTCATAAGTAGGTACCGTTCAAACCGATTGATTTTTTTTGTGCTTACATTTTTTTTTTATTCTTTAGTTGTTCTTACATGTTTGTATTCATCATACGGTTTTTCTTTCCTTCATATGCATCTTTTTATTGTTTTTTTTCTTGATCATTACCTACATTATGCATGCTTACTTAATTTTTATATTTTCTTAGATAATTTTATTAGTTTATTTCAGCTTTCTCGTTCTTTCTTTGTTCATTCAGAGTTTTTATGGGTTTCTTCATTAGCACTTCCAGGAGTATTTTTTTATTTTATCTTCCTATTTATTTTGTTTAATTTTTACCTTCTACTATTAACTATGAAGGGCTAGATAGTTCAGCGTGGTGTTGTTGATGATAAGGTGATATTGGACGTTCACTCTAGGTCCTATGGCTGTGCGAAGCAGATGTAATGCATGTTGTTTAAGTTGTTATAAATAATAATAATAATATGCGGTAAGACAATTACCGTCTCAAATACTGCTCAGTACTGCGGTTCTCTGGGTTCAATCCGCAAAAGGAGGTCGAGTACCGTGTCGCGCTCTTTTGGATAGCGGATCTCAAGCAAATTTTATAACCACAAAAATGGTTTAAATGCTAGTTTTGAAAGTTAAATCAACCAACGTTAAAATTTCTGGCATCTATAATGATGTTACTACTGTCACAAAACAATCAACAATTAATATCGAATCACAAAAATCTGATTATAAAACTTCAGTCGATTATTTGTTGTGTTTTAACACAAAATAGCAGATTTAATTCCGCACCATCCAGTTAAGATCAATGCAAATATAATTCCCTAAAGCATTCAGCTTGCTGACCCGTGGTTCTTTAAGCCCGATTCAATTGATCTATTGTTGGGTGCTGAACTGTTTTTGGAAATTATGAAACCCGAAAAAATAAAATGGTTTGTGGCATTCCGCTTCAAAACTCTGAATTCGGCTACGTCGTCATGGGCAGAGTTTCGGATAATCCACAAATTACTAATGCTGACAATGATTTATTATCATTCCATGTCTCGTTTGAAGAATTAAATGATCAGATAGAAAATTTTTGGCGAATCGAAGAAGTGAATTAACCAAATAAACTTTCATTAGAAGAGAAACTTTGCGAGGAACATTACGTTCAAAATGTTCAAAGAAACGAGAATGGACGATATATTGTTGCTTTGCCATTAAAGCAAAATCTTGAAAATTTAGGGGATTCTTCATTTAGTGCCTTACTACAGTTTTATTCTCTAGAAAAGCGTTTAGTTGCCAACCATGAAATTTATCATCAATACAACCAATTTATGGAAGAATATAAGGAGTTAAATCATATGGTAGAAGCGGCTAACCCCAACAGTTCAAAATAAAAAGGTGGATCTTATTTCATGCCATATCACTCGGTAATTCGGGGAGCAGTAGTACCACCAAATTGCGTGTACTATTCACCGAGTCATCAAAAACCTCGACCGGAGGTCGATTATATTGCGGTTCCGAAAGCAAATCATAGGCATAGTCGGTGACATAGAAAAAATGTACCGGCAAATTTTGATAAAAGATGATCAGCAAGAATTACAAAAAGTCTGGTGGCGTGAAAGTCAAGACGTAGAGCTAAAATGTTACAACCTTCGTAAAGTAACATATGGAAGGGCTAGTGCTCCGTTTCTTGCTATCTACTCTTTATCAATTAGCCGCAGACAAAGAAAAGGAATTTATTGAAGCGTCTCGTGTTCTGAAATCCGACTTTTACGTTGACGACCTATTGACTGGTTCAAATTCTGTTGAAACTGCTTCTAATTTAAAAAGCGAGATAATTCAATTACTATCTCGTGCAGGTTTCGAACTTCGGAAAATCAAGTCAAATGATCCGTCACTACAATCTGAAGATTGCCAAGAACAATCAAAATCAATTTCAATTCTAGGTATGAATTAGGATACGGTAAAAGACGTA
This sequence comes from Tipula helvola, assembly GCA_963556165.1. NCBI lineage: Eukaryota > Metazoa > Arthropoda > Insecta > Diptera > Tipulidae > Tipula > Tipula helvola. Next base: position 145,908,544 of record OY744481.1, on the reverse strand, counting down.
TTCTATTTTTCGTTCAAGAAATACTCGTGAACTAGCCCATATTCGAAACTATCTGTATTGTCAGAGATTGCCCAATTATTTGAGCCATTAGGGTTCTGTGGTCCAATCGTATTTCTTGCAAAATTATTCATGCAATCATTATGGCCTTTGGAACTGGATTGGGATAGCGATTTACCTTTGGACTTACAAGAGTACTGGAAAGCGTTCAAACGGCAACTATTGTCAATTGATAAACTGTCCATTTCTAGATGTGTCATGATTCCACGTCCAAAGCGAATCGAGCTTCATGGTTTCGGAGATGCATCACAGAAAGGATTCGGATGTTGCATTTACATACGGATCGTAGATCAAGAAAATAATTGCAACGTAACATTCTTGTGCGCTAAAAGTCGAGTCGCTCCTTTGAAATCTCAAACCATTCCTCGGCTTGAACTGTGCGCCTCTCTTTTGTTATCACAACTGATTCATAAAGTCTTAACAATTATGGAAATAAATTGTTCGTCGATTTATTTATGGACGGACTCAGAAATAACCTTATATCGAATTAGATCGATTCCATCTCGATTTGTGACATTCATAGCAAACCGAGTTTCCCAAATTCAAGATTTGACAAGCCCAGAAAATTGGTACTATGTACCAACCGATGTCAATCCTTCCGATAAGATTTCTCGTGGTTTAATGCCCAATGATTTTTTAAAATGCGAAGATTGGTTCCGTGGTCCAAGCTTTCTTTGGTTGGCGAAAGAGAATTGGCCAAACCAGCCTTCTGCGATTGAAATCGACGCAGAAAAGTTGGAACTTAAAAAAAAATAAAGGTTTGTGTCTCGGAACAATATAATGAATGGGATGCAATTTCTAACTGTTCAAATTATTCTAAATTATTAAGAAAATTCGCGCTTATTCTACGTTTTGTTAACAATATGAAGATCGCAGTACAAAATCGAAATTTAAATCAGTCACAAAAAAATCTTTTGCCTTTCAATCACACACCATCTAATAAAATCGAATTATCAGCCCTTGAAGGTTGATTACATATGCGACGTGCGACGTGTGACAAGTGGAAATAAACGTGACGCTTACAATTTATATTTGTGACGAGTTCCGCCACGCATACTTTATCAAATTTTTTATATTTTATTTTTTGTTCTTCAAAAAAGCTTCGTCAAAGCCTACTATTTTGTTTTATACATACAAAAAATTTGTATGTGTTTGTGCGACCGTGACGGAAAAGATAAAATTAAACCATCTCTCGACGTGTGGCGTGTGCCGTGTGACGAATGTCAAAATATTCGTCTCTGATTGGCTAGAAGCTCCCGTCACACGTCGCACGTCGCATATGTAAATCAACCTTGAAATCGAATTGGCGTTGAAGGCAATTGTAATGCATATACAACAATCTGAATTTTTAGCTGAACTGAAACATCTTCGGAAAGGTAAAATGCTACCGAAACAAAGCAAAATCTTAACTCTGAACCCATTTTTAGGCCAAGACAATATTCTGCGTGTAGGCAGTAGACTAAAGAATTCCAACATACCTGACGAGGCAAAACTTCAATACCTACTTCCAGCTTCGCATGCGTTTTCCCAATTGATCATACGATCAGAGCATGTCCGGCTATTGCATACTGGACCACAATCATTATTATACCACATTCGAGAGCGTTTTTGGATCATCGGCGGCCGAAATCTGTGTAAGAAAGTCGTAAAACAATGCGTTCGTTGTTTCCGCACTACGCCAGAGACACTATCTCAAATTATGGAGCAACTTCCAAAAGAACGAGTTACTCCATCTCGACCTTTTGAAAATGTTAGAATCGACTATTGTGGTCCCTTTATGATAAGATCGAAGTTACGATCTCGAGTTGAAGAAAAAGGTTACGTGGCAATTTTCATATGTTTGCTTCAAAGGCAATTCACATGGAAATTGTTATTGAATTATCCACGGAAGCCTTTTTGGCAGCCTTTAGGAGATTTGTGTCCCGACGTGGGCTATATGTTTAAATGTTTACTCCGACAATGTATCAACTTTCGTAGGTGCGAAATCCGAATTGCAGGAGCTATATAGGCTTTTCACATCAGAAATTCATCATGACAGAATAGTGAAATTTTGTATTGACCGCAATATACAATGGCATATGATTCCACCACGGTCGCCATATTTTGGTGGATTGTGGGAGGCGGCTGTAAAAAGCGCAAAATTTCACTTAAAACGTGTTGTAGGTGTGAATTCATTAACGTTTGAGCAACTTAATACAATTGAAATAGAAGGTTGTCTTAATTCTAGGCCCATTGGATTTCTGTCCGACGATCCCAACGATCTAGAATGCTTAACGCCTGGCCACTTTTTGATTGGTCAACCAATCACTTCGTTACCCGATCCATCCGTTCGTCATTTAAGTTTCAGCAGGCTATGGCATTATCAAAAGTTACAATCAATGTTTCAGAATTTTTGGGTTTGTTGGTCTCAGGAATATCTATGTGAACTGCAGTATCGACGAAAGTGGAATCAAATTCAGCCAGAGCCAAAATTAAACGATGTGGTCATTCTTAAAGAAGACAATGTGCCTCCATTCAAATGGCCATTAGCTCGAATCGCAGAGTAACATCGAGGTAAGGATGGAATCGTTAGAGTAGTAACAATCCAAGATGGGAACAAAACATTCAAACGAGCTATTACCCGTATTTGTCCTCTTCCAATCGAAATGAACTCAATATCTCCTGTAAACGAATTAGTAAATAACTAATTAGCAATTAAAAAACACTTAATGGTTCGATCTTGTTTTCATTGAATGCTTTGAGTTGTTATTTAAATTTACATTTGGATTTTTAATTAGTAAAGAATTTTATTTGAATCAAGGTTCATGTTTATGTACTTTTATTTAAAATAAGTTTTGCATTGCATAATTTTTTATTTTTTTTTATTAAATAGATAAGAAATTAGAATTAAGCTAAATAAAATATTTTGAAGTATGAAATACTTCAAAGCGGGGTGTATGTTTAAGTTGCTATAAATAATAATAAAAATATGCGTTAAGACAATTATTGTGTAAAGGAAAAATGACCGTATTTATGGAAAACCCGCAATGGTAAAATTAATTACATTTTTAGCTTCAGTAAACCGATCCTTTTTCTTATCCTCTTGTTCACATCATATTATTTATGTAAATAAATGTGGTGGGGGGGGGGGGGGCACATTATAATTTTATATTTTTTGATTTTCGGTTCTCCCTTCGTTTTCTTGTTTTATAGGTATAACTATATATCTATAACTGTAACTGAAACACATTGATACTACTAAACAGCTACTAAAAAATCGCAAAAGCCAACACAAAACGGACACTAGGGTACCTATAATAAATTCTCAAGCTACTACATTGTGTCAACACACACAAGATACAGATAATATATTGGGTTTAATGAAGTAAAAATTATAGAAAGTGAGAGACTATATAATATACTTATTATGTATGTTTAATTTCGGTTTATTGAATAATGTAACCTTCCTAGTTGACGATAAATTAGTCGGGCCTCAATTTGACGTTCAGCACTGTAATGCTCCTATACATAAGAAAAGTAATTGCTACGAAATTATTCATAAATCTCGAATATAATTAGTGGTCTCGGCCTGAGCAGGGTATCGATTTAATCTTGCAGAGGTTTAAATTAAAGTGGGGGATATTGAAGATCTAACAAGACCAGTAATTTGTAGCAGAGTGCCGAGAAAATCGAATGGATGTGTTCGAATTTGAGGCTAATATAATTCTACTTTTAATACGGCTTTATTCCGTTCCGAAACCTTCAGCAGCCTAATTGAACTTCATTCGATACTGAGGTTATTGTCTTTAAAAATTTTGATTTCGCTCAAGCCTTTCGAAAGCTTATAGTGGAGTTACTGACTGACACCTTTATACACTTCCACTTGTTGCTCCATTAATAAAAAAGTTTCAACCAGTTAAAATTTGCAATTCCGGCCGGCAATGTGGCCCTGCTCGAAAAGGAGGTCTTTACCACAAGCCACTTTTGGGCTTGTTAAACCCTGAAGAGCTACCTCGTCAGATAGATTCTCCCGGGATGATGCCTTGGAACGGTTTATTAAATGCGTACCTTTTTGGAAAGGTTCATAGTCAAGGGAACGCAAATAAAAATGTCGAAAACTAGGTCTATAAAATGTAAATGCTAGAGCGGTCCCAGAAAAGGAGCAGATGGGAATGACGCATTTCATACTGCACCATTGCATGGTCATTTAGAAAAAATGAGGAACTACAATCTATCCAGGCATACACAATAAATCTTATTAGTCACAGTCAACAATCTAAACAGGGTGTTAAATCTAAAAATCTAAAACAGAAGTGGCCAAGGATAGATCGCTAATTCCAGCTAATTTCCAGCTAATTTACTATAAAGCAAATTATAACTAAAACTGTCAAATGTGCAGGTTCAATAAACAACTTTGGAAGTTACTGCTGGTACTGGGTTATTTACGTAAGATTTAGTGAACTAATTTACTGAAAAATAAATCTCCCGTGTTTTACATGTTAAAACCTTTAAATTTTTATATTTTTGATTTCCGAAATTCAATAGGTGTTTGATAGATTACAAAAGAAAGAATATATCATTATTCACAACTGCTTTCTGAAGAAAAACTTTGAACTTTGTCATTACTAGAATTGCTTTAGGAACTCGATAACTATTCGGCTATTTTGTAAAGCTTTTAATTTTTTTTCTACGAAACTTAAAAACAGAAAAAAATAATTTGCATTTTTGATTTAAAAATTCCATAGAAAAAGTTGTGTAACATCAGAAAGCATTCGTCGTCGATTTTTTAATTTTATTTATTATTCACAATAATTATTTTATATTGCAACAAAAACAAAAATGCAATGCGAGTATAAAAAAAAATAAAAATTTGATTCAAAAGTTACCATGACTTTTATGCAAAAACAAAGTGAAAAAATTAATTTTAAAATTGAAGACGTCTGAAAATTTGTTAATTTCTAGGAAAATCTAAGGCAGGGTGGTGTAGGTAGAGAAGATTGTTCACATAATTAGGTTCACGTAAAAATGTTCATTCATTTACGTTGCTAAATCTGATTGATGCGAATGGCTTCACAGCTACACAATATAGCCTGAAAATATTGTGTATACCTGAAAGAAATTCCCAAAAAATAAAGTCTTTTTTAATGAAAAGCTACTACAAATTTTCAAGCCAATTTAGAAACACCACTTCTTAGAATTGAGTATGTATAATTAAAAATATAAATTTGGACCGTTACAGTAACAAGAAATCTAAATATTTGTTGCTAAATTGATATACATAATTATATAAAACTTTAAATAGTAGGTACAAATGGTGTCAAATTACATTACAACTAACCTGTAAACTTTATGTAGAGTTCAAATACCATATTATTCCGTAATAAATTCCAACCAAATCTTACCTGAAATTAGAAGAAAAAGAAAATCTAAAATTAGTTTGAACGGCTTAATACTGGGTGAGAATAAATATATTTAAAAATACCACAGCTATAACACCAACAAAAAATATTTGAATAATATAATTTTCGTTATAATAAAAATAAAAGCTTTTTTCTTTAGAAAAAAAGTTAAAAAAGTTTAATAAAAAAAATAAAAAAATTTTTTGATGATAACTTTTAAAGAATTTTATATTTCTTGACTTTCAATGTAATTCAAGCTTGAATACATACAAATTCTGCGAAAATCTTTATTGATAAAAAGTTTTGGTGTGCGCGAGTTATCTTTGCGATTCAATTTTTGTCTGAATAGATAAAATGAATTCAATTACCATTGTTAGTAAAATAACGCTTTGTGGAGAATTGGTTTGGTTTTTCTTTTACCAGATTTAAGATAAAAATCCGATTTGCTAATGCTACATGTACGGCCAAATTAAGGTTTCTTCATTTTTCGTTATTGTTTTAATAAATTAGGTTAATCATAAAGAGCCAGAATTTTACCTTATCTTAATTGAAAACTTAGAATTTAAACTGAAAATTATTTGATAAAAATATTCTGATAGTTTGTGTACACTTAAATAATCATAATTTTATTTTATTGATGTTTCATACCAAAATTCAAAGAAAATTAAATAAAAAACAAATAAAAAATAAATTTATTAGAGCCCTCTACATGTTGACGGCTTATTTGGCAAATTAGCCAATTTCACGAATCCTAGAGAAATTTTAATTTCGAATTTAGTCCTATTGGCAATTTGAATTTATAAATGATATTATGTACAACATTCTAACATCTACAATCATAGTTATATAGTTGGAGTTTTAGCCAAACTGAATACTTTAAAGCGTAGTTTTGTTTAAAAATGAAATCTTTGGTGGTTTTCCGAAAAGAAGCAAGGATTACGTTATTTCGTTGAAATGCTATGATTTTAGTAGGTCAGAATATTTTTATTCAATATTGAAATGGAATTTCTAAATCGTGTGTGATACCTCTAATCAACTATAAGAATATCAATGTTCCTACATTATCTTCAAATGAATTTGGTTAGTTGAATGATACGAGTATTTTTACTAAAACTAGATTAAGACAGTGACTAAGATTAATAACCGGTTAAGTATTAAAATAAAAGCTTTGTGGTTACTACAGTTTACTAAATTTAAATAAATTTATTTGAAATATTTTATTTGACAGTTGCCAAATATAATTGCAAAATGGAATGACTTCAATACTTTAACGCTTACAGTTAAACTTCTCTCATAATAAACACACTTTTAATTTTTTCTTTGATTTTCTCCTGTAAAAAACGCAGAAATTATCCTATACAGAACGCTTTCTCTCAGCGATTCCATTGAAGTACTACAGTACAGTTTCCATCTCCGTGTCGCTTAATCAAAAATTAATTACCAAATTGATTATTACCTCACCACAATAAAAAAAACCTTGATTTTCCGAACAAGGTTTAAGAAGATGGTTCACTGCTCTACGCCAAATAGGCGCGGAATACTTTAAGCAAAAGCCGGTAACACGAAAATCTAATATCTAGATTATCGTGGTGACCCCTCCTTGATAACTTTTCATTTGATACACCTCTAATTAACAGAAGTGTAAACATTATTAAGTTTAGATTCTTGCAGCTTGAAATTCAGATTTATTTTAATTATTGCTTAGTTTTAAAGTTTTTGCATTTTTAAAATCTTCGATTTTCTGAAATTTTTAGATTTTTAAATTTTTAGGGTTACAATATTTTTAAAATTTAATTTTTTAAAATTTTAACTTTTTATAAATTTGTGATTTTTGGTTAAATGTTTTTAGATTTTTTAATTTAACAATTAATATCTTTCGGATTTTGTTTTTTTCATAAATTTTCAGAGCGGATCCTCAAAAATACAAATTAATGTGTCACATTAAAAAGGAAAGCCATATTCATCTAAGCGCGGAAAGGACCAATGCTAAACGTTTTTGAAGAATTTCTTATTTTAGTTAGTATAACGCACATATTATTACAAACGTAATTATTTTTGAAATATTTCTGACGTTTTCCGGTCACCATTGCGCGGAAGGTCGAATTCAAAGCGGCTTTGGGGAGTTCTCTGTATTAGTATCTCAATAATTATTAAAAAATACAAATTTTTCAAAACTGTCCCAATTTATATGAATGTTAGAATTTCAAAAAATCGTAAAGGTGTGGGTTTGGGGGCGGAACCCTCATCCTCTAAGGTATAAGGCGAATCAAATAATTTTTTAAAAATTATATCTAAAAACTTATTTTTTAGGGATTTGTTTTATTTTGGTTTATACTTACCAACGCTTTCTAGAATTTAGATTTTAGATTTTTTGGTTCTACATTTTCAAGTCTATGGGATTTTCAGATTTATAGGTTTAAGATTTTTAGGTTTCTAGGTTTTAAAGCTTTTGGAGTTTTATCTAAAGAAAATTCTAAAAATCTAAAAGCACAAATACTTTAAAATCTAAATAAACCTAGAAGAGCCGAAAATTCTTAAAACCTAAATCCAAAAAATGAGAAAATCCAAAATCCCAGTTAGATTTTGAAGTTTGTAGGTTTCTAGATTTTTAGGCAAGCTGTAGGTTTATTTGGCTTTAATTTTTTTTTTTGTTTTGGATTTTGAATTTTAAATTTTTAGGTTTTCGGATGCTTTCGAGATAACATCTGGATTGCGGCAAAGAGACACAATAGCTCAAACTCTCTTCAATCTTTCATTGGAGTACGTCATTCGTCAGATCAATATCGCGAAGCGCAGCTGCCTGTATTATAAATCAACCCTGCTATTAGCTGACGATTTGTATTCCGGGTCGTAACATCATCTAATTAAGATCAACGAAGCGAAGACTAAATACATGGTCATCACAAGAAGGTAGCCGCAAGGGGTATTTATTTCAGGAGATGTACAATAAAAGAAGGTGAATGAGTCCAAATACTTGGGATCGCTGATCACTAAGCAAAACTCCTTTTCTTTGGATATTTGATCGAAGATCGGATCAGACTACCGAGCATTTTCAACATCAAAATATTCAAGTCTCCTCATATATATCGTGCAAAATAAAACTGGACAACTACAAAGCGCTGATAAGACCAGCTATCATCTTTGGTTGTGAATCTTGGACACTGATGTCACAAAACATCCAGACAATTGCTGTAACTAAGCGTAAGATCATCAGAAGAATTCTCGGTTCCCAAAAATTATTTCGATAAAATCGACATCATCGGATTTATAAAATCGTCAAGGCTATGATGGCTTTAGCACGTTCTTCACGTCCAAAAAATCGGACGACTACACAGGTTTTGGAGTCGGCACCAACGAAAGTAGGACCTCATTGAACGCATCCAACCCGGTGAGTGGACGACGTTGAAAGGGACTTAAATACACTCGATCACCGTGTCTGGCATTCTTTTGCGTCGGATCGAACTATTTGGAGGAGCATCGTTTAGGCGGCCAAATCCCTTCATGGAATGTAGTGCCAGCGGTGGGGGAGGGTCAAAAATAATAAAATTATGCTCTGCCGCGTGGTCATTTTGTATATATGTAAATGATGTAATTCTTCTTCTTCTTCTTCCGCTGGCGCTACATTCCATGAACGGATTTGCACTATATAATTTAGCTCCGATACAGACTTGGTCATATGATATAGTGTGCCATCTTTTTGTTTAATACTTTGAAGCGCTGTCAATTGACAAGGCGAGTACGTGGTTTACAAACAACGGGAAATAAAGAAATGTTAGTTCAGCGATTACTGATGGACACTTTAAAGAGGGGTAGTAGTGAAATAGAAGGAGAAAGGATCGAAGGTGATATAACTGGTGAAACAAGGATACAGAATTCGCAACATGTGCCGGAGAATAGCAATGGGAAGTACTCGCTTGGAGAGTCGGATTATGAGAAGGATACATATTCTAGAAGGGACGTTACTGGATTGAACTCTGATCAGTGAATTAAGAATGTTGAAGTCATCATGGAGGTTCATCAGCTGGATGAAAGGTTGGTGTGAGAAATGAACTGTGAACTGGTATGAGTCGGTCATTGACAGGATGACAAAATTCACAAAAAGTGGATCCGAGTAAAACAAGGATTAATCGAATACTAATTCGAGATGTGTCAAATAGCCAAAGAACAAATAGAAGAGGAAAATATAATTTACTACATAATCATGGGCATGAACGAATACAAATTAAGTTCAGCATTAAAGTTGATCAGAGTTACTTTTCGAAAATTTATAAAGGGCTTTAGCAGAATTGCTGCTTCTTTAAATATGAGTTGTTAAAACCGGATGTTGAGTTTATTTTTTTAGAAAAGCATATGATTGAAGGAGTTGTTGGTAGGAAGGCCCGTGTTGAGTATATATTCATTAGGACGTGAGACGCCATACAGATCCGGTCATGTTTTTTAGCAGGAAAACAATGGACGCTAAGTCAAAGTTGCATAGCTTAGGGCTTGAAACAGTGGCTCTGATATATATCATTAAGCGGTTTAGGCCATATTTGTTCGGAATGCAATTCGCGGTAGTCACGGATTGTAACGCGCTAAGGCTGACGTTAAACAAGTGAGACATGAATAGTAAAATAGAAGGGTGGACGCTATTTTTAGAGGAGTTTACTCTTGAGATGATACACAGAGCAGGCGATAAGATGAAGCATGTAGACACACTAGTTTATTATATGGAATCAAAAGAGAAAGACTTATTTTTAGAGAGAGTAATATTAGACAGCTTGAGGACGAAAGTATTCAGAATACAAAAAGACGAATAGAGGAACAGAGGTTAAGAGGATATAATTTAAGGGACGGCATAGTATACAGGAAAAACGGAAATAAATTACAACTGTTAGTTCCAGAAAGCATAATTAGGTCACTAAAGTATACATCTCATGATAATATGGGGCATATTTGAAGCGAGACAAATTGTGAATTAATAAGGCAACAGTTTTATTTTGAGAAAATGAAGGAACGGTTAACGCGACATACTAACGACTGTATAGTGTGTATATCTTACAACCTAAAATCTGTACCTAAGGAAGCGTTATTACATTCTGCAGATAAAGGAAATTGCCTGTTTGAAACATTACATCGTTGATTGAGTATATTATAGATATTATCACTGCGGAATACAACAACAACTTAATTTTTTGTTTCATCTTTCACATGGCCAACGAAGAGCAAATCAATTTTGGTTTTGGTTTAAGAAGAACAGAGCCAGGTTTCAATATAACAATGCAGCTAGAAAGGAATAAAAACAATTTTTGGTTTGTTTGGTTTTTATTATACTAACACTAAACCAAAAAACATCATGCTTTATAAAAAAATCAAATGTTTTACTCTTTCACAAGCAATAAAGAAATATAAAATCAAATGGTTTACTCTTTCTTTCATAAGCAATAATGAAAAATATATTTTTCCTTGAAGTTTCAAAAAAATTAAAAAATAAAATATTAACACGTTGAAGCTCAATTTACAATAGTTTGTTGTATAATATTTCACTAATATCGATATCCTAAGGAAAATGTATAAACCAATGCTTTAAGATGTTTAAAGCAAACGAAAAGTAAAAACAATTGCATCACTTGATGTGTTGTTCTTGTTCGTTTTCAGTAGCCTCCTTTTTATTGTACATATTCAGTTGTTTTTTTTACCAAACGTGAGTGAGACAATATTTATTGTGCGAGTTTCTCTGCACGAAACCAAACTACCACATAGAAAACTCAAGGAAAGTTTTCTTTTTTTAGAGTCAGGACATTTTGTGTTGACTCTCGGCTCGGGTTAAAGTACGGGGGGATTTAGATATTTCTACATTTTTGGTAGATATTTTTTTAAAATAAATAACAATAAAAATAACAAATAAACCATACAATGGAGTAATTTTTACAAAATTATTTAAGTAGGGTCATAAAAACTTTTTTTACGCATAATTGCATCAATAAACCAACGAATATCCACAAAATTGTTGATAATTAAGTGACACTTTTATCATAAAAAAACTGTCGAATTTGTGACTAAATTTTCAACAAATATTTCAAAAATATTCCACCAGAAACCGGCAAATTTGATTTACCAAATGTTCGTTTACGCGTGACAATCGGCGTCAACCCCATCCACCATTTTTCATCCATATTGTGACAATTTTTTGTCACATTTTTTTCCACCAATCACCATTTTATGTGAAATTTTTGTCGCTTTTTTGTGGCATGTGGTTACTCGGGTTGTTTGTGCGAGTTTCTCTGCACGAAACCAAACTACCACATAGAAAACTCAAGGAAAGTTTTCTTTTTTTAGAGTCAGGACATTTTGTATTTGGGGGGGGGGGGGGGGGGGGGGGGATTTTGATATTTCTACATTTTAGGTAGATATTTTTTTTAAAATAAATAAAAATATCAAATAAACCATACAATGGAGTATTTTTTACAAAATTATTTTAGTAGGGTTATTAAAAATTTTCTTACGCATAATTGCATCAATAAACCAACAAATATCCACAAAATTGTTGATAATTAAGTGATATTATAAAAAAATTATCGAATTTGTGGTTATAATTTCAACAAATAGTTCATAATTAGTTCCACAGTTAAACCACCAATTATTCATAAAATATCGAGAAATATTTGACTTTATTACCATAAAAAAACTGTCGAATTTGTCACTAAATTTTCAAGAAATATTTCAAAAATATTCCACCAAAAACCGACAAATTTGATTTACAAAATGTTCGTTTACGCGTGACAATCGGCGTCAACCCCATCAACCATTTTTCATCCATATCCATGGTTACTCGGATTATTAATTGTTTTCATTACTTATTATGAAAATGGAATTTTGTTCATACATATTTCAACTGCAATAATAAGAAAGCCTACTGCAATAATAAGAAAGCCTACTGCAATAATAATTAAATTGTGGAACGCAAGCAAAAACAAAACAGACGAAAAAATAAAAACAAAACAACGAAAACCGAAAGATACACCCATTTACACCAATATTAATACAAATACATATTATAAGAAAAAAACAATTTTGCAGTTTCTAAGCTGCTAGAAGAGCTAAACTAGTTTCAAACAATTTTATCTCTATTTATAAGCGATATAGGAGACGTCCCGAGTAACCACGTGTCACAAAAAAGCGACAAAAATTTCACATAAAATGGCGATTGGTGGCAAAAAATAGGACAAAAAGTTGTCACAATATGGATGAAAAATGGTGGATGGGGTTGACGCCGATTGTCACGCGTAAACGAACATTTTGTAAATCAAATTTGTCGATTTTTGGTGGAATATTTTTGAAATATTTCTTGAAAATTTAGTCACAAATTCGACAGTTTTTTTATGGTAATAAAGTCAAATATTTCTCGATATTTTATGAATAATTGGTGGTTTAACTGTGGAACTATCATAATTATGAACTATTTGTTGAAATTCAAACCACAAATTCGATAGTTTTTTTATAATATCACTTAATTATCAACAATTTTGTGGATATTTGTTGGTTTATTGATGCAATTATGCGTAAGAAAAATTTTTTTGACCCTACTTAAATAATTTTGTAAAAAATACTCCATTGTATGGTTTATTTGATAATTTTATTATTATTTATTTTTAAAAAAATATCTACCAAAAATGTAGAAATATCAAAATCTGCCGTACTTTAACCCGAGAGTCAATACAAAATGTCCTGACTGTAAAAAATGAAAACTTTCCTAGAGTTTTCTATGTGGTAGTTTGGTTTCGTACAGATAAGCTCGCACAAACAAAAAGTTCAGTCTACTCATCAGGTACACAGGTAGCTACGACCAAACACAAACTACAAAAAAAAAATTCCAACTTCATACATTAACTATGAGGCAAGAACGTAGTGACTTAGCAAATTATAAATTCACCAAATCAAAAATGATCAAAATCTTTTTTTTTTTTTGGGGAGCAAAATGAACATATATTTTGTCACAAAATACCCGCATAAATATGTTCCAAATTGTCAACTTTTTTTGTGGCAAAAAGGAACTTACATTTTGTGACAAATTGGTGACTAAATTTTTTTTTTTTTTTTGGGTGGTAAGGTTAGGTTAGGTTTGGGTGGCGGTCCACCAGGACCAGGCATAGACACAAAAAGGTCCGTAGCCATACCACAAATTAAAAATTTTTCCTCCAACTCATTGAAACCACTTTGAGCTTGCTATGAAGCGCTGGATACTCCTGACGTCCTTCTCGCTGAGCTCCGCCAGGTCGTTGAACAGGTGTGCCCCTAGAAAATTCAGTCTGTTTCGTGCCAGACGAGGACAGGTGCAAAGAAGATGAAGTACTGTCTCTTCCTCCTCTTCGTCTTCGCAACTACGACAGTAGTCATGTGAGAAGAAACCAAGTCTACTTGCATGTCTGCCTATGAGACAGTGCCCCGTAATCACTCCAACAACCACACTGATCTGACTCCGCTGAAGTGAGATCAGCTGTTTGGATCTCGCCAAGTTCAACTTTGGCCAGATTTGCCGAGTTATTACGCATGAGGTACTATTTGACCATCTGTCATTCGTCAACTTACTGGCTTCCTCCTGAAGCAGCAGTTTACATACCGCAAGAGGAATTTCAATATCCTTTTTGCTGTTTGAAATGTGGTCCGTTGTACCACGTCGAGCCAGTTCATCGGCTTTCATGTTCCCCGTACTAACGAAATGTCCTGGCACCCATATGATATGGATGTTGAACTGATCTGTCATCTCGTTAAGAGATGAGAGACAGCTCTGGACTACTTTCGACGTGAGAAGGTGTGATTGAAGCGCTTTAATGGCTGCCTGACTGTCCGTATATATGCGAATATCACTAGTCGATATTACATTATACCTCAACCAGTCCGCAACTTCCTTTATCGCAGTTACCTCAGCTTGAAAAATGCTGCAGTAGTCAGGGAGACGAAAGGAGAGGTTTAACATGAGTTCCTCGCAGAACACCCCAGCCCCTACTCCTCTATCCCGTTTTGAACCATCAGTGAAGAAGTTCAAAACTCCTGGTTCCAAAACTGTATCCATCATCCAGTCCTCTCTAGATGGTATAATAGTCCGGAACTTTCTATCAAAAGATAGTGACGGGACAGTATAGTCGGTGGTCTTGGGAAGCCCTTTGTTACAAAGTATAGATGAGTGCCCTGTGTTATTACAGGTCCACATTAAGGTGGATTTCAGTCGTATGGCAGTGCTAGCTGCCCACTGTTTTCCCATGATATCTAGAGGAGTTAGAAATAGCAGAGTCTCCAGTGCCTGAGTGGATGTGCTCCTCATTGCACCACTGATCCACAAAGAGATTGTTCTCTGAACTTTTGTCAACAACTTTAGGTTGACAGTTTTGTCCAGAGCAGGCCACCAAACTGTTACCCCATACAGAAGAATGGGTCTAACTACTGCTGTGTATAGCCAAAGGACCATGTGGGGATCCAGCCCCCAACCTTTCCCAATTGCATTTTTGCAGGAGTATAGCGCTACCGTAGCTTTCTTTACCCTTTCCGTAATATTCGGTTTCCAGTTTAATTTACTGTCTAAGACGAGACCCAAGAACTTTGCTTCACCTGTAAAAGCCAAGTTGAAACCATTTAAAGTAGGAGGATCGACATGAGGAATTTTATATTTCCTAGAGAAGAGAACCAATTCGGTTTTCTGTGGGTTCACACTTAGCCCACAACCATTGGTCCATAATGAAAGAATGCCCAGAGCATTTTGAATAAGCTCGCTAAGTGTCCCGGGATATTTTCCCCGAACGCCAATAGCGACATCATCCGCATAGGCAACCACCTTGAAGCCAGTATCCTCCAGCCTCAGCAACAGATCATTTATGACCAAGTTCCAGAGAAGGGGGGACAGTACGCCACCCTGCGGCGTGCCTCTGCTTGCAAATCTTCTGACGGAGGATTTCCCCAGACTGGCATTTATGATTCTGCCTCTTAGCATCTGATCTATCCAGTCCTTAAGAGAATCCTCCACTCCTAGATTCGAAAGTGCCCGAGTTATAGCCCCTGTTAGCACGTTGTTAAAGGCTCCCTCAATGTCCAAAAAGGTTACCATCGCGTAGTCTCCATATTCGAAAGATTTTTCAATGAAATATGTGAGAGAATGAAGAGCAGTTTCTACAGATCTCCCCTTGCAATAGGCATGTTGAGATTTGGACAGCTTTTCCGGCACAATCGTGCCTCTAATATGAGCTTCTATTTGTCTTTCCAGTATTTTAAACAGGAAAGAAGACAAGCTGATTGGTCTAAGGTCTTTGGGACTGCAATGTGAGCGTTTTCCCGCCTTAGGTATGAAGACAACCTTCACTTCCGTCCATTTACTGGGAATGTGACATAGTTCTAGGCTGGCTCTAAAAATTACCTCTAACCAGGGAATGGTTAGATCCGTAGTTTTTTGTATATCCGCAGGGATAATACCATCAGGCCCTGGTGACTTGTATGGTTTAAAACTGCTTATAGCCCACAGAATCTTTCTTCTGCTAATAATTTGACCTACGAGGCTGCTTGCCCTTTTACCTACTGATAAAGTAGGTGCAGATTCGGAACAACCAGGAAAGTGAGTCTCCAATAGTAGTTCCAGCGATTCCATACTATTTGTGGTCCATGCTCCATCCGGCCTTTGAAGGAAGCTTGGGATGGATGGACTAGTAGATAGTACTTTGCGAAGCCTGGACATCTCTGAAGACTCCTGAATTTTACCACAGTATAGTCTCCAAGATCTGTTCTTTGCGCTTCTTAGCTGATATTTGTAAATTTTGAGGACTTCCTTATAGGAGTCCCAGTCTACAGCGGCTTTTGTTTTCCTTGCTGTTTTGAAGAGTCTCTTGCACCGTTGACGTATTTGTTGAATCTCCTTTGACCACCAAGGTGGCCGAGATTTGCCCCTAGGCCTGCTAAGAGGGCAAGAGCCTAAAACCGCTTCATTAAAAGCGCTGGACAGTTCGTCCACTAATCCATCGAGTTCTACCGTAGTTTTTGGAGGTTCAGGCACCTGCACTGGTAGTGAATTCCCCAGAATAGTTCTGAAAATATCCCAGTCGGTTTTCCTCCTGTTCCTGTAGAGAGGGCTGTTCGGAAAGACCAAGCTCATTTCAAATTGAAGATAACAGTGATCAGAAAAAGAGTGGTCTTCCGAAACTTTCCAATTTAATAGTTTGGTCGTCAAAAAGTTTGAGACAAGTGTAATATCCAATACCTCCTGTCTATTTCTATTTATAAAAGTCGGCTTATTGCCTATGTTACATATATGAAGGTTAGTACTTAGAATGTAATCAAGGAGTAACTCACCTCGTTCATTTGTGTCCGTACTTCCCCAGATTGTGTGATGAGAATTTACATCACTCCCAAGGATGACTCCAACCTTACGCTTCTGAGCCTCCAAAATTGCCTCACCCAGAATGACTGGTGGAATGTTCACTGCATCATAGGCTAGGTAGGCTGATATTAGCCAGAGGCTTCGTTTATTGACCTCAATGCTGACCGCTGCCACATCTTCATTGCTGAAGTTTGATAGCAGAAAACAATTTATATTATTTTTAACGAGAATGCACGACCGAACCCTACCTTCTTGTTCCGTGTGCATTAATCTATAACAGGGTGTCTTGAGTCCAAGTACCCGGTCACCAGCCACCCAAGGTTCTTGGATCAAGACAATATCCGTCCCTTCCTTTCCAATTTTTAAAAGTAGAGCAGCTGATGCTGCCTTTGAGTGGTGTAGGTTAATCTGCAAGAACGTCACCATTCTTAGACTTCCTTCCCTACCACTGTATCACCAGAGTCCTCCCCTGATGATGTGAAGTCCTCTGAGATTCCTCTTAATGACTCCAAGGACATTGTTATCTCCGTATCCGTGGAGATGATTTCCACCAGGCTGTTCCCGTCTTGAAGGAGCCCAGATGAGCTTCCTGCAGCTTCCTCAGATTCCGGAGCCTCCGGCTTGTCCGCATCCTTCTTGTAGATTTTGAGTGTGACTGCACTGAAACCATAGCTTACCATACCATTTGTTTTTTCCAGCGCAGTCAGTGACTCTCTGTTTAGAATTATGACGGCCGACCTGTAGTCGGCCCGTGGCTCCTCGAGCTTAGCAACTTTCCAGTTGTGCGTTGGCAAATCTGGGTTGCCAACCTGCAACAACTGGAGTATCACCTTTGGATCGCTAGGCTCCGAAGGAATCCACACCCTGGCTCTTGGCCTACAGGGGATTTCTTCTCTAGCTTTAACAGCAAGGCTGGCTCCGGGCCATACCTCGCCTAGTCTTTCCACTGCCTTCTTGTAGAGCAGAAGAGATCTCTGATCCACACATGCAGTCAGTTTCACCTGGTTCCTGTGCCAACCCGCATCCCGACAAGTCGGAGCAGGTCCTGGGTTTTCTGCAAGGATATCCAGGTAAATGGTGGTTAAGGCCCTTTCCACCTTTCTCCAATTGGCGGGCGTGATACTGCCATCCTCCTGGGACTGGTCAACAACTGCCACAACCAGCTGATCCTTGAGTACCTCGTTAAAAGGCCTCATTTCGGTAGCATGGAGCTTAGTTCGTTTTGCGATCTTTGGACTATCCTCCTGAGATCTGTTCCTTTTAATCTTTAAGCCGGCTGAAGGACCTTCCGACATCTGTTCGGTGACTTTTTTCGCCCACACAAGCGTAGCTTTGTCTTTCTCCGACCTGTCTTCTGGAGGGATATTATTTATCTTCTCCAGGGCCCTCCATGCCTTTCTCCTAGTATTATATGTTGGTTTTGAGGAACCAGCTTCATTGGTGCTTTGGTTCCGAATTATAATTCTTTGCTCAGGCCTGGTGGCCCGAGTGGAGGGACCAGCCTCATCTAAGCTTTTGTCCCGTTGTTTATTGGCAGGTTTAGAGATAGGCCTAAAGACCCGAGTCTCCTTCTCTACCTTTTCCGGTTTTGTAAGAGAACCGGACTCTTTTGTTTGTTTTGTTCCTTGGTCTCCCATATTTGGTCCCACGAGTAGCGGAGAAAAGAGTGTCCATCTGTGCAGAGATCCGCAATACACAGATAAGGCTACTTAATCCGGAGGGCGCCAGGTATCCGGATCCACCGTTTGCGACTGAGCTAGTTTTTAGACTGGGCCCTCAGCCTGGCCGGTTATCGGCACGGTACGAATAACACCTTAACCCAGCCCAGTGATTTGTTTAAGGTTGACTCCTTTAGCGCCGTGTTTTGGCCTAGAAGCCGAAAAAATCAGCAATCTAGTTACCAGCAGCCACCACGAGGAGGTAACACGAGCACTTGCGGAAAGCTGCAAGTTACGGAGCCTATCGGCTTGCATCCCCCGAGCAACTTCCCACCTAGCTGCCAAACTAGGCCTAGCTGTTGGGTGGTAAAATCAACATTCATTTTGCCACAAAATCCCCACATAAATAAGTTCCAAATTGTCAACTTATTTTGTGACAAAAAGGAACTTACAAATTGTGGCAAATAGGTGACTAAATTTTTTTTTTTTGGGTGGTAAATTCAACGTACAATTTGTCACAAAATACCCGCATAAATAAGTTCCAAATTGTCAACTTTTTTGTGATCACCATTTTTGGTTACTCGGGGTTACTCGATCGTAGCGGCAAAAATCTCGGTGGTATTATATTAATATATTCAATCAACGATTACATCTATATCATTTAGACCCTCTAGAAAAGATAAAGAAGAAAAATATATATGTGCTACTGGCAGTATGTGCATTCACTAAATAAATTAAACTTTTTACAATCAGAACAACGAACACCGCGGAAGAATGTAAACATTTGTTAACTTACTTTGGGTACTACAGCGTACCAAAGCGGATAGTATCTGATAGAGGTACGGCATTTACTTCGAAGGAATTTGAGAAGTTTGTGAACGGCATCACCTAATTCGAATGGTCAGGTTGAAAGTTACAATATAGTGTTAGTTCCGTTATTAGCAAAGTTGACTTATGAGGGCGAAGGCCAGCGGGACTAATTTCTAGGGCAAGCGGAATACATCTTGAATAATACCTTAAACAAATCAATCAGTGAGGTACCGTCCTAGGGTGTTATTTGGTATAGTACAACGAAATTCGGGAATGAAGGAAATAAAGGGTAAGTGGTCAGTGGATGAAAGTCGGAATATTACGAAAATTAGGGACAGTGCAAGGAATTCTATGGATCGAGAGCAAGCATATAACAAAAAGTATTATGACGGGAAGGTTCGCAAATCAGTGAAATACGAGGAAGGGAGTTTAGTGATGCTGCGGGAAAATCCAAGAGTAGCAGTAAACTACAAACTAGAACGAGGTTTAAAGGACCTTATAGGCTTGTAAAGTTTTGGACAGGGACCGATATTTGATCAAAGATATCGAAAGGTATCAAGTTTCAGGACGACCATTTGAAGGTATATTTGATTCAAGGAATATGCGGTTATACTCTGGGATCAGTGACCAGCAAAATAAATTAACGAAAAATGAAATAGGCAAGGAATGGTTGGAAGAAAACAGAATACGATGATGTAGAGTATTTAAACTCAGAATATGAGACGGAGTATCTTGGTTAACATATAAAAAATAATTCGTATTCAATGTTTTGTCGAGGTACTACATAGAATTAAGAATTAGGAAAAAGAGGCATTTATAATAAATTAATTGCTAATGTGTATGTATAAAATCAATACCGTAAATAAAAAAAAATATGTCGGTTATGTAATTCGAATTAAAATTCAATTTTATGGTTTAAAGATAATTAAGATTACGAATACATTAACAATTACAAGAATTAAATTGAATTATATAAAGATAACAAAATGTATGAAAAATGTTATTTTGTATGGGCTAGCTGGCGAGGTCGCTGAATTAGTCAGGTAGCCGAGCTGTAAGGTTTTTATAAACGTTAAAAATATATTATGAATACATGCATATGAGACATGTAAATAGAGTGATAATAGCACTCTGGATTTAGACAATGTAGCAAAACAAGCTACACGTCGCGTCGTGACAAAAGTAGGCGATGAAAGAAAAAACAGAAGAAGGCAACAATTAAAGAAAATCAGTAATCAACAACGGAACCATACTACATATTTCAAAAGCGTATAAAAGATAATAATAAAATAAATCTTAATTACAAGAAGGTATTTTATTGTAAAATATATCAACTATTACAAGGTGTTTTTTAGAATTTTAGATTTTTAGGCTATTATGGGTTGGTATCTTTATCCAACATAAAAAAATCTCAAAACAGCAAAAAATCTTAAAAATCAAATTTTTTAAATATAACAAATTTTTGAAATATTATTCTAATTTGCTTTATACCTTAGAGGATGGTGGCTGCCGCCTTAAACCCCCGCTTTGACGATGTTTTGAAATTCATAGAGATTTGAGCTTTTTTGAAAACTTTGTTTTTTACAATAATAATTATTCACATACTAAAATTAAAAACTACCCAAAGCCGTTTAGCATTGGACCCTTTGCGCAAGGATGCAAAAAAACACGTCAGAAAAATTTCAAAAATATTTACATTTGTAACAATATTTACGTTTGTATTTCACATACTAAAAAAACACGTAAAAACATAAAGTATTACAAGACAGAGGACGTTGTACGCGATTGTGATTTAGTAGATTTATACTTTAGTGTTGTATGCAATCAGAAGTCAACCGTTATATGTACGAAAAGAACTAATAGCTCTTTGCATTATGATAATGTGAAAGCGATCCATTTAGATGGAACCGCTGGAATCGTGAAAATTGCAACCTGCCAACAGGAACACAATTTTAAAACAATCCTGTATTATGATTGTGTCGTTAAAATTAATTTAAATATTATACCGTTCGCTCAATTTATTTCATGTCATCATGATGTATAGACTTTAGGCAAATTTCTGTCAGACGTAAGAAAGGAAATAGAAATGACTACCAAGCAACTGAACGGTCATTATTTTGTTGTTGACTGGTCTTGGGGGCGCTAATAAATGCAATTAACAGCAGTTTCAATTCAATGAATGGAATGACCGAATACATTGAAGAGAGCTTTAATTGGGTAGAATTTCAAAAACCGCCCAGGAAAACGATCGAGCTCCAATATTTATTTGCTGTTCGCATTTTGTGAATATAACCACAATTCAAATAAAAAAAAACTGCCCAAAGTAACTAAAGAACATCGCAATATAATTTTGGATTTTTTCTATGCCATACTTTGCAAAAAATCTATTAAATGTGTGGGCGAGTTAGAGAACGAAAAGTTTCGAACGGTACACGATTCGGTTCGTCGATTTGTTAATTTTCCAAATAAAATTTCAAGAGCCCTACGGCTCATATCAAAACCGCAATAAGTGGTTAGAATTTCTAAATGTATGCCCTTTTCAATATAGTCATTATATCATCCAATTTCCCAGATTCAATCTATTTGGTATAATAGGGACGCACCAGTGAGGAATTTTTTTTTTATAAAATCGATGTCTCTGTCCCTGAGAGTCGCGGTAAAATGATTGTTACCACAAATATTTTTCTGTCAATAACAAATGGGTCTCGGTCATCGTATTTACGTGGGTGTAATTTTATTTGATAGCCCTTGTCATAGGCTAACTATCGCATAATAATAACAAATGCTTGAAAGATATACTGTATTATCGGTGTCAATACGTGACCGTAGGTAATCTTTAGTTGATGATTTTGCCTCTGGGGAGAATAAAACTACAAGCTATAAACCGAATCTGTATGTTAATCATCGTTCCACAGATATATTGTGCTTTTATATACGTAAAGAACATAATTTAATTGATTTTAGAACGATTCAAAAAACATAAATCACTTATGTGTTTGGTACAGGATCCTTTTCTATTTTTTACGATGATAACGAGTCTTTTTTTTCTCAAATGACCTGTGAAGTTGGTTTCGATAGTAATTTTCATCTTCTGTTGTAGTTTCTC
Source organism: Tipula helvola (assembly GCA_963556165.1). Lineage (NCBI taxonomy): Eukaryota > Metazoa > Arthropoda > Insecta > Diptera > Tipulidae > Tipula > Tipula helvola. Next base: position 145,886,197 of record OY744481.1, on the reverse strand, counting down.
GTTTTAGCATTCAACAATAGTCTGCTAACATATTTATCTTGGTGAAAACGTTCACTTATCACCTTCATCTTCATTGTAATCACCTAAGTTTTCAGGACAAAAATCCAGATGTGAATCTAGGAAATGAAGCTTCAAGTTCATTAGGCATCCCATTTTTTTCGAAATTGTCTACCATTTTTTTCACAAGATTCACATAATGAGGGCTCTTATTGTTTCCAAGGAACTTTTCAGCAACATTAGGAAAACTAAGCCAAGCGGCCTTTTCTATGTTTGTCATCTTTGATGTAAAATTCTCATCCCGGAACATCTTCCGAATTTCAGGCCCATCAAAAATGCCTTCTTTTAATTTTGCTTCGCTTTTATCAAGTATGTCACTGACCCTTCTTATCTACTGTTTCATTAACCCGAGTTTTATGTGTAACGGCGGAAGCAGTATTTTTGAATGATTGACTAAGGGTTCTTTCAATGACATTGTATTTTTCTTTATCTAGATTCTTTCTAAGTTCCCAATCTTTTTTTTGATAGTGATTACCACGGTGTCTACGGTCTCTACTGTCACATAATCATTGAAAGCATGAATATTTTGTATATCCAGGCTGCTGTCCTAACATCATTGTAATGATTTTCAGATCACCGCATATTTGCCAGTTATGCTCCTTGTATTTTACTTTATCTAAAACATACTTTATTGTTTCGTATTCCTCTTTTAATTTAGTAGAATGGGCTATAGGGACACCGGCGTAGGTGTTGCCGTTATGTAGAAGTACTGCTTTTAAACTTCGAATAGAAGAGTCTATAAAGAGCCTCCATTGTTCAGGGACATAAACATTTAGTTTAAATTTGTTCATCAGACCCTGAACATCTGTGCAATAAACCAGTGATTGATCCTCACTTACAGTATAATATTTCCTGAAATCCTTCTCTCTATTTCTGTAAAAAGATGAATTGGTACCTTTTTTGAGAAAATCATGCTTCTTCAATTCTGCTTCAATATACTCTGCCATATTTTTTGAGGCCATATTCTTCTTGTAAAATTATTTAATGATATTTGATCAAAAAGTTGTAGACCTTTACTTCGTCGGTTACTCTTGTCTTCCCCATCATTATCTTCTTAATCACAGGTTTTCTACTTCTTCGATTTCCTCCTCTACACCGTTATCAACTTCGATGGAACTTTCTATCTGGCTATCAATTTCCATTTTCTCATCATCATCTACTGTCAAAGAATTTGTGCTGATTTAAATTGAAGCCGTTCACTTCTATTTTGCAAAAATAACAGTTTTGTTTTGAGTTGGGTCTTTGCCATATTGTAGGAACTATGAATTTAAGATCCTTTTTATTTTACTTTTTTTATAGTGGCTCATCATAGTGAGACAAAGGCAGAAAATCATTTTAGGAAACCATGGTTTATCTTCGTCAAGTATTGACATATTAAAACAATCAAAATAAAGCTCTTTTACTTGCTTCAGATATTTTTCTGTGATATTTTAAAATTTCAAAAATACCACATACGTAACAGAAAACATCGGTATCCTGAACACAAACGTGAGTTTTTCTTGTAACCCTAAACTCTTCAGAGGCCAAGTCACCAACCAATGAAGAGCTACGGTCGCATGATGACGACCCCTGCGGGCCCGCTTTCCCACCCTGACCAGGGTGGGATCCCTCCCCTGCATGGTAATCTTATTTTTACCTACCTTTTCCTTGAAGGCATTGTCCCTCACCTAGAAACTTAGCCGGAAGGACCGGTTGCCCGCTTTCACCACGGGGAGGTGTGTCAGTTACATAAGTAGATTAAAAAAAAATTATGAAAAGTATTAAATTTGTGACTTTGACGTTAAGTGATCTTAGTGAATGACCTCATCAGTAAAGTTCACCAAAAATTCTTTAGGTACATCTCTGAACTCCTTAGGCTCAGTTATATAAGTAAATGTACAAATTCATTTCACTTACGAAAAGCAAATTTCATACACATTTACTCCGAGTCTCAGGTTCATTAATCGCTTCCAATGTGAAGCATCATAATGAAATTATATCGTCGGTTTGCGAGAATAGTGACACATCTCAAAATATCATATTTTTGAGGAAATCGATTTGAATTTTTTTTTTTTTTGGTATAAAATAGTTGAATTCATCAAATTCAACGTCACATCTATTGAAAATTATGGGTAGTTTAGAAATGACACTATGCCAGATTAAAGATTATTACATTTAAAGGATTTTTTCCTATTATCTCAAAATTGTTCATTTTTGAGATGTGTCACTATTCTCGCAAACCGACGATATTAATTGCCTTGCTATGGCTAATGCACGGAAAAAAATAAACTGGTCCTCAGCTAAGAAAACGGACTTTTAGTTCAAGAAAATGTACTTTTTTCGTGTACTTAATGGCAAAGAGTGTCATTTCTTGGCTGAAAATAGTAAAGAAAACTGCTACTTTTCTCCTTAGCAACACATTTCTTCACTATAAACACTTTTCTTCATAGAAACGCTTTTTTCCAAATGATTTTTGAATTTTTGACTTTTATTAATTTGCCTACTGCGATTGTTATGTACACGCTATGCATACATACTTTGATCCAAACTGGATCTACCTTTTCTATTTTTACCTGATTTGTCGTCAAATACACGAAAAAATAGCATGTCCGACACGTAAGAAAAGTGGTTTTCCATGCTCGTTAAATTGTTAATCCACTCGCTCACTAGCGCTCGCTCGTGAATTAACCAATTACACTCGCTGGAAAACTATCACTTTTCTTTACTTGTAGAACAATCTACTATTTCTAGATTTAAAAGCTAATTTTCTTATTTCTTTCGAGTTTTTCTTCATTTCAAGAAACACAATTGAAAAAGTCGAAAGAAATAAGAAAATTAGCTTTTAAATCAAGAAAAGGTACATTTTCTTGAATTAAAAGTCCGTTTTCTTAGTTGAGGACCAGTTTATTTTCTTCCGTGGGATAAATTTCATCCGTCTAGAAGTTTCCAGAAGTGTGAATTTTGTTTTACTAACCTCTTGACCGCAAGCTAGGCGAAAAATGTTCCCAAGAATCTGCCTTCAAGACAGACTTAGAGCCTTATATACAAAGTATTGGATCTAATTTTGTCGTAGACTAGCAATCCAGATACCCGAAATATTTCCAAAATCATAAAAATTTTATTTTTTTTTTAAATTAATATGGGTAAAATTTTCAGTTAATAGAAGAATTTTGAGTTCATAGCACGGTGTGCTGGAAACGAATTTTAATGAAAAGTTCTGTGACTAAAGAAAATCATAGTGAACCTTATTGAAGGGAGTGTCCTGAGCTCGGAACAGTTGAAATTAAAATCATTGAAAGTGCCGTTTTTTTTGGCGGCAATTTTAAAATTTTATTTTATACGCCGTTTTTTATTTAGAAGTTTGAGATTTGTCTTTATTATCAATTAATATGTTTTTTTCGGCTTTTTATAGACAAAATATATTATTTTTAATAGCATTCCCATTATTACGACTTGGTAATGGTTATACGAAGTATTATACCCTTTTAAAATTGAGAACTTCCTTAAGCTCCTAGTAGTTTGGTTTCCTACTGATAAAAAGTTGGTTTACTCATCAGGTAGCTACGATCAAACTACACAAATTCAATTTTCCCACCTTTAACGCATAGCACTAGGTAAGAACGTATTGATTTAGTGAATTACCAAATCTAAAACACAAGGAAAACTCTCATTATATGTCTATTAAGCCCACACTAATATAATTTAAGGCCGGACCAGACGGTGTGGAAATCGACAAATGTCGGTCGACCAACGTTGCATCATAGGATGTGGACAAATGAACACACTGTTCATGTATGAGGCATACGTACCCTACACACGATACGTCCAATGTTGGATACGTAAATTTAAGCGAATGTGTACCAAACTACAAATTTATAAAAGTTTGAAATAGTGCATTCTAAATTTTAAAATTATGTTTCTGTTCATAATTTGAATTTAATTGTTTGTTCATACGTTATGGACTATTTTAGCATGTTTTCCTACTGGAACTTACCTAAATGACAAAATAACCAGCTTTTATAAAATAAATATAGAGGAATAGTTTTCTAATCTCGACAGACATGTAAACCTACAATTACATTTGAAAACAGTTTTACATCGGTCTAAAAAGACCAAAGTATTGAAATCCTGTCAAAAATGACGAAAAATTTGGTTGGTCCAAAACCACTTTTCTCGACGTTTTGAAAGTTCCTGAGTCTGAAAATGCAAAAAAAAAAAAATGTCCGTCCGTCTGTCTGGATGTCTGGATGTCTGGACCCATGGTATCTCGAGAACGGCTTGTCCGATTTGGATTTTTTTTTCACCAATCTGTTTCTATGGTCATGGCGGAGATTTGAAAAGCTTTTGGAGATTTTACGTCAAGGGGGTGGGGTACCTGCCATACGAATTGACCCAAAATACCTGCTTTTATAAATATTTACGATTTTTTTATATATCGATGGCTTAATTAATAACGGCCATAACCCACACTTTTTTCAAAAATGACATTTTAATGCTAAAATGCAGAAAATAACATACGGCATCTTTCTGTGTTATTGTATTAGCTTGAATCACAATATATCACGGTTCACATTTAATTTTATTTAACTAATTATAACTGAGTTAATGACTAAATAATATTTCTTTGCGAGTTTCCCAAAAATTTTACAAATGTGGGTTAGGGCTTTTGTTAATTAAGCCATCGATATGCTTATTTGATTATTGAATTGGGAATTGATTTGAAGGTTAAATTAGGGGTCAATTTGCGCGTTGAGTTGAAGTTGAGTTGAGTTGGGGTTGGATTTGGATGTAGTGAATAGTTAACAAATTTTTTATATGATGGAACTTGCCTATTTATCAACCGATTATTAAGAAATTTGACATGTGTGTTGGAAATGGGATTCTAAACTGAAATTTGGATGAAGTTCAGGAATATAGCCAAAAATGATGGAACTTGTCTATTTCTTAACCGATTATGATGACATTCGACATGTGTGTTGGAGAAAGGATTCTAAAATAATTTTTGGATAAAGTTCTGGAATTTTAACACGATTTGTGGATGAAGTTCTGGAATATGGCCAAGTATGATGGAACTTGCCTATTTCTCAACCGATTATTATGAAATTAAATTTGTGTGTTAGAAATGCGATTCTAAAATGTTTTTGGATGAAGTTCTGGGATTTTAAAACGATTTCTGGTTGAAGTTTTGAAATATGGCCAAGTATGATGGAACTTGTCTATTTCTCAACCGATTATTATGAAATTTAATTTGTGTGGTAGAAATGGGATTCTAAAATGAGTTTTGGATGATTTTCTGAAATATGGCCAAATATGATGGAACTTGCCCATTTCTCAACCAATTATGATGAAATTTGACATGTGCATTGGAAATGGGATTCTAAAATGAGTTTTGTATCAGGTTCTGGAATATGGCTAAATATGATGGAACTTGCCCATTTCTCAACCGATTATGATGAAATTCGACATGTGCATTCGAATTGGGAATCTGAAATGAGTTTTGGATGAAGTTCTAGAATATGGCCAAGTATGATGGAACTTGCACATTTTTCAACCGATTATAATGAAATTCGACATGTGTATTGGAAATGGGGTTCTAAAATGATTTTTGGACGAAGTTCAGGAATATGGCCAAGTATGATGGAACTTGGCTATTTCTTAACCGATTATGATGAAATTTGATATGTGTGTTGAAAATGGGATTCTAAAATGATTTTTTGGATAAATTTCTGGAATATGGTCAGTTAAACGGTTAGAAGTATCAGTATAATTTGTTATGCTATTTTCGGTATAAAGTTCTAGAATACGATTTTTCGTTTTAAATTGTATGCCTGTACCCATGTTACTGAAGCTTTTGACCTGTTTGGCTGTTGTTGTATAAGTAAATATATGTTGGTTAAAATAGATATCAATAATGTCAAAACTGTCACACCAACTTTATGAGATTATTGAAGATACCAAAGACCGAAGTTCTGATCACCTCGTGAGGTTTCAGCCCTTTATATTTTTATGTTACAAAACAAGATTTATAACTCTTGCCGTAAGAAACGAATCAATTAGTCTGCTTAATTATAATTTCATAATATACCTAATCTTATGTTAACATTAATAGAAATTGCAATACATTGCTAAATAAACTAAAACAAATCATGCCACACCGTCTGGACCGCATTAGCAGTATGTCAACCAATGTTGTTGGTCTCCTTTGATGTGTATTTATTTACCGTCTATTTAGAGAATGTACATACCAATGTATCAAATGTCACATTGGTGATATGAAAACTGATCACACAACATGTCATACTAAATGTATATCATATCACCAACATTTGTCGATTTTTCACATCGTGTGGTCTCGCCTTTAGAAGTTTGAGATTTGTCTGTATTATCAATTGCACAATATGATTGTTTCGGCTTTATTTATTTTATAATAAGCGTATTTTGTTGACAAAATTACAACAACAATTGCATTGGATATAAAGCGCCGTATGATTTAAATAAAGCCAAAAAAAATGTTTCTATATTTAAATCGTAGTAGTACAATAGGAATCAATAGGACAAAAAATAAAATCAAACTAAATTTGTTTAAATTTTTCTCAACAAAATACCGCTATTACTTTTAATAGCATTTTAGATTTGGTCAATATGATTCGCTAAATTATTAGGTTCTTACCCAGTATTATACGTAAAAGTTGGGAATTGTATTTGGTAGTTTAGTCGTAGCTACCTGATGAGTAGAGAGTAGACCACTGATGATATTTACAAAATTTTGAGAGTACTAGCTTTGAATTAAAATGGGTACTAGATTGGACAATATAGTACTAGATGAAATTTTTTGACAAATAAAAAAATCTGTAAACTTCAAATATGAAATAATTTTATTAAACAAAAATAAAATAAATAAAAACATTACAATAAAAAATTGTATTGCAAATTACTAATTAGTGAGTGATTTGATAGAAAGTTAGATAAACATTTCATTATCATTCTAATAGCGCATCATACCCAGATATGGCGATTATTTTTTTTTTGTTATCATTTCTGATGATATTTTGTAATTGAAACATTCAGAATTATTTGATTTTAACAAATCTTTAGTTTGAATTAAAGCATCACAAGTGCTGACAGCCAATCTGTTACGACATTTAGTTTTAATTAAATTTCGAAATGAAAAAATTCGTTCAATGTTTCCATTTTTTCACGCGTACATAACGTAAATTTGTTTAGATATCTCATTTTGTTTATTCTATGTATGGTTCAGTCTGCCGTAATAAAATTTAGGATTTGATAACTATTGTCTTGATTTAACTACAAATTAAGAAACCCTCTGCAGTTATAAAAAACCCTTAGGAAAATTGAAATGTCACTGTACGTAACGCGGAATTCGTGATTTGAAAAAATTAGCCAAGTTCATTTTTAATGAACCAATTTCGTTCCAAAAATCACAAATACTAAAATTTTTGAATTTTTAAGTTCCTCATGTTCCGATAAGGCCCTATATTCAGAATCTATAATTTCAGCTTTTTCAAGCTCAAAATCTGGGAATATATTTAATAATAAGTCTAGTAAGCTATTTGTTGCACCATACTATGTTTTCGGGTGAAAATTTTGGAAGTAGTAAAACTTCGCTGTCGAAGTTTACTTTAATCCTAAGATTTTCACAAAACTTGATATACAATTTGCGAACATTGAAGGTGTACATGCTCCAATTCTGGTGAAAAAATGTACACCACGAAGTTAGCTGTATGAGTTGAATTATTTCCAACTAGAACAAAAAAGTTGATCAGGTTACCAATAAAAAAAAATGTGAGGTGTGGCCACAACACGACTTTCTTTTACGAACAGCGAATTTTGAAAAACTTTTATAATTCAAATTTCCCGCAAACTTAATTAAGATTGTTTTTATTATTTCATGTTTTCTGTAAATTATATATTTTTGAAATATTTGCAAAATAAATTTTCTGTTTACGGAATCTGGGAGCTGGGAACTGGACCCCAAAATTTATGTAAAAAGTTTAAACATGAAGTTGCAGTTTGATTGCTTAAACCATTTGGACTACAAATTGACAGTCATATGTATATACCAACAGACACCACTTCAAAACTCAATTTTTGAACTCATAGTACACACGTAAAAGAAATAAAAGGTGATATTTATGAATTTAAATTTTTCTTTTAATTTTTGGAATTTGTATTAGTGATTTTTTGTAAATCTTATACTTTTTAAAATATGTGCAAAACACATTTTCGGGCCGAGAGTGGCCACTTCCGGTTGACCGATGTGGCAATTTAACATACATGTAGGCTAAATATTTTTATAACATACAGTACGTCACTGAAGTGTGCAAATTAATTATAATTAGCATAATTGGGCTAATACACACAATAATTAAAATGACAAATGCAAGAACTGCTGTAACTCCCTGTAAAAAAGTGTGGGGGGGGGGGGCAGGAGTGGCGAAATATTTTTGCAATTATAAAACGATATATATATACTTAAGTATTACAAACCCTAATAAGTCATTAAAAAAGTTAAGAAACTTGAAAAAATGATCCACATTCAATTATGTAATATTTGCATTAAAAACCGGAAGTATGTCACTGTAGTGTGCAAATTAATTATAATTAGCATAATTAGGCTATATATACACATATATTTATGTGTTGGCAAAACAATATTTAATTTTTTTTTTATAAAATTTCTAAATTTTTTTTAAATTTTTTTTTTTAATTTTTAATTTGTTTATTTTTATTTTTTTTTGATTTTTGGAAACATTTTGTATTAGTAATTTTTTGTAAACCTTATACTTTTTAAGATATTTGCAAAACAAATTTTCTGGCCCAAGGGAGTGGCCACTTCCGGTGGACCGATTTGAAGTAAAATTCACTGGGACCTCCCAATTTATCCAAAAAGCTTAAATCTGAAGTTTCAGTTCGATTGGTTAAGCCATCTGGGCTGTAGAGAGGACACAGACTGACAGACAGACGGACTGACAGACAGACATCATTTCGAAACCCACTTTTTCGGACTCAGGGGACCTCAAAACAGATAAATCTTCAATAATCTCAAGGTCGAAAATTTTCATGATTACTATACTTTATTACTTTCTTTTACGTAAGTAAAAATAATAGCATAATTAATTTGCACACTTCAGTGACGTACTGTATGTTATAAAATATTTAGCCTACATGTATGTTAAATTGCCACATCGGTCAACCGGAAGTGGCCACTCTCGGCCCGAAAATGTGTTTTGCACATATTTTAAAAAGTATAAGATTTACAAAAAATCACTAATACAAATTCCAAAAAATTAAAAGAAAAAATTTAAATTCATAAATATCACCTTTTATTTCTTTTACGTGTGTACTAATGAGTTCAAAAAATTGAGTTTTGAAGTGGTGTCTGTTGGTATATACATATGACTGTCAATTTGTAGTCCAAATGGTTTAAGCAATCAAACTGCAACTTCATGTTTAAACTTTTTACATAAATTTTGGGGTCCCAGTTCCCAGCTCCCAGATTCCGTAAAACAGAAAATTTATTTTGCAAATATTTCAAAAATATATAATTTACAGAAAACATGAAATAATAAAAACAATCTTAATTAAGTTTGCGGGAAATTTGAATTATAAAAGTTTTTCAAAATTCGCTGTTCGTAAAAGAAAGTCGTGTGTTGGCCACACCTCCATTTTTTTACTTACGTAAAAGAAAGTAAAAAATTAAATATGAAAAATAGTAAACAATTCTAACTTCGTGGTGTACATTTTATCACCAGAATTAGAGCATGTACACGCCTTGAAGGTGGATTTAGACATCTGACGATTTTTCGGCTGTATTACCGATGATTTACATATTCGACGAATTTTCGGCGCAGTATTTTCACACATAAACAATATTTTGACACATAATTTATAAATAAAAACACAAGCTACTTGTAGGAATAGTTACAAATCGAAAAACGAAAAAAACGGAGGATGTTGAAAACTATGTTATTGTATGTATGTATTTGAGAAGTTGTTTCGAATTGGTTGAATGTGTCACATGATGTTCGGCGCAGAAAAATCGTCTGATATGTAAATCCACCTTGAATTTGAATTTCTTGATAATTGCTTCGTCAGAAATTATTCGACAAAATAATTCAACTTCTGTCCCGCAATAAAGCTCTTTCTCCGGCAAATTAGTTACTTCTAAATTGCTCAATTTGTTTACTGAATTTAACATACTTTTGTTTACAATATTCCTGCATATCGTGTTGAATAAATAAATTTAACCTGGGTAAGAAAACGTGCATCCGTGGCTGTTCTGACTGCATTTCCAAATTAATATTATTTAATAAATATATCTTTTTTGTGCAATAAAAGATTGTTTTGAACCGGAATCAATAACGAAATTGTCCAATTATGTATTTTTTTGATCGCTGTTCACCTTTGTCAGCCAGTTTGCATTAAAAACCGAATACCATTTACATACATGTTACAATGTAAAATTTTTGTTTTCAATATTGAACGGAAGATGGTACCATTGTTTTATTAATGTTTTATTAACGAAGTTCTCTAAGTGAAACGATGTGAAAGTACTAGATCTAATTTGAAAGTACTAGGGTACTTTTTTACAGTCGAAAGTACTATTAAAAATAATATATTTTGTCTATAACAAGCCGAAAAAACATATTAATTGATAATAAAGACAAATTTCAAACTTCTAAATAAAAAACGACGCATAAAATAAGCATTCATATTTTGAAATTTATTCAAATTTTAAAACTGCCGCCAAAAAAAACCGGCACTTCCAAAGATTTTACTTTCAACTGTTCCGAGCTCAGGACACTCGTTTCAATAAGGTTCACTATGATTTTCTTTAGTGACAGAACTTTTCATTAAAATTCGTTTCCAGCACACCGTGATAGAAGCGCAAATAGCAAAACCGTACATTTTCCCAAGCCTGTACAAGCGAAATTCGTGGATGTCAAGAGGATTATCAAGGACTAGGATTTTTCATATATCATACAAGCGGCGTTCAATCAGCTAGCATATCCGTAAGATCAATTCACACTGCTGGAAACTCTTCTAGACGGACGAAATTTATCAGTAGCCATAGCAAGGCAAATGATATAATTTTCATAATGATGCTTCACATAAGCTTAATTCTAACATTTGAGTCTTTTGCCGAAAATTCAAGGATGATTGGTTAATTTAAAAAAAAATTTACCGTATTCAATTTTAACACAGATGCCTTAGGTGACGATAGGTTTGAGGCCCGTGGTAGATTTTTTTCCTTTTAATACTGGTGCCAAAGTACAGTGAAATATTAATACAGTGAAATTTTATAACCGTGGGGGATGAAGGGATTGACCGCGGTGCGGGGGAGAGAGGAAAATTAAAACTACTTTTTATTTGCCATTTTCGGTTTCCGTACTCCAAAAAAGTAGAATGAGTTATTTATTTTGAATTTTTTATATAAAGTAAAATGTATCTAGTATAATTGTTAAAAAGACTGCTTTTGCTATTGCACATGTTTTAGCCTTTATTTTTAATTTGTGCTACTCAAAAGGAGTGTGTTGTAAAACCTTTATTTAAAAAGGGTTCTCGTCTGGATCTCAATAATTATCGGCCAATCACTCTTCTAAATACATTTTCAATATTTGAAAAAATTATTAAATCTAGGTTGTTGAATTACCTAAATAAGATTGGTTTCATTGATAAGAGACAGTTTGGTTTTATGAAAAATTCTTCAACTGGTTATTCAATATTGGAGATATCGAGGCTTTTCTCTAGTTATGTTCTAAAAATTCATTTTATGGTAATGATAATACCTATGTAATGCATATTTGCTTTAACTTTATTTCGGTTTTTTTTTTATTTTGATTTTTATTAGTCTGTTTGTTACACCTTTTCGGTTGTTTGAACCTTTATGTATGTTTTGTTGCATTTTTGTAAATTTTAGGTTTAATTTAAATATTAAAGCTTTTCATTTTCATTTTTTAAATTTTGCTTTCTTTTTTTTCTTATTGTCCCTCTTTTTTATTATATATTTTTATCATTATTTGAATCGTGGCTCCAATACATTTTTTTTTATAAATTAGGAGTTCACTAAAGTAGTTTATTTTTATATTTTAAGTTTTAAATATGATGTACAATTTTGTTTTAATTTATATATTAATAAACTAATAAACTAAACTATGTTGACCCTTTGGGGGTGCTTGGGCGAAATCTAAGGGTGATGGGTAAATCATGACCTCAGCATCGTTCTTAGCACACAGAAAAACGTATAATGAGATATTTATTTTGAATTTTTATATGATGTGAAAATTTGACCCCATTTGGAGAGGGGGGGGGGGGTGTGCTAGGGTGTGCTGGGGCGAAATCTAAGGATGATGGGTTAGTTCTAACCTGAAATTCGTTTTTAGCACACCGAAGAACGTACCAGAAAGTACTTCACCTTTCTGTATCAGGACTTTTTTTTTGTGTGCCTGTGTTATCATTATTACTTAACGTGTTAAAGAATACATAATTAGCGCTTGATTACGAAGGACTTTTCAATTTTTTTTTTGCAATCACCTTAATTTACTTCATAAAAACTGATTAAACGATGGTTTAATTTTATTTTCGTTTCTGGCTTGTTACTATTGTTAATATTTTAAATTGTGTGTAATATTTGAAAACTGTTAGAGAGAATCATTCACCACTATAGGGATTCAATATTTTCCTTCCAACCATCTGCATTATAGAGTGAGAATGAAGGTGTCCCTTAGTATTTTGATATTGAAATTTATATATTTACGACCTTTAATACCAAGAGAATTTATTACCCAGAAATAATACCTTTAAAGGCGATTTTATTAAAGCAATTAACATGTCGTTGAACTTTCAATTAATAAAATGACATAATATGTCAATAAAACATCACAGAAAGAATTTACATTTTACAAGTTGACAATATTATTTACCACCAGCAAAGTATGTTAGGTAAATTAATAAATTTAATTTCCACAATACATACACGGCAACCTGTTCATTTGTTCTTAATGGAACCTATGGAACAATTGTTGGAATTTGGAAGGTATATAAACTGTAGAATCGTTATAATGGGACAAGTAAAAATATCTGGGTTGAAAATTCAAATTAAATGTGAAATTCTACTTAAACGCAACACATTTTATTTGTACCCGTTTCTCCGTTGTATTTATTCATATTACATGTGTCGTAAACTTTTGTCAGTGGTTGCTTGTCAAAATTATAACCTATCATTGAAATAATTTGTTTGAATTCACTTTTTTTAAAGTTGTAAATTATTATTTTTTATATGGAGCTTTAACAAAACATTTTCATTATTCAATTATGAAGTTAACGTTTTGTTAGTGCTTTTAATGGTTTGATTTAAATATTAAATAAATCCTAGTAGATAGGAGATTAAAAAAATAAAAAACTCGAGAAATGGGAAAAATGTGTGAATACTTTCACAAGCAAAAGCTCTAAATAACATAGGAGTAATTTTTAATATCAAAATATAAAACAAACTTTACTGTGTATAGATGTCACGAAATGTTTTCCAGTAATTTTCTAATCTTTTTGTTGCACATTTTTCAAACGGATTACTGGCTTTGTGTAGTAGTTATGTTCTAGATGGACATGTTTATAAAATAAACAATCCTGCTCGAAAAGTTGAAATATTTACGGTATTTTAAGTCAAAAACATGGTTATACCATACATTTAGTAACATAAATTGTGTACAGTGTAATGATATACACTTTATGCTGGCTTTATTACATTTATGAATTATGAAATTGAAAATTTTCCTTTTATGTTTTACGAACAACATACTAAACTATGAACGTCTCGTAAACAGCTATGACGTGTTGAATTGTTAAACAATCTCATTACATATCAAAATTTCATTAGGTTATTAAAAAAGGGAATGTTTAGGGTATTATAGATGAACTCGTGGAATGTGGTTCGAAACGTGACATTTTAGTAGGATTAATTTTAAGTAAATAATATTATGTTTAAGTATTATGTTTCTATATAATATGTGACGATTTAAGTATGACGATGCATTTTTATAACTTGCCATAAAAGTAGTTTATGCTGGAAAAGACAATGAATGATATCCATTAAGACGGAAAAACTATATTTAAACAAAAGAAATCGTTGACCCTAATAAATTAATGTGTTAGAACAAGAAATAATATAACTCCATTATTTCTGACGGCAAACAACAACATTAAATGTTAATGTTTTACCAAACAAAAAATTATTTCACAATTCCACCCCGCACAAACCAGTTCTTTTGAATATTTTCAGATTTATTTTTAGGTTTTTAGAAATGTGTTGTTTCAGCATTTTGTTTAGTTAAGATTTTTTTCTAAATAACCTTACAAACCCTAAAAAATTATCAAGATCTTTAGTAGAAATAAAAGTTTCATTTGTAATTTAAAAAAAATCGGAATTCGATCGAAACCATTAAAAATGTATAAAACTGGCTAATTTTATTCTAATTAAGTATGTATTCTAAATTGAGCCCGATTCTGGGATCATATTCATGTTGTATTTTTTTCCCCCCGCTTCCTATGGATATGCATTTTTATTAAAACCGCAAAAACAACTTATAAAGTATGAAACTGTCGAAATCAGAATGGGAACAGTTAGATTTCACTTTGAGATTTTTATTTTAAAATTTTATTTTTAGACCAGCTGAATTAGGCTAAAATCGGGCTTGTAAAATAAATAAATAGGCTTTTAATCGATTAAATTTTCTCAATAGATTTAAAATTGTATGAGCCCCGAGGTCGAACGAATGTGAGAAGGATCAAACAGATGCTCACTCTTTATAGAAAGTCACGATCACGTTTTCGCAAATAACTCGGTTATTTTACATTTTAGGAAAAAAATATCAAACTCAAAAGTTGGAAAATTTCCCTCATTTTATGGGAATTTTCTTACCGGTATACAGTGATATACCGGTACAACAAAAACTCAAGCGAGTGTTGTTAAGTTTGTTATAAGCATATGTTTGTTTTAAACGAGTGTTAAAGCTGAAGTTTGAGATGTCCGAAGTATTTTCAAAAGGTTTGTTAAAACCAGAAGTTTTTTATAAACGCGGTTTGTTATAGCGGGATTTGACTGTACATATGTACGTAGTTGGTTATTTAATTCATTAGTTTTAAACAAAGAAACTCGAGTAAAAGAGATAGTTCGGCCGATAAAAATTGGGCTTTTGAAAGAAAGAAATTGATCAGAAGTTTTTTTTTGTTTAATGCTGTATGTATTTCGTCACGTAAATTGAGAACTTGATAAGTCCTGAGGACGGCCGAATGGGAAAAGAGTCGAAAAAGTGGTTGCTCACCCATTTTAGGAGTGAACAACCACTTTCAGACACTTTTCACCACAAATATGAGTTACCTATTTTTTTTAGTGCTAGTTCGCTAATGTAAGAGGTAAAAACTCATTAAACACATTTTATATACATATCTCGTATATCATTCAAAATTATTTGATAACACAAAATAGAAAATTTTTGTTGTAAAAAGTAAAAATAATCCATGATCAATCGGACTTTAAGGGTTGCATCCTTATTTCGTAGCGGGTGAAAATACATATTTTCGAGGG
Organism: Tipula helvola; assembly: GCA_963556165.1. Lineage (NCBI taxonomy): Eukaryota > Metazoa > Arthropoda > Insecta > Diptera > Tipulidae > Tipula > Tipula helvola. The sequence goes on along the minus strand of OY744481.1, from coordinate 145,870,557 downwards.
TAATTTTTAGCCCTTGTGAGTTAGCACAAAATCAAAATACGTGACTCATATTTTTTTGTGTTGTTTGACATTGAAAAACTTCGAAACAATATATGAGGTACTTGTAAGTGAAACACTTAAAGCGAATGTAGAATATAGCTTAAAGTGTAAAAGAAATTAACCTAACAGCTGTGTAGGGATTTTGATTTTGTGAAGTATTCAAATTGTACAGTTAGCTACGCGAAATTGAGCGTAATTGACATTTATAAAGCCAAATTTAAAACTGACATTTGAAATTTCAAATTCAATTAAAATCATTGTAACTTTTTGAAATTACACAATATCTACGCTTTCAGTATCCAAAATATTTTACCGAAAACCGAAAAATTGAATGATACGAACAATTTATGAATACAATACTAGATCCAGTTTTTGTTTAAGGCCGACTTCTTAATGTTACCTAACGTTACAAAGCTTAAAATATTATGATCGATTTAAATAAACAAAAGAAAATCAATCTTCCTTGTACGATCTTATTTAGCATTACTTATCCCAAATATGAACAAAATGTCTCACTAATATATACTTTAGTTAACGAACTAATTACATCTATAAAATAAGTGAATAAAGTTCAATACCCTGTACATTTGAAATAAATTACAAATAAAACCTATTTTAATGGTTTATTTTAATTGTTTATTTTAATTGTAAGTTAGCTAGTTGAGGTTGTGGAACAACCGAACAATAAATCAAGATAAAGAATCGAAAATTTCAATTGAAGATAAGCGGTTCTGCTTTAAGATGTTTAAACCCATAAAAAACAGAAATTAAACAAGAGCACACAAACAATTATGGGAACATAATTTACATTATTTTGTTATTTCTATGTCCGTATATTCTTTTATTTTATTTCTTCCTTTTTATTGTTATGCACTTTTTATTTCTAGAAAACATAAAAAAAAAATCGTATTAGCAAGAGTTCTGTGTACTCAAATTCACACCATGAAGAGGTCAGATCCGAAAAATATGACTGCAATTTTCAATGTTGGATGACAAAATTTCCAGACCTCATTCCCATTCCTTTCAAAAATGAACTATCCTTCGACTTCTATATTAAACAATAAAATTCAAAATTTCACAATCTCTGTTAGTGAGAGAGACAGAATTTAAAATTATTTTTGCTTTATTTTTGGCTTAAAAGTTTGATAAATAGTTCTCTAAAAAAACCAACATTGGTAGTAACGCGACGTGGTTGCTAAAGAGCACCATTTAAGTCGATGAACCAAATGCTCAAAAATAAACTACGGTGATTTAAATAAAAAAATTCTAAAATCATTAAAAATGATTGGCTCATATGGTCTGACAAAACATATATCTGAAATGTCAAAGCGCGGTCAAATTTGGGTCGATTGTTAAACACCGTTTAAAAAAAAAATCGCCGGATCGACCGGTATTTTTTCTGCAATGTAAACAATGAGGACATTTTGGACGACAATTTGGAACACATCGTCAAAAAAATTGGGATGTCGCCCCAATTGTCGATCTCGAGCTGATCCCGCGTGAAGGGAAATATGAAGAACATTGCAACCTTCACTGTGTCAGATTGGTGCTTGTACGTCATTAAGCATTAAAGGCCGTACTTTCGACTGGATAAGACCTGTCTTTGTTTTTTAGCTTCAGAAGAGAATCGGCAGGGATCCAAAAAAAAATCCAGCTTATTATTGCTCTAATGTACAAATTACACTTTAACTGAATTATCTACTGAGATCCTTAAGAAACGTAAACAAAATGCGCACTAGTTGCAAATTAGCACATCAAAAATGAAGTTTTAATTTAACAAGCGCAATTCATTTCCTGGTAAGTTTCATGGCAAACGCTGAGCATTTCCCTGTATCCTTCTATTTGCTCGATTTTACTTAGCATCAGTATCCTGAATCGCCAATTGGTAAGAAATGCTGAAGGTCCCTCCCTTACTGAAAATGTACAGCATTATCTAGTGATTATACCTTAAAGGTCCGAGCGCCATTTTGCTAGATAAAAATTGGTTGGTTAGGGTTTGTGGTCATTTAAAATCAGGGCATCCAATTTCGGAATTCGGAATTCCGGAATACCGGCGCATATTTTAGTTTCGATTATTCCGGAATTGAAAACATTAATTCTGAAATTATCGAATTTCTATTTATCAAACTAATTGAAGGACTTTCAACTTAATTTTATGTAATTATAGTATTTCTTATACATACTAGAAAATACTATATACAGTAAAACTTCTCTAAAGTAACCACTCAAGAGTCGAAAAAATTTATGTCACTTTTTGGTGGTGGTCAGTTTAAGGAATAAAGCAGTCCAATAATTTGAAAATTAAAGGTATAGCCTGACAGAGAAATGTTCTTTAATTGTAACAAATTATTTTGTAACAAATATTTTAGATACTATTCCAGGGACTGACAAAAAGTGGTCAATTTAGAAAGCTGTTCAAAATGGGTTACTTTTGAAAGTTTTAGTGTGCTTCTTTTTTGCGTTCACCATAATATGACACCTAATAAACTGATTACGATGCTCGTCCCTGAAAATGTCCTGTTGCATTTACCTATTCTATTTTATCCATCCCTAAAATATACCAGTCAAATAAGTGTGTATTGTTTCTTAGTTTTCAAAACCGCCAAAAGGTACTTAGTATACGTAATAATAACTATGAGCGCCATACTTATCCCGATTAAAAACAATGTATTTAATGGGGAAGGTGTTCATTCCAAATCGGACTCAAACAAACAAATTCAGAAAGTTTCTTACCGTTACATTTTCGGTAAAAATTTGATGAGAACAATTCAAGCTCCGACGGTGATGATCTAACTGAAGTATTCAATAATTTTGGACCTTGGTCCAGAATTCTGATTACAAATTATGAGTTGATCAGTTTTCCAAAAACGAAAAAAAATCGCAAAAGTGTATCTACAAAATTCCTTGAAATCGTTTTATTGATTTACCACTACGAAAATTAGTGTCTAATCTTTTGAATTAAATTTGTGAAGCAAAATTTTAAAAGTGTAAAATATTTTTGTTTACATTTTAGTGTTTCTGCTATAGCAAATTCGATCATTTTTCAGGTTTCCTGAAAATATCAAAAACGTAGGTACACGCTTTTGCATTGTAACTGCGAACTAGCCGTGTGTAACAACGCTTTTTTCTACATTTCGGAAAGAATTTTATTTTTGGGATGATTGAGGTGTCCTCGAGGCCATCCATCAGCATCGAGCCTGAAAGAGCGTACATATCTAGCAGAAGGAAATATCGTCACTAAAACTCTAGCCTGTCTAAATGACACAACCCGCGGTGCATTAGGTTTAATGAGAAAAAGCATAAAAACAGGAAAATTTTAATTTGTCAATCAATTAATTATTAAATAATGAAATGCCCTATCTAAAAGGGATCGTAACTCTCGATTACTAGTCCATTTTTTGCAATCTTTAAGACCCTGCACTGGATCGTCTAGTTTTGTAATATTTACTGTAGAGCCCAGAAAAAATGTTTTTTTCATTCTGAACCAATCCAGCGCATTTGGAACTAGAGGTTGACTTATCGGCGGAAGCGTTCATTCAGATAATACCACTCACTTTCGGAGAACGGCTAACCAACTCCGTGAAATCAACGCATTGATGATAAAGCAAATGGCGGAAAGTGATGTACCTTTAATGTTACCGAGCTCGGTATTTTTACTTTTATTTTTAAATTAAAATATAAATTGAATATTGAAAGATAATAACAATCGTAATTTATACTCCAAATACAACTAAAAAACAAAAATAAAAAAAAAATAAAAAATGGATATTATCCAACAATACTTAAAATTAATTCTAAAAGAAATTAGTGAAATGCGTGCAGAACAAAAAGATATTAGTGATAAGTTGGAGAAAATACATGTTGAGCATTTGGCGTTAAAACAAGTTGTTCACGATATAGGCGCCAAGCAATTGGATCTATCCAAACAGTGCCAATTGCTAAATTCCAAAGTAAATGTGCTTCAACAAGGAAAAGATGAACAGTACAACTACACAAAGTTGATAATAAACGTTGCCCAATTTCTTGAAGTTCAATTAGTGGAAAGTGATTTTTTAGTGCAAAAACATAAACCAATCTTCTGGCCAAAATAAAACAAATAAAATAAATTTGTTGGCCAAATTTCAAAATTAGAAAACAAAATCTGAGCTTTTTAATGAGAGCAGGTATAAAAATTGTAGTGTATTATTAGGTATATCGCAAAAATTCAAACATCAGAATCAATAAAATTTCGTCATTGTCCGATATTGTGGATTTGGAAAGGAATCCACTAACAGTTACATGGTCAAAAAATAAAACATCTGAGTTCACACCATATCCAGAAAACAACCGTAAACTTCGGCCTAGAAATACTGAATGATGATGAATTAAAATCTAATTTAAATGTCACATATTTTACAAATTTGAATGATTTCTCTTATGCTAAAGATTTAAACATTTTATACTTTAATATTCGCAGTTTAAGAAATAAGCTTTCTGAATTACCTATCTGTTTTAATTAAATTAGATGAGATTTGGCTTTTTACCTGTGAAAGTGGGGATTATAACATTGAAGGCTCAATAGTGATCATGTGGTAATTGACCTTAGTAAACCAAAATGTAAAATGTTAGTTACTGAAATAGCTTTGTCTGATCATCAAATGACTATTGTTAGTGTAAGAAAAATTTATAAACAGTCTAATCGGGATTTAATTTACAAAAAGAAATCCTTGACTATGAAAGCATAAACTATAGTGATAAATGAAAGGAAATTAACTTCACTGATTACTTCACTTATATGTTCAAAAGTTATCGTAATAAAGTTTCAAATTCAATTAAATATTTAAAAAAATTATACTATGATAAAAAATTTGAAGCAAATATCCAAAATCTAGTTAAAATATGGAACACTATAAGGGAAGTAGTATTTAATAAAAGTCAAATTGTACATAATAACATTATATTGGCACTAGATTCTGCTGAAACTGATAGTCCCTTATTAACAAGTGATTATTTTGTTAAGATTTGTACAAATTTAGTAGAAACACTTCCGATAACCGATTCATTTGTAGCCAACTTGAATTATGCTGTGAAAGAATCTTTCAAGTTGAAGCCTACTGATATTGAGGAAATGGAACGAATTATCAAATCAATAAATTCCTCAGCAGCAGTTGGGTATGATAATATTTCGGAGAAATTTATCAGAATTTACTCTACGAGGTTTAATCAAATATTCCTCGCTTAATTAATGAAGGTTGATTTACATATGCGACGTGCGACGTGTGACGGGAGCTTCTAGCCAATCAGAGACTAATATTTTGACATTCGTCACACGGCACACGCCACACGTCGAGAGATGGTTTAATTTTATCTTTTCCGTCACGGTAGCACAAACACATACAAATTTTTTGTATGTATAAAACGAAGTAGTAGGCTTTGACTAAGCTTTATTGAAGAACAAAAATTAAAATATAAAAAATTGTATAAAGTGTGCGTGGCAGAACTCGTCACAAATGTAAATTGTTGTCAAAAAAGCGTCACGTTTATTTCCACTTCCCACACGTCGCACGTCGCATATGTAAATCAACCTTGAAGCTATGATACCTATCAAGCGGCCGCTGCCACAATCACCATTTGACCATTTGATATTTTTTTAACGGTTATTTTTTAGTCAAGTAGGAATAGCTCGAGACTAAAGGCTTTTAAGGATTAGATTTAATTTAAATTAAAATTAATGTGTAGATTAGTTATTTTAATTTAAAATAAATTAACCACCACTGTTTCTTTATGCAAAAATTGACTTCAGAATTGCTCGGATCGGATGAGCCATTCTCTCACTACAGTTGTTGAAGGATTTAAATCGCGTGAAATCATTCGATAATATTACGTGTGAGGCATGAAGCCTAAGGACCAACCTAAGAAATCACACATTTAAATTAAAGGTAATGCTTATAGTTGATTAGTAATTGCCAACGGCCAAGGGAAAAATTTCTTGTCAATTTTCTGAACATACGGTGTAAGACGTTATTACGTCAAAAAAATATAAATTGAAAAACAAAACTGAAATGCCTTGACCAAAATCGAACCCCGGACTTTAGCCGCTCTAGTCGAAAACATTAATTCTACTAAGCCATATCAACCTAAGGAAATTTATTTAATTTTCATTCTTAAATTGTTTCAAACATATAGCATGCTTTGAAGTTTGTGAAAGGAAAAAATTTTTTTACCGAAAAATTCTCATGGCTTACTACAACTTATAATATATGAAAGTTTTTAAATAATTTGTTGTAGTGTTTAGGGGCATCATAAACGCGGACCACGTATTTTCTTGTGTAATTGCTGTAATAACTATAAAGCGGAATGCTTAATTTAAAGTAAAATATTTGGTCATTACATGAATACTAAAAAAAAAAATAAAAAAATTAGATGAGGATCGATCCGAAGACCTTTGCCGCTCTAGTCCAATGCATTACCACTACGCCACAAACAATATATTAACTTTTGTTTTATTTGCATTGTTAAATTATTTTATTTTTTCAAAGCGTTCTACAGCCTCATAGCTAAATATATAATATATTAATTATTTTCAACGAACGTTTTTCTTTTCATGATTCTTTCTTAGATTGGGTCTAGTCTGCTATTATTTGTATGAAAACTCAATTTAATTTAAAAGATTTCCACACAAATTTATGAAATGTTTGAAAATCATATCTAGTTTTCATAGAAATAACAGCAGCTGCAGAATAGAAGAAAAGGCACATAGAAAATTTACACTGAATCGGGCCCATTACCGTGAATTTTCTGTTTATTATTAAAAATCATTCAACTTCTGGAGATTGTACATGTATACATATATTATTGTATTATCGTTTAATGATATTAAAATCTAAAAAAAAAAGAGCTTACTGTAAGGATTTGATTGATTGATGTTGTGTTCTAGCGATTATGCCAAAGTTCGGTGCAATATGAAAATTTTAAAATTTAATCACAGTCGCTGAGCGACTAATTCGAACCGTGCTAATTCACTCAGAGATTAAGGTTAATGAAATACTAAACTTCATTTAGCAAGTCAATCGTTCACCAAAGAATGGAATGGTTTTGGAACCGATTTAGCAAAGAATAGAATACGGTGCTGTAGCCTGGGATAGAGTGGATGGTGAAGAGCAACAAAATGAATTTCCTGATTTTAATAAATTCGTAATAAAAAGGCTTCTAATTAAAAACATAAAAACATTAAGAGCAACTTAACAACTTATAGGACAAAGTTCTAGCTTTTTGTGCAAACCCACGATTATATGGATGTTATTTTCAAGAAGTGACGCATGATACAAATTTGAAATAAAAAAATGTTGAGAAAAACTATTAAAAATATATACTAGAATATTTTGTAGATAACTATTTCCATAACTAAATTCAATTTCCTGAAATACGTAATTAATAAATACACCGCAATCGTAGGTTATCATCACTTTATTGCCAATTATACAGCAGCACATAAATATGCCACAATAACAAAAACCTATACCAAGTTTCATAACTAATTTCAATTAAAGCCAATTTCCTATATTGATTGGTTTACTATAGGCAACATAATGTATGTATACGTTTTCAATTTTCTTTTTCTATTCATATATTATTGAATACTTGCATACACATGTATAGATACATATTATGAGTTTTCGTAGGTATAACAATTCAACAATTCAATTTTTAATTTATCAATAAAATAAGGATTTCCACAAACTTCCCGTTTTTATTTATTTATTCGTTTTTTTTAGAACAGTGATAGTGTTAAAATTTATTTCAAGGTATTGCACATTTATAGCGGTAACAAACTGTTTGAATTTAGTTATTTTGTGGAATCTCTATACCAACCACCACAAATAAACGCAGAAAAATATATGCAACAAAATATTTTTGCCAACAATAAACAAAAATTTAATTTTGAATTATTGTTTTCATTCATTAGGGCGCCATTTCATAAATGCCATCTTTAGCACACAGCCAATCACTACCGCTCCTCACATTTCACTATGCCTGTTCATCCCACGGTGTACGTAACAACCTATAACTACGTATGAGCACAACAACAAAAAACAAAATAAATACAACCCAGGACCTTGAACTTAAAAATCTCTCCGGAGTTCCGGTTTCTCTCCTCTGGAACGAGACATACTAATTTTACTAGCATTCCTAAACCATAACACAAAAAAACGAAATTATATCAAAATTAATTCCATTTTTTTTATCAGACATTTATTTTGCTTTCATTACTTAACAAAGTTATATTGATTTACTATGTTTTCACCACTATTATTAAGGTCATTCCATCCCCCATTTTCACCGCAGCTTATCAATCCAATCCTTGTAAAATTTGGTTGGTTTCGATTAGAAGAAATTTTCGATAGCTTGACTGACTTGCTCTCAGAATTAAAGGTTTTTCTAGTCAAAAAGTTTTGTAAGGAACAGAAAAGGTACTCTGTCAGGGCAAAATCCGGGGAGTAAGGTGGGTATGGTAAAATGAATCATCCAAGCTCTAGAAATTTTTTTGAGTCACCCTTGCTGAATGTGGTTGTGCATTGTCGTGAAAAAGAATGAAGTTTTTGCAATTGACGAGTGTAAGACGCTTTTCATTTAATTTCTCATGAACTCTTTGCAACTCTGCTGAACCCATGAATCCACTGTAATCGTTAAATTATACTTCAAAACTCATGATGAACTACATATACCTCGACTCGACAATCCCATTATAGCATACACACAATAAAATCTTTCTTCCATGGATGTTTGCTTTCGGACCTGGTAGTGGTAGTTGATCCTTATCAAACAACTTTCTTTTGCGGAAAACATTATCATAGGTAAACCACTTTTCATCACTTGTTATAATCCTGTATATAAAAGGCTGGCATTTTTCCCGTGAGAGCAGACCTGTGGCGATTGACAGCCGATCTAGTTTATTCCGTTCACTGAGATTGTGAAGTATACATACTCCTAACTTTTACATACTTCCATACTTCCCCTAATTTCTTCAGATGGCGGCAAAAACTGGATTATGATATATCAAGCCTTTCGACTATACTATATCTCTTGTTGACAGACGTGGATTTTGCTCGAATATTGCGTCCCATCTTCGGTTTTTTAAGGTCACATCCTCAGAACGAAATTGGACAAACCAATTTCTAACTGCCCTATCGGTTATTAGTCCTTCACCGTATATTCTGCATATTTTTCAGCTGTCGCCGTATCACTATTGCCTTAATTAAATTCTCAAAGCGTCACTTGACAAATATGCACTTTTTGACTCTCCATTTAAGGTGTTAGGAACAAGACTTTAATGTAATGTGCAGCACACAAAATAGTTGTCAGAAGACTTGATAAACTGCGATTTAATAAATCCGACTTTGTCAATTTTTCGAGATTAGCCAAAGCTCAAAATAAAGCTCAAATGAGCAATCGAAGGATCTGGTATTGCATTGAGAGGTTGACCAATAAGAAAATTCCCCGGAGTTAAGGGAACTTTGTCATTCGGATTATTTGACATGGGGGTCAAAGGACGTGAATTAAGACACGCTTCAACCAGTGTCACCAGTGTATGAAATTCTTGAGTCGTATAATTTGATTTGCCGATAACTCGTTTAAGATGTAATTTAACGCTTTTAACAGCCGCCTCCCATAAGCCACCAAAGTGAGCTGGAATCGCCTACCATTAAATTCCGTCGTCCAAACATTATTTTAAAATTTCTGTTTGGTGTAATTCTCGAACATAAATAGTTTATGTAATTCTTTTAGTTCCGTTCGTGCGCCTACGAAATTCGTAGTATTATCTGAGTAGGTAAAGCAGCATTTCCCACGCCGAGATACGAATCTACGAAAAGCTGCTAGGAATGATTGGATAGAAAGATCACCAACAATCTCCATTTCACTGCCTTAGTAGCGAAACAAACAAAAATTGAAATATATGTTTTGGTTTCTATTTTAGGACGGAGTTTATGAACAATATAAAAAGGACCGCAAAAATCAATCCCGACTCTGCTTAATGCCCTCGATGAATTCACTCGATTAATTGGTAGTTGACCCATAATTTGATTAATAATTTGGGGCGTTACGTGCGTATATCGGATACATTCGCGTACAATTTTGTGACAAAGATTTCTACCTCCTGTTATCCAAAAACGAAGTGTTACATTGTATAATAGCGATTGAGGACCGGCATGGAATAAATCAAAATGCTGATTATAAACCAGTGTTTTTGTGAATAAATGAGTGCCGAGTAATAAAATTTGATGTTGACTGTCATAAGGACTTAGCGATTTTAATTTGCTCTTTGTTTATGACACTTTTTTACGAAGATATTGAATTTCGTCTTTGTATTCCGTCAACTGTACGTATTTGACCAGTTATTTTATTGCCATTTCAATTCTCGATCTTTCAAGACAACTTGCGACTAGGCGAAGTAATTTTTTAAAATTTGAATATTTCTCAAATATCAGTCAAAATTTGTAGAAACCAACGGTACTTCTGACTTTTGAAGTTCCAAATCTTCCGAAGATATGTTAGGGTTTGGAGAAAGAGGCCAATTTTTTCGGGTTTATATAAAAAATCTGGACCAGTGCACCACAATGAGCATCCGCTTATTTGATCTGGCATCAGACTTTTAAATACAAGATCAGCAGGATTCATTGTAGATGGAACATAGCGCCACACATCAATCAATGTTAATGCCTGAATTTGTGATACACGGTTTGCGACAAAGGTCGTAAATCTAGATGGTGATGGTTTTATACGAAGAAGCGTAATTTCGGGATCCGAATTAAATAGAAGCTAATTTAATAAAAGGGCCTAAGCGACAAAACGTAAATTATGAACCAGATGTAACGCAATCCATAAGGATTCCGTTAGCAGATCATGAGATTAGAGGTTTGGTGCGGTCTGTGTAGCTGGCTAGAGCTCACGGTGCGGCGTGGGGTTTTCCAAACATAATCTCATGCTAGAATAACTGCAAGATGAAAATTTATAATAAGGCAGGAGTAATTAACAACGTCTTTGTGACGTCCTCAGTAGCTAATAAAATAATAAACCAGGAGTGATCGGCTGAAGCGCCAGCCTAAACCCCTGGCGATCTCCGTCATGTCTACCACCAGAGCTCCCTTATCACCGGGCCGCCTACCGGAACTGCCGTTATGATCGCAGCGGTTACCGAAGCCGATAAGAGATGGAAGGACGTTCCGATGGCGGACCTACCGATGACCCCCCGGAGCGGAGACCGATGCTTCAGACAACCAACACATATGTCGTGTCGACGAACTCCACGACCTGTACAGAAATGGACGGACCGACCCTCAATGAAATCCCATCCCAAAATCACCCGATCATAAGGAAAAGTTTATTCACTCATGGTGAGAGCAAGTTTCAAGAACCAAAGCGGACATATCATACCATACATTCACACCGATTTGAGAACAATAATAAAAATATGATAACGAAGAAAATTCAAATTAAATGCACGCGAATAACGGAATCTATTGAAGGAAACAAAAAAAACCGTTACGGTCCATTTTACAAAATCTTTTTTACAAAACCTCGCATTACAAAATCTCGCATTACATAATCTCGCATTACAAAATTTCGCAATACAAAATCTCGTATTGCAAAATCATCTCGCATAAACTTTTTTCCGTAAATAAATGAAATCGCGCGAGATCAAAGTTTATGCGAGATGATTTTGTAATGCAAGCACAGGTTTAGGATCATAAATAGACTGTAGTGTTTAGAATCATAACTAATGCAAAGTAAAATTTTACAAAACCAAGTAACAGCCAGTCTGTTAGTACAATAAGTACAATTTGTTTATTGATTTTATTATCACTTAAATTTTCACATACGAAAATTTTCCCATACATTAGTATATTAATTAGTATTCGGGTTAGCTACATTATCTCGCAATAGAAAATTTATTTTATCAATCAGTATTCAATCACAAAGCTATTAAATCAGTTAACAGGTTTTTCAAAATTTATTTTATCTTTTATTTTGTGCGAGTCACAAATCATAATTTGATTTCTTATAATTAAAATAGATCTCGAATAATAAAGGGTGTTTCAACAGGTGCGCTTCAACTTTTTTCCGATAGGAACGGCGAACGACGCCATATTTTTTATTGTTCTTTTGTCATTTGGAAACTTCATTAGTATACATTTCATCATGGAACGCTACACACGTGAACAGCGATTGCAAATCGTGCAAATTTTTTATCAAAATAATCGTTCTGTTGCTGCTACTTTAAGAGCATTACGGCCATTTTACGGTTCATTTTCGGCCGTCAACAAATTTTTAAATATTATTGCATATAATAAAATGAATTATGTAATAATTTTCCGTCATTGTTATTTTTCAATAATATTTTTGTATTTGCCAGATTTTATAATATAAGGTTTTGTAATGCGAGATTTTATAATGCGAGATTTTAAAATGCGAGATTTTGTAATGCGAGATTTTGCAATGCAAGATTTTGGAGTGCTCCCGATCAAACCATGCTAAAAAGAATACGTGAAACAAGGTTATGCAATTTAACTAAAAAAAAAAAAATTCTAATCGAACTTGCTGACAATTTGCAACAATTTGATTGGCGGTGAAGGGTAACACGCCACCGAACAAAAAAAAATGTTTTATAATAAAGAATATAATAAAATAACCGCGAAAACTGAACAAAATATCTCAATAGTCAAGTTTGACTCACATAAATATTTGAAGATTATAAAAATTGAATATACACTATGCCAATTAAAAAACGGAATAGAAATTTTCTTCGAAAAAATACCCAGATTTGAACGCTTGTATCTAGGTGAAATAATACCTTTCAAAAAAAAATTGTTGTTTCTAGTTGAAGGAAATTCTGTTTTATTTTTGATACTGGAAACCGTTTTATTTTATTTTGTTTTTTATGATTTTTGGAGTAAAACAAAAGGTGTCTGAAAAAAAAAATTTGCTGCTGTTTGAAACTGTAAACGAACTTGCTCGATATTTCATTCAAAAATCCAAATCGGCCATTTTATAGGGAATTTAGAAACCATGCAAAATGATACTAGGAAAATTTCTGTGCGGTCACTTCTTGTCGAGTTATTGCAGTTTTAGAAAAAAGGATCAAAAAGCGTAGAAGTAAATTATTTTATCATGTAAACTTAGCACACTACGATAAAATGTTAAGTCACTTTAACACTAAAACTTTAACACACTAAAACTTCAATAACTCGACAAGGAGTGGCCGCACAGAAATTGTCCTAGTATCATTTTGTAACGTTTCTAAATTCTCTATAAAATGGCCGATTTGGATTTTTGAATGAAATATCGAGCAAGTTCGTTTACAGTTTCAAACAGCAGCAAATTTTTTTTTTCAGACACCTTTTGTTTTACTCCAAAAGTCATAAAAAAACAAAATAAATAAAACGGTTTCCAGTATCGAAAAGAAAACAAAATTTCCTTCAACTAGAAACAAAAATTTTTTTTTTGAAAGGTGTTATTTCACCAAGATACAAGCGTTCAAATCTGGGTATTTTTTCGAAGAAAATTTCTATTCCGTTTTTTAATTGGTGCAGTGTAGTACAAGAAAAATTTTCTTTAAGATAAAATGCATTTAAATTAAAAAAGAGACAACAAAAAACTGTATACAGAAAAGAAAACAGTTAATTTTTTCTTGTTCTTTTGTTTCCGGGTTTTCAAAAAAAAAAAGTCAAAACCCTACCTTTTTAGATCTGACCGACCTAATCCGCTACACCACTGACGCAGGAACCAACGCAGCATCCCCCTAAAACACCGACCCCGACCCACATGAATAGAAAGGTCTGTTGCCACAATACAAATCAATTTGATTACCCAATAACGGTAAAAACAATGGACAATTTATTCGTCCCACTTCCCAACCAAAAGAAACCGTTTTACTTTCTTTATTTAGGTATCGCAAAAAAATTTCACTGAAGCTAGGTTTAACACATTACACTCGAAATTAATGGCTCACAAATGTTTATTTATGTACGACATAAGGAACAACAATAACAACAAAAATTAGTAATAAACAAAATACACCATTTGCGGTCAACAATTCACAAAATATTTATTTTATTATTAATGAACAAAGTTTTATTTGATTTATTTTTTTTTCTTATAAATTACAATCCTGAATTTCAATTGTTTTTTTTTTCACTCAATTACGAAATATAAATATCGTTCATAACTTAACGAATATTTTGTTTTATTCACATACTTGCTACTGTTTATTAGAAGCATTTTCACAAAAATAAAAAAAATAAATTTATTTAACTAAACTTCAAACTTCGTAGTCGATTTATCTTATTACGATCACTTTTTATAAATTACAAAACTTTTTTTGTTCACAACTCAAAATCAAATTTCACTATCCTCATAAAAAAAACACTTATTTTAATTTATAGGAAACTAGACCCATTGATGTTCAACAAAAATAAATTTCCACGATTGGAAATCAAAAACTAGACTGACTCAAAAAAAAAAAAAAATCTCCGCGTAAAAATTATAATTTGTAATTGTATTGTATTTGTATGCAAAATGCAAATGCAAATGCAACCAAACAAAACTAAACCGATTCCGAACAAAACAAATTTGTATCTTCGTCTCATGTCGTCCCCCACCCCTACCAACACCAATCAAACTGTTAGCGCGCCGAAATAAAAGACAACAATTTACCACGCGGAGGAATATTCCAGAAGGAATTATACATAAGCAAAATTTATTTTCATCTATGTACAATGTACATAGATGACGCGCATGAGCTATATAAAATTGTCAATTTAATACATAACATGAGATTTTAAGTACTCTCTATTTCTCTTTACTATGTGCAAAGTGCAACAATGAACAAACAAGAAATTGAAAACTTAACGTTTACGTGAGCACAAGGACGGGGAAAAAATACAGTACAGACAACACAGGCGCGGCCGATTTTACTGTGGAATTGCGCAAATTCAAGCGAATGTATACGATAACACGGCCGATCGTAACACAAAAACGAAATACAGTTACGGCTAATGTACATAGAGTGGCGAATGTGTTCATTTGCCGGTAAATATGCATATTCGCCTGCTACTTTGGGTAATGTGAGTTCAATCTACATTTACCTATTAAATTTGGATAATTTGCCACTTAACGTTGGTAGGTAGTGCACTTTCTGTAATTAAGAAAGAATTAAGATGGAACTTCGCTATTTCTTGACCGATTATGATGAAATTTTGACATGGGCAATGGTAATGGGATTTTAAAATGATTTATGGATAAAGTTCTGGAATGTGGCCATTTAAAGTGGAACTTCGCTGTTTCTTGACAGATTATGATGAAATTTGACATGGGCAATGGTAATGGGATTTTAAAATGATTTATGGATAAAGTTCTGGAATGTGGCCATTTAAAGTGGAACTTCGCTGTTTCTTGACCGATTATGATGAAATTTGACATGGGCGATAGTAATGGAATTCTAAAATGTTTTTTGGATAAAGTTCTGGAATGTGGCCAATTAAAATGGAACTTCGCTGTTTCTTGACAGATTATGATGAAATTTGACATGGGCAATGGTAATGAGATTTTAAAATGATTTATGGATAAAGTTTTGGAATGTGGCCATTTAAAGTGGAACTTCGCTGTTTCTTGACAGATTATGATGAAATTTGACATGGGCAATGGTAAAGGGATTTTAAAATGATTTATGGATAAAGTTCTGGAATGTGGCCATTTAAAGTGGAACTTCGCTGTTTCTTGACAGATTATGATGAAATTTGACATGGGCCAATGGTAATGGGATTTTAAAATGATTTATGGATAAAGTTCTGGAATGTGGCCATTTAAAGTGGAACTTCGCTGTTTCTTGACAGATTATGATGAAATTTGACATGGGCAATGGTAATGGGATTTTAAAATGATTTATGGATAAAGTTCTGGAATGTGGCCATTTAAAGTGGAACTTCGCTGTTTCTTGACAGATTATGATGAAATTTGACATGGGCAATGGTAATGGGATTTTAAAATGATTTATGGATAAAGTTCTGGAATGTGGCCATTTAAAGTGGAACTTCGCTGTTTCTTGACAGATTATGATGAAATTTGACATGGGCAATGGTAATGGGATTTTAAAATGATTTATGGATAAAGTTCTGGAATGTGGCCATTTAAAGTGGAACTTCGCTGTTTCTTGACCGATTATGATGAAATTTGACATGGGCGATAGTAATGGGATTCTAAAATGTTTTTTGGATAAAATTTTGGAATGTGGCCAATTAAGATGGAACTTCGCTGTTTCTTGACAGATTATGATGAAATTTGACATGGGCGATGGTAATGAGATTTTAAAATGATTTATGGATAAAGTTCTGGAATGTGGCCATTTAAAGGGAACTTCGCTGTTTCTTGACCGATTATGATGAAATTTGACATGGGCGATAGTAATGGGATTCTAAAATGTTTTTTGGATAAAGTTTTGGAATGTGGCCAACTGAGGTGGATTTTCGCTGTTTCTTGACCGATTATGATGAAATTTGACATGGGCGATGGTAATGGGATTTTCAAATGATTTATGGATATAGTTCTGGAATGTGGCCCTTTAAAGTGGAACTTCGCTGTTTCTTGACCGATTATGATGAAATATGACATGGGCGATAGTAATGGGATTCTAAAATGTTTTTTGGATAAAGTTTTGGAATGTGACCATTTAAAGTGGAACTTCGCTGTTTCTTGACAGATTATGATGAAATTTGACATGGGCAATGGTAATGAGATTTTAAAATGATTTATGGATAAAGTTTTGGAATGTGGCCATTTAAAGTGGAACTTCGCTGTTTCTTGACAGATTATGATGAAATTTGACATGGGCAATGGTAATGGGATTTTAAAATGATTTATGGATAAAGTTCTGGAATGTGGCCATTTAAAGTGGAACTTCGCTGTTTCTTGACCGATTATGATGAAATTTGACATGGGCGATAGTAATGGGATTCTAAAATGTTTTTTTGATAAAGTTCTGGAATGTGGCCAATTAAGATGGAACTTCGCTGTTTCTTGACAGATTATGATGAAATTTGACATGGGCAATGGTAATGGGATTTTAAAATGATTTATGGATAAAGTTCTGGAATGTGGCCATTTAAAGTGGAACTTCGCTGTTTCTTGACCGATTATGATGAAATTTGACATGGGCGATAGTGATGGGATTCTAAAATGTTTTTTGGATAAAGTTTTGGAATGTGGCCAATTAAGATGGAACTTCGCTGTTTCTTGACAGATTATGATGAAATTTGACATGGGCAATGGTAATGAGATTTTAAAATGATTTATGGATAAAGTTCTGGAATGTGGCCATTTAAAGTGGAACTTCGCTGTTTCTTGACCGATTATGATGAAATTTGACATGGGCGATAGTAATGGGATTCTAAAATGTTTTTTGGATAAAGTTTTGGAATGTGGCCAATTAAGATGGAACTTCGCTGTTTCTTGACAGATTATGATGAAATTTGACATGGGCGATGGTAATGAGATTTTAAAATGATTTATGGATTAAGTTCTGGAATGTGGCTATTTAAAGTGAACTTCGCTGTTTCTTGACAGATTATGATGAAATTTGACATGGGCAATGGTAATGAGATTTTAAAATGATTTATGGATAAAGTTTTGGAATGTGGCCATTTAAAGTGGAACTTCGCTGTTTCTTGACAGATTATGATGAAATTTGACATGGGCAATGGTAATGGGATTTTAAAATGATTTATGGATAAAGTTCTGGAATGTGGCCATTTAAAGTGGAACTTCGCTGTTTCTTGACCGATTATGATGAAATTTGACATGGGCGATAGTAATGGGATTCTAAAATGTTTTTTTGATAAAGTTCTGGAATGTGGCCAATTAAGATGGAACTTCGCTGTTTCTTGACAGATTATGATGAAATTTGACATGGGCAATGGTAATGGGATTTTAAAATGATTTATGGATAAAGTTCTGGAATGTGGCCATTTAAAGTGGAACTTCGCTGTTTCTTGACCGATTATGATGAAATTTGACATGGGCGATAGTGATGGGATTCTAAAATGTTTTTTGGATAAAGTTTTGGAATGTGGCCAATTAAGATGGAACTTCGCTGTTTCTTGACAGATTATGATGAAATTTGACATGGGCGATGGTAATGAGATTTTAAAATGATTTATGGATAAAGTTCTGGAATGTGGCCATTTAAAGTGGAACTTCGCTGTTTCTTGACCGATTATGATGAAATTTGACATGGGCGATAGTAATGGGATTCTAAAATGTTTTTTGGATAAAGTTTTGGAATGTGGCCAACTAAGGTGGATTTTCGCTGTTTCTTGGCCGATTATGATGAAATTTGACATGGGCGATGGTAATGGGATTTTAAAATGATTTATGGATATAGTTCTGGAATGTGGCCCTTTAAAGTAGAACTTCGCTGTTTCTTGACCGATTATGATGAAATTTGACATGGGCGATAGTAATGGGATTCTAAAATGTTTTTTGGATAAAGTTTTGGAATGTGGCCAACTAAGGTGGATTTTCGCTGTTTTTTGAGCGATTATGATGAAATTTGACTTGGCCGGTGGAAATGGGATTCTTAAATGTTTTTTAGACAAAGTTCTGGAATATGGCCAATTAAGATGGAACTTTGCTGTTTCTTGATCAATTATGATGAAATTTGACATTGCCGGTGGACATGGGGTTTTTAGATGTTTTTTTGACAAAATGCTGGAATATGGCCAATTAACGTGGAACTTCGTTGTTTCTTACCGATTATGATGAAATTTGACATGGGCGATAGTAACGGGATTCTAAAATGATTTTTGGATAAAGTTCTGCAATGTGGCCAATTAAGATGGAACTTCGCCGTTTACCTTGACCGATTATGATGAAATTTGGCACGGGCGATGGTAATTGGATCCTAAAATGATTTTTGGATAAAATTTTGGAATGTGGCCAATTAAGATGGATTTTTGCTGTTTCTTGACCGATTATGATGAAATTTCACATTGCCGGTGGAAATGGCATTCTAAAATATATTTTTGACAGAGATCATTTTTATTATTGATAATTGATTGAGACGTATTTTGATTATTTTTAGAATTCGACGATGATTTTTGAAAGTTACTCGCTGAACTATTTAATGTATATTGATTGAAGAGCTGTTTCATTTTCCAAAATGTACATAATAAAATGAAGGGAGGGGGGGGCGGGGAGGGGGAGGGTGAGTTACTGACATACTTCTTTCCGAGGGACAAAATCCCGCAAATCAAAATCCCGAAGGTACAAAATCCCTGGGATAATCCCGAGGGTACGAAACCCCGAGGGTACAAAATCCCGTAATTTCGAAGAAATCCGGAAGAGTGACATGTTATAACCATCACTATTTGCGATTTTTGCGGAGGGTAAGTTTGCCCGCTTCTCAAAATCCCGCCTTCAAAATCCCGGATGCAAAATACCGCTCTCCAAAATCCTTGTTTTCAAAATCTCGGTTTTCAAAATTCTGGTTTTCAAGACCTTGCTGTTGAAAGACTATATTTTTTTTGATGTGAAAACATCTTTAGCGGGGGTAAGTCAAAAATTTCATGTAAAAAAAGGAACGGAAGATCCGGTACGATCGAAATTGCAAATTATACATATATGAGAAAAACGAACACAAAATGCACCGAACTTGCATACTATATAATTCGAATTACAATTTCCGTTAGATTGAAATGAAAAGACACAAAAATTATGCATGTATAGTGTAAGTGATTCAAAAAAACTGAAATTGAAGTACGTTAAATAAAGACAAATGCACCCATACTTTAAATATTAAATATTAATAAACATCTTAGCGCGCTGTGAAAATGGCACTACATAATAAAATAATAATTTTGAAATTGTTTAATCGGTACGCTATGTTTAGTATTGCTCATGCTGTTGCTTAGTTTGGTTATGCGGGGCATATAGGAAACAAAAACTATAATAGTGGTAAACTGTTTCGAATGCCATTTTCTAAAGATATGCGCAAGGAAGAAGCCGCAGGGAGACATGCTACCGTCTTTCCAGCTGCTGTGAGTTTACAATCAAAATAGCCCCTTTATCTTATAAAACCGCCCTATTTCATTTAGTTCAAATCAATCAAACCAGCGATGCCACTTTGCTTTGTTCACCTGGTTTGCGGTGACCATTCACAAAAGTCTAAATAAGGAATCTTCAAAAATTGCCGTGTATGAGTAATAGTGAATTTTAATGCGTTCAGGGCAGGGCTCAAGCTAATCGAGACAAGGCTTTACTGAAATATAGTCGGTTATAAATTTCAATTTTCAATTAAACAATTAATGTCGGTAAAGTTCGTCCTCCATATTCAAAATAGAATAACTTATAGACTTTTCAAACCAAAATTGTACCGTAATTTAAATACTAAGCCCTCAGGCCCTTCGCAAAGGCTTGAAATGATGCAATAGTTAAAGGTTTTCACATAATTCTCTTGCTAGTTGAGCGTGAACTCGCCCGTTGTTTTTTTAATTCGAACCGCCCTTGGTGAAAGAGAATTTTAAAGGGATCAGTACATTTGCCTGAAAAAAAATCCAAAAATTTTAAAATCCAGAATAGTTCAAAAGTAAAAATCCAAGAAAATAAAATCCCGAAAAAAAAATCTAGAAATTACCCGAAAAGCAATCCAGAAAAAATATTTTGTTTAAAATAGAAGTGATACAAGCGATACACTTCCTTTGTTCTGTGCCTGAAAGGTTGACGAAGCAATTTACATTATCGTATCATAAATATTAAGAACTTTACGGAAAAAGTGAAATTCCAGAGACATTTTAGAAATTTTAATTTTAATTTGGTCCGCATTTTGATAACTGCGTGTCTGGATTTAAGTTTTCTGGATTTTTGTTTTTCTGAATTTTTTTTCGGGATTTTCAGTTTCTGCTAACCAAATTTTAAAATCCAAACCGGGATTTTTATTTTTGCAGAACCGGGCTTTTGAAACACAGGATTATGAAAAATGGGATTTTAAAAAGCAGGATTTTTTTTGCGCGGGAATTTGATAAAGCAGGATTTTCAAATGCGAGATATCATTTTGACCTCCCGATTTTTCATGTGTATAGATCATCTTTAAATCAAAGGGAAAATTGCACCGCAATTTTGCTACAACTAGATTTTGGAATTTTCATAAGCTTTCGGGATTTTGTATCCTACGGATTTTGTATCTTCGGGATTTAGCCAAAAGGACGTTTTTTTTAAATTCTATATGTTCTTTATCCTTTTAACCCGTTGTTAATCGGAAGATATTAAGCGTGTAAAAGCAGGTTTGGGTGTAATTTATTTTCAGCTCGCCGTAGTGTTTTTGATAGTTATGGTCCTTGATTAACCTAACGCTGTCAAGTGAGTAAATATTAAATTTGTAAAAATGTACACAGTGCCATAATGGTAAATTTTATTTCTAAAGAGCAAACTTAAAATTTTTGAATTCTTCAAAACCTTTACAATGAGCTACACGTAGGGATTGTAATCAGGTCTCACCGTTATAGGTAATACCGGTTTTAGAAGCAAATTATGGTTATGAAAATTTAAAAAAAATAAATGCGAACATAAAACATTGAAAAAGTACTACGGTTCCAATCCATATCGGTAATACCGATTACAATTAGCTACAAAGTTACATCATGATACATTTTTATAGAAGAAGAAAAAAGGTGAGCCCCTTAATCAACACCTTTCCAACAATACCACTTCCAAGTCTACATGTCTTTCAAAAGTAATCAAACCGGTGAATCGCCACCAGCACTTTACTGGCGAAATTATTAGCTATGATGGATTGCTAGCACAGTACAATTCGATTGGTAAATGATGTTTAACCTTGTCATGGGCAATATTTATCAACCCCTAATATATCTTTGCTATAACGGTAAATTCACGCTGGAATGTTTGTCTTAGAACTAAAATTGTTGTACTGTGACCACCCCGGTATATCTGCTACCAGCGCTGTTTTGTTGAATTTCGAGGGTAATGGGCCACAAATAAAATTATTCCATTCTCCAAAATGCTAAACAGCACGGTTATGTTCGATTGGAAATTTATTCGCTATATATGAAGTATACGCTATATTACGCTCATCACTGACTGGCTCACTGATTGACTCGGGAACCCTCGCTTTCTTTTCCCCCAATATAATTCCCTCATTTTCTTTCATGAAATTTTTTAAATTATTTTCTGATTTCGTGTTAAGCTTAGCATTGAAATTTCTTTAATTGTGTTTTACAACTATAGGCTGATAGGGATGACTGCAAAAATATGATAGTTGCTGGTGCCAAACAGATTCAAGCGACACTTTAGGGAGTCAGTTCTAGATTTTGCAAGCTGCGCCTAACCGAGATAACATTAAGATACGAATTTTTAAAAAGTTCATCAACTTACAAATCTGTCTTTTACCTAAAAAAAATTTGGATGCAATTTTGGCGGTCCTTAACAGTTAATTATATATAAATTATAACCATCCTAGGACGGACTATAAACCACAAAACGGTAAAATATAAACGTTGTTCAACTGTTGCAAATACATAAATATGCAATACAAAAACATCACAGTTTCACCTGGTGTAAGGTATCCAAACTAAAATTTGATACCATTTGATTTCACAGCAGAATTAAATATTATATTAAATTATTTAGTAAACTAATTTAATTTTAATATCACTTTTATATTTAAAGATTAAGTATCAGTAGATATACTTCTTTGAATGATTTTATGGTAATAATTCAAAGAAAAACGTCGGTGCGAATGAAACCATTTAGTCATGGACGCGCAAATTAAATCAAACAAACAGAAATTTGTCACGTTAAAAGCAAAACTAATTATTTTAAAAAAATTTATTGAACAAGCTAAGGACGAATCAACGTACATCGAGTATACTGTGAGACTAGATTCTTTGAAGAAAACGTACAATGAGTTTGAGGTGATTGTCCATATTCTGACCGAAGGAAGAGGATTTTGCGGAGTTCATCGAGTCATTCGCTGAATTTGATGAGGCCTACTTCTTCTTACAACTATCCAAACTAAATTACAAGGTTTTGAGCAAGCTCAGGGACAGGAAAATGAACTGGTACTTTCACGATGCCAGTCTTAGTCACTGAATACCTCCGGTTCGTTTGAAATTCACATAGAGTCGATGAAAGCCGAGGTGGCTAGACTTCCTCAGGTTCAGGTACCAACATTAAGTGGCGATCCTGCACAGTGGCTGAAGTTTAGACACTTATTTGGCTGTTATCCACAATAATAACAAAATTTCTAACATAGTAAAGTTCATTTACCTTAATTTAACCTTCTTGATAAACTAAAAGGCGACGCCCGAGAGACAATTGGGCACATTACACTAACTTCAGCTGGTTACGATAGAGCGTGGACGGATTTAACCCTAATTTATAACAATGCTAGGCTCATTGTCGATGTACACATTGTGTTGGCCGAGATAAACTCGACGCGACCGACGCGACGTGCACGTGACTAAGTAAACAAAAAATATTAAACCATGAAAATGTATACTAAAGCAATCATTCCTAGCGGAAAATGTATACTAAAGCAATCATTCCTAGCGGAACTTTAACAAAAACTATAAAAAGCTCGTTCGTTTTGTCAAATGAGTCAAAAAATATAAATAATCAGACTTCTCATGGCAAGCAACATATTGGCAATCAGCGAAGTTTATGTTGTACCACTCTCTATTTGTTTGTCAATGCTTTTCAAATTATCATGAAACGATCGTTTAGTAAAAGCCAGGGACCTGAAGGTTTACATTAACTGGTTAGGTTCATCCTAATTGTAAATAAAAAAATTGTAAGTCAAATGGCTGCAGAGTGTGCAATTTCAAACATCATACTCTATTGCACGATTCTTTACGAAATAATCCACTCGAATTATGTGCCAGTAATAAACAGGTTAAACATAATATGCATGCGTCTACAAGAACAGAAGTTTTACTGTCTACTGCAATAATTCAAATCCAAGTCAAATCAGGCAAATATCACGATTACAGAGTATTATTGGACTCCAGTAGCCAGTTAAATTATATAGTTTCATCTTTGGCGAATAAAGTTGGTGTTAATCCAGGTACGATACCGAATTTAACTTTCAGTGGCATTAATAAAACCAAAAGTTCACAAAGCATTTCATCAAATATCAAATAAATGTACAGCAAGTACAACCAAAATTAAATTTTTTAGTCGTTCCCCAAATTTCCGGTTACCTATGCCCCAAACGAATTTAAATATTTCTTCGTGATCTATACCATCAAATTTAACCCTAGCTGATTCCACTTTTTATATTTCAAGACCTGTAGAAGCACTGTTGGGAGCAGAAATATTTTTTGAAATTCTCGGAGTAAATCACGTTAAACTTAATAAGGGTATTCCCACAATTCAGGAATCCTAGTTTGGCTGGATAATTGGTGTACGGTCGGTGACTTCGGTAAATAATAACCATTACGCCTTTCTTACACAGACTGAATCTGAACCTTCCGACGAACTAGTACAATCTATTAAAATGTTCTGGGAAAATGAAAAGGAGGAAATATTTTTAAAACTCATTCCAGAACACCGTCCAGTAGATATATCGTTTCTTTTCCAATAAAGCCTAATGCAGTACTTGGAGAATCAAAAACTTCTGCATTGAAACGATTTCAGTATTTGATAAAGAAGTTAAACTCGAATGTTAATCTGAAGCAAATCTACACAGAATTTATTAACGAATATTTACATTTACGCCATATGAAAGAAACCACTAACTTTTCAAATCTAGACTCATAAGTTTTGCCACACTATGCCGTTTTTAAACCTTCTAGTACTAGCACAAAGTTACGAGTAGTCTTCGACGCTTCTGCGAAGACTTCAAATAATTATTCTTTAAATTAAATATTACTAACCGGCTTTACAGTCCAACAGGATTTGTTTTCAATAGTGCTTAGGTTTAGAAAATACCGTTTTGCTTTCATTGCTGACATTTCGAAATTGTACAGGCAAGTCCTTATTAATCCCAACCAGACAAAACATCAGACGATACTTTGGCGCGCCAATAGTAGTCCTATAAAGGCTTATGAGTTGCTCACTGTAACTTATGGTACCGTGTCGGCGCCATACTTGGCAACCCGCGTTTTATTACAATAAGCGGAAGATGAAAAGTATAAATTTCCCAATGCGTCTAGAATCACAAAAACAGATTTTTACGTTGACGACGTCCTGCCAGGTTCCGACACGTTGGAGGAAGTATTGATTGATAAATTGGGTGGTTTCGAACTAAATTAATGGTGTGCAAATGATGCCATACTGTTAGATTGTATACCGCCTGAAAATCGTGAAAAACTAAAAATAATGAATTTAACGGTTCCGAGTCTATTAAAACGTTAGGTCTCACCTGAAGACCCGTTGATGATATTTTTGTATTTAAGATTCCTTCTCTAACGCATCATCCAATTTTAACAAAGCAAATTATGCTCTCTGAGATAGCGAAACTATATGATCCATTAGACCTATTGAGATCTATTATTATTGTTGCAAAACTGCAAATACAGATGGTATGGAAATCTCAAACGAGTGCATCGCATGGAACCATTTTCGATCTCAAATTTGAATGGTAAACGAAATAAAGTTGAGTCAATGAGTCACCCCAACCAGCTCTGTATATACAATATACATGGGTTTTCCGATGAATAGGAAAAGGCGTACGGTGCTTGTGTCTAACTGTAGACGATCAAAATGACATTTCTGTCAATTTACTTTGCAGTAAGTCAAGGATAGCCCCACTGAAATAGTTAACACTACCAAGATTAAAACTTTGCGGAGCACTCTTTCTCTCAATCCTAATAAAAACAGTCATCGACCCTATGTCTATAAACTTCAGCAGTGTAAACTTATGGTCAGACTCTATCATTACATTGTAAATCAATTAAATCCATTTTTCGATCAGGGTTCGGTGATAAGAGTAGGTGACCGATTTCAAAATTAGAATTGGCATATGACATTAAACATCAAATTCTTTTACCGAATAAATGCCATTTCACCTTATTGGTGTTTAGATATGAACATAAACGCAACTTTCACGCTGGAGAGCAACTTATATTGTCATTCGTTCGACAAAAGTATTGGCCAATTAATGGCAAATCAATAGCAAAAAAAACTTGTTCATGGTTGCGTGACATATATTTAGGCAAAACCAGTTCAATTGCAACAAATCATGGGTGACTTACCACCAGAAAGGATTACAAATACATGATAGAGCCCAATGCCTCAAAGGTTTTCGGTTTACGTGTGCTTTGCAACTAAATCGGTTCACTTGGACATTGTCAGTGACCTTTCATCACATACTTTTATAGCATGTCTTAAACGAGTCATTTCTCGTAGAGGAAAAATAAAAACTCTGTATTCCGATAACGCCAAAACATTCGAATTACGGAAACGTTCGAGAGATTTTAATGATCAATTACAAGGTGACTCGATTCTGACCTTCTGCAACATTGAAGAAATCGAATGAAAATTTTTACCTCCACCGGCGCCCAATTTTGGCGGTCTGTGGGAATCCGCAGTGAGGTCCTTTAAATCTCACTTAAAACGCGTAACCACTCAAACGCACTATACATATGAAGAATTTTACACCCTAATTGTACAAATTGAGGGAATATTAAATTCCAGGCCATTGTCAATATTGTCATCTGATCCTAACGATCCACTTCCTCTTACCCCTGGCCATTTCCTGACAGGCGGTTCTATGAAGGCCATTATTGAGCCAATCTTAAACAATTCACAATCGACATTAAGCAGATTTAGCAAGGTAACAAACAGGCTTTTGGAAACGTTATTCCGTTGATTCCACATCCACACTTTACAATGTCGTACTAAATGGAGAGATACAAAACCAGATTTGAAATTAGGCGATGTCGTTCTTCTCATAGAAGACAATTAATTGGTTACGAATTGGGTAATGGGTTTGGTTCGTAGCAGTATGCCCTGGCTCCGATGGTAAAGTTCACGTGGCTGAAATTAAAACGAAAAGTGGAGTATACAAGCGATCTACATATATCGAAAATTTGTAGACTTCCTATTGAATAATCTGTGACTGGTTTCATGAAACCTCTGTTTAGAAACTTTTCTGTTATTTTTGTTATTAATGTTAATTTGAAATTGAAACAATCGTAAAATTATATTATTTAAGATGTAACCTACTAAAGCTGCGTTTTTCTTTAGATTACTGCTTGAGATCGCGATAAACTTTTTCGATTTTTTAAGTCCACTTGAAATTATGTATTTGAATATTTAAACCACAGATAAGAGTAGACAGATGTCGATCTTGTATGGGCCATATTTACATTCTAAATTAAAATACCAAATTCCAATCCAATCCATTTAGAGCAGGACGTATATATTATAAAATAAAATGTTGTTTGAAGTGGGTTTATGTTTGCTTTGATATAATCAAAATAGCCATGCCATGTTTGCTTTGATATAATCAAAATAGCCATACGTAACAAAAGATAAAAAGAGACAGAAATGTACGTCCTGCTCTAAAAGAATTGGATTGGAATTTAGTATTGAAATTTAGAATGTAAATATGGCCCATACAAGATCCACATCTGTCTATTCTTATCTGTGATTTAAACATTAAATGTGATAAATTTATTGTTAAACTACATAAAGTAATTCAATGACTTTAATCATAATTTTTAATAAAATTTATGTTTACGAGTTCGCATCAATTCTATGGTTCTACGTAGGACACAACAGGACTGTGTTCATAAACTCTACACTGTAACAATATTAAGCGTATTTCCTTGAAAAATTTACAACAACAATTGCATACGATAAACCTCCGCAAGAATAACATTAACCCAAAAAATTATTGGGTTAAATTAAACCCAATTCTAATTTTTGGTTAGGATATCTGCCACCAGGTCATATTACATATTAAATTTATATTTTATTTCGAAAAGTTGGCTTTTGCCAATTAAATCAAATTGGCTATTTTCTTGGGAAACAAATAAACCCAAAATAGTTTGGATTCAATTTTGGTCAACAAAATACGCTAATTGTTAACAATGACAGTTCTAAAGCGTTCATAAACCTCGGTTGTAACCACAGCAACGTGCTTTGTATTGTTCATAAACCTAAACCAAAATTTCCTCTTATTGTTACAAACGTCATTTACAATTCTACTCAATACTGCCTTTCCAGCTGTCATTAAAAGAAACAATTATGGATTCTGATCATATTGATCAATTTACGGATGAAAACAATTTATTCTATACAAATGAATACGTGAAATGAATATTGGTTCTTGTTGTTGATTAAATAATTATTTTTTTTATTATACATATGTATTTATGATAACGAAGAAACAAAATTTTGCTAAACAAAGTTTGTTTTGGTAGCAAATTTGACGTTTGTAACAATATTGTTGTTAACTGCTATGTCATTTGTACAATGACAGTTGTAACAATTTGTTATAATGTAGAGTTCGTGAACGCACTCCAGAGTTCCTGAAATTTGATGGTGGATTCAGCGAGAAAATTTTGCTAGCTCGTGATCACGAATTATTGAAATTTCATCAACTTTTTTACCCCCTCCAATTTTTTGTTTACTTTTTTACAAAAGCAACCATAAGAAAAAGTAAACAAAAAATTGGAGGGGGTAAAAAAGTTGACGAAATTTCAATAATTCGTGATCACGAGCTAGCAAATTTTTCTCGCTGAATCCACCATGAAAATAAATGGGGCATGCTTATAGTAACAATATTCGCCGCTGTTTTAGAATGCAGCACCCTCGGTAAAGGTTAGCATGGCAAATGTTATTTGTGTTTTGTATCGAAAGTGTATGGTGAATTTAATAACAGAAAAAAATTTGTATATTTTAAAATGTTTATAAGTCGTTTATCGACGCGTTCGTACTTCGTAGCCATAAAATTAAACGTGAAACTTTATTGTAACCTTTATCACGACGGTAATGGCATCTGATGTGCGGAAACAAAAACAAACTCTTTTTGCATGCCCCATTATGAACTGACGAAAGAGGGAAATTTTTTTAGTACACATCTAGTAGTTCATTTCTATTTATTTTCCAAATGTCAAAAAATCTTGACAAAAAATCATTTTTTAAAGATAGTAAAAGAGAAGTTCATTCATAAAAGTGATGATGACCACAGGATGGATGTACATCATCGCCACTAGAAACTTGCTTAACACGAAAAATTTCGATTTCATTATCTTGCGTGAACGAACTTTGGTTGCGCTCTGGTTATCTTCTATTTCAGATGTTTTAAGAAAATATGTTATAAGTGATTATTAAAATTTCTGTTCCGTTTTTTAATTGGCGCAGTGTATAAGTTATTTTAATATGTATTAAGTTAGACATTTAATTAAGATGCTATTCCGTTATTTTGAAAATGGATCTTTCAAGGGCCCCGGCATGTTTGAATGCATTCCATTTATTTATAACAGGTGTCGCATAAGGCTTATAATGGAATTAGTCTCATTTGAAAAAAAAAGAGTTAAAAAAAACGAACGATTAATTCGACTTTCGTGATTTGTACCCCATAAATAAAAGCTGATAACCTTAAATTGTGTTTTTTTATATACTAAATTGTGCATAGAAAACAGGACATTATTGAAAAGTACATTTCAATCAGTTTTCATCAAACAAATACAGTCCACATCGAAACACTCTCTTTTTCTTATAGCGACCGAAATTACCGCACAAATAATGCTTAAGGAGCAGGAATTTGAACTTTATTGAATAAGTAAGACAGTGAATAAAATAAACTACCGCCAACGACTGTAATGCACACCACAGCAAAATTTCACTAAGTCAATAGAATACATCTTACATTTACGAAACGTTGAATTAAGGCGCATACGTTGTGTATTATGTTCTGAAGATATGTTTCAAAATGCAACAAAACAACTTGTAACCGTCGAGAGAGGTTACAAATAATTTATTTCCAAGCTAGCTAGCTTGGAGTGCTGCATTGCTCCGGCATATCTCATTAGAGTCTGCTGTACTAACTTAAAATTATGAGCACTTGTATTTTTTACACCTCTCCTTCCGAACTTTAGAAAAACTGATCTCCTTCAGTTTCCATTTGAGAATAGTGTGGCCCGTGGTTTCTACCTTATAATTTATAATAAATAATGCCATGTCGCTCCTTTTTCCCCTTCAAAATCTTTGATCAAGCTTATTGAACTTACAATAATTAGTATCCAATCAGCTTCATCAAGGATTTGTTAATTGGTTACTTACTAAAACCAAACAAATATAAATTTGCTCTTAGTAATTTACTAGACAATACTAGTGTTTTTTTAATATTTGTTTGTTTTACCCTTTTGCGAGATGTTTTCGGTCCATAATCCATAGTTTGTCATGTGGTTTTTGCTACCACCATAATTCTCCCTCTATTATTTGGGGAACATAATACTTAGAACATCGAATGGGTGTAACTGATGCACATTGGTCTTATATTTATAGGCACACCACCTGAACCCAATATTATGTGTTTGAGAATTAAATTGAACCTGAGCATTAAGATATCCGTTGTATACTCGTTGAGTTTGACCACTGGCAGTTTAAATGGAAGAAGGAAATTTACGTAATTTAAAATTGATGTTATTCAACAACTTTTCAGAACCACAACCCAAAACACTCACACTCGTTCCCTGTCTAAAATACCTCGATAAGGAACATCGTTAACAGGATATCGGCATAAAGCCGTTTATCACCCGTTTTAGAACCGAGTATTGAGGAAATAACGAAGGATCTCATGATCTGACGTTCCTTCCAATATTTCTTAGAACGTAGTAAACGAGTTGGGTTGAATTTCCTGGAAGTGTTGATGAAGGATTTAGTTGAATTCAGAATATGAGATTTAAAAGAAGAACAAGAATTTAAAAAACGGTTTGAAGTTAAAGAATAATCAGAAACCATTTGATTGGGACCAAACGAACCCGATCCAGACAATGATTCGGAATCAAAAGACTCAACGAGAGCTTTAACTGAAGGATTCATTGAGGAATACTGCTGCCAGCGTCTTTCTTCTGGGTCGTGGAGGTTGACGTGACCTGTGATCCCTGAATCCCGATCTCCATGGACCACTGATTCGGTTTCCAGCACAACGAGGACACTTCGGCGTGATGACATCTTTTAAACCACAGCGATTAAAACAGATGGGATAGTTGCCTCACCCAACTGCACAATTCGAATTGGATTGATTGCTGCTAGTGGAAAATTTAACAGGTGTTGACGTTGTAACAGATATTCCCACGGGAGTACGATAAGAATTGCCTTTACTAATGCCCGATATTTGTGGGACAGATTTTGACGAAGGAACAAAAACCCCAGTTGGAACGTGATAGGCTGTTACCGAGGTAAATGCAGACAAAGCAGAAGAGGTCAAGTCGCTATATGAAGATGTAGGATGTAATGAATAATCTCTGGGGGCTCGGAGTCTCTTCAACGAGTCTTCCCAAGCAGTACAACTCTTAATTAACTCGTTCATATGATTAAAGGGTATATCCGTGAGGTGCTACTGTAAAACCGGCTTCATATTATTAATAAGAAGCTGGATAAATTCATCATCCCTGTACGGAGTATGGCATTGCAGGGACAGATTCCATATATGGTGGTAATAATCAACAAATGTTTCCGTGGGCAGCCGTTTCCGAGATTGAACCAGGCGCCGTAAGGTGGTTTGGTAAGGTGTTCGCCGGACCTTGAATCGCTCGAGAAACGCTTTCCTAAGATAATCCCAAGATGCAATGCCACATCCTCTAAAAGGAGATGTTAGTCGTGTAATATGGTTTCAGAAGACACCTTATAACAACTGAATCCAGTTGGAACAAGACCTTGTCGACAGTTATACCCGATGGAGAACCACTGTAGGAAATTCCACAACGCGATAACGTGCATCGATTAAAATCAGTATTGAAAGGAATTGATGAATGATAATTTGGAATCGGATCCATATTTAAAGTACTGTTATGAAGACCTCAGGTACCTGGAGACAAATGAAGATTTCCAGAATCAAAAAAAAAATTATAAAGGTAAACGAAGCAAAAATTTGATTGACTGATGTGAGGCAAGGCCCCGTGTTGGGCAGGCTATAAACAGTAATAATAAATTTAATCATAAACAAAAGATTTGGTGTCCTCCCCCCGTTGATCGCAGAGTCGCACCTTGGGACTGCTAAAAATAATATTAATACCATTAAGGATCCAATAATGTTTAAAAATGTAACTGAAAGGATGTGCCACTGAATATTGCGACCTCGAACTGTCCAATCAACACCACATTGGTGGAAACAACAAGTTTCGTGATCCCAATACCCATGACACATGGAACCAACATGACAAGCGGTCCAGCGAGATCAAATAACCTAAACTCAGAACACGTTTGGATCCCTCCCCATGAAGGTAGTCGGACTGAATTTAAATTTATAAAAAATTAATTAAGAGGTATACGAAGAACTGAAGAAAAAAAATTTGAAAACGCTAAACCCAGAACGCAGGAAGAATGAGTCCATCCACAATCTAACGTCACACAGTGGAAATGGTAGACTCACTCAACCGACGAACTGAGAATAGGAATTAACACTCACACCTGTACGCAATCAAACGGATGTGGGTGTTAATCAGGGCTATGGAACATTGATGTGAGCATCCTTGTACGCTCAAACAACGCAAGCGTCAGACTGTACACGAAATGCTCAAAACAAGTTGGAAATTAAAAAAAAAAACTGAAAAGATGACAAATTTAGCCAGGAGGTATCGGTCTCCGCTCCGGGAGGTCGTCGTTAGGTCCGTCATCAGAACGTCCTTCTATCTCTTATCAGCATCGGTAAACGCTGCGATCGTAATAAGAAATTCATTTTGCAGAGTAGCAATAAAATTTACTGATGTACAAACATCTACTACGCGCTTGAAAATTGTGGAAAATTTTGATTTCTAGAATATATAAAAAATATATTCTGACTATACATAGCTCTTCAATCTAACGGATAGAAATAGATGATGACATTTGGCCGAGTTTAAATAAAAAAAAAAATTTGAAACAACAATTAACAATTTTCCGATGAACTCCACAAGCAAGTATGTACTATAATAAAACTCATTCATATCATATTTGAATTCCATAGTACACAAAAGTCCTAATCGCACCCATACTAAACAAACGCAATCCATAGTTTTTCTGATCTAGACCATTACGGACTTGTGAGACAAACTCGAGTGAAATGAGAAAATGACCTGTCCTCACTTTTGTTATAAGAGTAAAGACATATGCATGTGTTACATAATGCAATAAATTACATTATTATTTTGAATACATTTTAAAAAAAGCTTTCATTCATATGCAATACAATAAACTTTCACAAACACAACACACTGGTAATAACGTTTTTTCCTTGAGTATCACTACGTAAACAACTTTTTGCTACAATGGACTATGATACAAACGTATAACATTTGTTATGTAGAACATCATAGAAAAATCTAGGCAACACAACATAATAAATTTTATAGTGTTGACGACAGCATGCACAAGATAAAAGAAATTATACGAGACACATTTGTAAATTGTATCATATTACATTAATCTCTAGCCGTTTTGAGTAAATTTGAAAAGTGAATTAATTTTAGCTTTTTTTAGAGGAAAATCCGATCCAGTTTACTATGTACTATGTATAGTTTTGAAGAAGCGATGAAAAATTGAATATTTACGATCTCACATTATATACATACATTTATAGAACACAAATAGAAATATAAAATTTACTATCAATCACGTTTCAAGATACTAAAATGTTTAAATTAAATTTTTAAATTTAAATAGTAAACTATAGTATGTAGTAGTTTATGTACATACGAGTATTTATGTTACATGCAGCTTCGTTTATGAATGTTCTGCTTTTGCATTTTTGTTGTAATTGTTGTTGTTGTGATGTATAGGGTACGTCTGATAAATATTCTCATCATTTATTATACCAATTTGCATAAATTTCTTTCTTGAACGATAATATCATATCATCTGGTACATTTGAATATCTTTATCTTGTACGTAAATGTACAGAAGATTTTTGATACAAGTTATATGGTACATATGTATAAGTCTATACCGAAAATACGTGATTATTCATCATAGAATAAATTAAAATATGTTGTGTCTTAAAACATAACAAAAACCAAAGAATTTTTTTTTTTTTTTAGCCAGCATGTTTCAACTATACAACTGTGGGTTATGAAATACGTGTATACAAAGATAGATTCAAAGCTAAACACTAAAGTATAAATTATGGAGTGTGCAAGATGTACAGATTTGCAAAAGGTTGTTGGATTAAAACATGAACTAGGAAATAAACTGCAAAATGCCTTAAAAATGGGCTAATTACGAGTTAAACAATTTCCAACAACGAAGCACATCTATAAATTGAAATATAACTGTCAGAATATAGGAACAGGAAGGAACAGGAATCTACAGCACCAAGATATAATCAGTTCCCTACTAGACAACACCAATTTTTTTTTTTTTTCGAATAGAGGATTAAAGTTATGCTTAGGATTTTTGATACCTTAATGTGTTCCTTAAGAGGTGAAGAAAATTTGTGTGAGGCTTCACTCTACCACCGAGAGCGACAAATTTGATAACAAGCCCAAGTTAATAGCCAAATATATTTAATAAATCAAAGGAATTAAATCATAACAATTAACAGCTTATCCGTTAATAACAGTATGAAGATTTGTCTAAAATGCAATCCTCAATAAAGTTAATTCGCGCTTATCATGAAATAAAAACACCGAATTTTTAGACTACAACAGTTTTTTTTGTTCTAAGTAGCGTAAACCAGGCCAATAAGTAGCGTAAACACTGTCTTTGTAACCATCCCAACTTTTTTTTGAATTCCCGTTTCACGCGTACAAATAGCAAACGCGTGATGATGATCAAAAGAAGTTTTGCGATTTATTATTATTATTATTAGTTGAGGGCCATGTGGGCGTTCAAGCCACCCCGCACTGCGACCTAAAAGATCTTTTGTGCATGGACCCTACTTAATGAGCCGTCCAGTCAATATTCAGGCTCTTAATGAACCTGACAATACTGCCGGCCGGTATATGATGCATACCATCCGGGCTCATTACTCTCCCTCCTAGATGTTGTAACCTTTTGCAGAAAATGGCTGGGCAATGGCACAGAACATGTTCCGCTGATTCCGCTTCCATGTCACAGAAGCGGCATCTATCCGTCGAACTTAGGCCCATTTTCTTTAGGTGATACCTTAATGGGATGTGACCTGTGAGGAAGCCGGTAAGCAGCCTCAACTCAGGTTTCCTAAGTACAAGACATTCCTTGGCCCTGGCCGACGAAGGTGAAATAAATTCCTTCGCCTGTCGCAAACCTGGAATTCCGCGCCAGTAAGAGGACTTTTGCACATCCTCCCAGCGTTTAACTGCTGACCTAAGGTGCCCCTTAGAGACGCCGCAGAAGGGCTCTGGTCCAATTAATGGAAAGGCAGATCCCTCGCGGGCGAGAACATCAGCTGCCTCGTTTCCCACAATTCCAGTGAGACCTGGCACCCAAACAAGTGTTACCTTATTTGAGCTAGCCAGCAATTTAATAACCTTCAGACAATCCCATACCAGCCTTGACTCAATGGTAAAAGACCTAAGAGCCTTTAAGGCCGATTGGCTGTCTGATACGATATAAACCTTTGCGTCGTTTAGGCCTTTAGATATGCCTATCCTAGCACAAAGTTCTATAGCATGCACTGCTGCTTGAAAGACGGTTGCATTGGTACCCAAGGACTTCGAGAGTGATACTCCACTCCCATGTATTCCTACCCCCGCCCCATCTTCCGTTTTTGATCCATCTGTAAACCACACCAATGACCCTCGCTCAAAGGATGGTCCCCCTGTACTCCACTCCTCCCGGTCAGGTAATCTAACACAAAAGGGTTTGTGGAAATCCAGTTTGGCTGGCATACAGTCGGAAGGCATTCCTATAGTGGGATCTGTCTGAAACTCCTTAAGGATCTCCAGATGGCCCACCATGTTGCCTGGTTTGATGTTACCCTCCGCCTGCATCTTAAGGGCCATAGTAGCAGCATCCTTTTTTATATGCAGATGCAATGGAGTTAGTCCTAGGAGTGTCTCCATTGCTGCGGTCGGACATGTTTTCATTGAGCCCGTAACCCCAATGCAGGCCATACGCTGAACCTTATTTAATAAAGTTTGCGCTGTCCTTTGTTGAGTTTTAGGCCACCACACTAGCGATGCGTAAGTGATCATAGGCCTAATAATTGTTAGAAATGACCAGTAGATCATTTTTGGTTGTAGTCCCCAAGTACGTCCATAGAGTCTCTGACAGGCCCAAAAAGCCTTTGTGGCTCTATTTTGAATTTTTTGTATATGTTGTTCCCAGTTCAGTTTATGATCCAGGATAACCCCTAGATATTTAACCTCTTTGGAAAAGGCAACAATAGTACCGTTTAACGAGGGAGCTACAAGCGAGAGCTTTCTCCTCCTCGTAAAAGGGACAATGACAGTTTTGTTTGGATTGACACTAAGTCCTTCCTTGTCACACCACTGCCATATCAAGTTGAGTGCATTTTGCATGAGATCAGAGATGATCTCATCAAACCTGCCTCTAATCACGATAGCCACGTCATCCGCATAGCCCTGGACATCAAACCCATGGCTATTCAGGAGGACCAGTAGTCTATCAATAACCAATGACCATAAAAGAGGAGACAGTACACCTCCTTGGGGACAGCCTTTTACGGCCCTGATGGTTACTGACTCGCCACCTAATGTGGCTGTAATATCGCGATATTTCAGCATGGAGCGGATCCACCTAGTTGTAGACGGCGGAACCCCCTTCTCCATGGCTGCCCTCTCTATTGAACCATAGGAGGTATTGTCAAATGCCCCCTCAATGTCCACAAAGGAACACAGGGCAATTTCCTTAAAAGCCACCGCTCTTTCAATCTTCGTGACTAGACCACTAAGAGCCATCACAGTTGATTTGCCAGCTTGATAAGCAAACTGGTTCCGATGCAGTGGGTTATTTACAAGGATTTCATTTCTTATTTGATTATCCAGGATTTTTTCCATCGTCTTCAATAGAAACGATGTCAGGCTAATTGGCCGATAAGCCTTGGGCTGGGTGTCCAGACGACCCCCTCCCTTTGGTATAAAGACCACATTTACTTTCCTCCATAGTTTCGGAATATAGTTAAAAGCATAACTTGCCCGAAACAACTGGACCAAGCTGGGGAGTATTTCCTCAATACCTTTTTGAAGTAAAGCCGGAAAGATACCATCCCCTCCAGCAGATTTGAACGGTTTGAAAGAGCCAATAGCCCATCTCACCTTGCTGGGTGTGAACATTTTTCCAGAGAGGCTCCAGATCCTACTGTGGGGTGAACAGTCTACCTCACTTGAAGGGTCATGCGGGTCCTCCTGGGTACCTACCACTATTGAGTCCGGAAAGTGGGTACCTAATAGTAACTCCAGGGTTTCCTTCCGGTTTTCAGTGAACATCCCGTTTTGCTTCTGAAGAAGCCCCAAACCATTTGAGTGATCCCTAGCAAGGACTTTCTGGAGACGAGCTGCAGAGGGTAGTTCAATGATTCCCTCACAGAAGTTTCTCCAGGTAGCCCTTTTGGATCTTCTTAATTCCAGATTATATTCCGTTAAGGCCATCCTATACTCGCCCCATTCCCCGGTGCGTTTAGCCTTATTGAATAACCTTCTAGATTTTTTCCTCAGCTTACTCAGCGCCCCGTTCCACCAAGGGACCAACTTAATGGACTCTCTTCGCTTAACTGGGCAGCTGTTTTCATAAGCCGAGTGTATAGAATTATGCAGCTGGTTTGAACAGAATTCCAAGCCCTCTGGAGACTCTATGTTCCCCATTACCGAGGGCATTTCTGATTCGAGTGAAACTCTATAAGAGTCCCAATCGGTCAGTTTTGGAATTCTTATCTCCTGCCGCTGCATGGCCTCGGCCGCCAAATCGAATCTGACGTGCAAGTGATCCGATAAGGAGGCCTCTTCAGACACATGCCAATTTTT
This sequence comes from Tipula helvola, assembly GCA_963556165.1. Classification (NCBI taxonomy): domain Eukaryota; kingdom Metazoa; phylum Arthropoda; class Insecta; order Diptera; family Tipulidae; genus Tipula; species Tipula helvola. The sequence goes on along the minus strand of OY744481.1, from coordinate 145,832,422 downwards.
AACAAAATGACTAAAATGCGGACTAGCGAGGGTCAAATCTAGGACCTCCTGCCTAATCGCATTTGCGATAATGTGATTGATTTTGCTGGACACGAGATAGTCTAAAATAAAATATCGTATAAATTGTAATTGGCGTGTAAGCCAAAGTAATTTTGTTTTTTTTTGTCGGTGATAAATGTTATGTATATAGCTTGATGAATTCGAGCTTCAGTTTTCTATAAAAGTATCTAGAACAATTTGGTTGAAATAATTTTAAGTGTTGCACATATGTCGAAAAGCTAAACCGTAAGCAAATAGGGATTCATGCGCCGCAAACGGTTTCTAAAATTTGCAAAAATTGAGTTTGCTATAAAAATAAAAACGCCTTAGTAAAACTATTCACAAAATGTAAATTCGCTCTATAACCGTAAAATTCCCAATTAGTACTAAAATGGTATTCACAAAATTGATTGATTGATTGATTTGAGCGTACGATCACGACTAAGCGATGTTCCCGGTAAGACGCCGAGTCCACCGTTTCCCTGTTTACATATAACAAAACCGAACGAAAGGAAAGGTTAGTAACACGGAATGTCAAGGCGCCAAGGCAACAGGCGTGAATTTGCTCGGGGGATTCAAGCTAACACTTGCTCTCAGCTCCGTAACTTGCAGCTTCCACAAGTGCTCGTGTTACCTCTTCGTGGTGACTGCTGGTAACCAGATGGCTGATTTTTTCGGCTTCTAGGCTAAAACACGGCGCTAAAGGAGTCAACCTTAAAACAAATCACTGGGCTGGGTTAAGGTGGTATTCGTACCGTGTCGATAAGCGGCCAGACTGGGGGCCTAGTTTAAAAACTAGCTCAGTCGCAAACGGTGGATCCGAATACCTAGCGCCCTCCGGATTAAGTAGCCTTATCTGTGTATTGCGGATCTCTGCACAGATGGACACTCTTTTCTCCGGTACTCGTGGGACCAAATATGGGAGACCAACAAACACAACACAAAAAACAAAAGAGTCCGGTTCTCTCACAAAACCGGAAAATGTAGAAGAGGAGACTCGGGTCTTTAGGCCTACCTCTAAACCTACAAGCAAAGAACGGGACATAAGCTTAAATGAGGCTGGGAAGAAATATAATGCGGAACCAAAGCACCAATGAAGCTGGTTCCTCAAAACCAACCTAGAACACTAGGAGGAAGGCATGGAGGGCCCTGAATAAGATAAATAACATCTCGTTAGAACACAGGTCGGATAAAGACAAAACCACGCTTGCGTGGGCGAAAAAAGTCACCGAACAAAAGTCGGAAGGTCCCTCAGCCGGCTTAAAGATCAAAAGAAACAGATCTCAGGAGGAAAGTCCTAAGATCGCAAAAAGAACGAAGCCCCATGCTACCGAAATGAGGCCTTTTAACGAGGTACTCAAGGATCAGCTGATTGTGGCAGTTGTTGGCCAGTCCCAAGAGGATGGCAGTATTACGCCCGCCAATTGGAGAAAGGTGGAAAGGGCCTTAACCACCACGTACCTGAATATCCTGGCAGAAAACCCAGGACCTGCTCCGACTTGTCGGGATGCGGGCTGGCATAAGAACCAGGTGAAACTGACTGCATGTGCGGATCAGAGATCTCTTCTGCTTTACACGAAGGCAGTGGAAGGACTTGGCGAGGTATGGCCCGAAGCCAGCCTTGCTGTTAAAGCTAGGGAAGAGATCCCCTATAGACCGAGAACCAGGATGTGGATCTCTTCGGAGCGTAGAGATCCAAAGGTGATACTCCAGGATTGCTGCAGGTTGGTAACTCAGATTTGCCAACGCACAACTAGAAAGTTGTTAAGCTCGAAGAGCTACGAGCCGACTACAGGTCCGTCATAATTTTAAACAGAGAGGCACTGAGTGCACTGGAAAAAACCAATGGTATCGTAAACTATGGTTTCAGTGCAGTCACACTCAAAAACTACAAGAAGGATGCAGACAAGCCAGAGGCTCCGAAGTCTGAGGCGCCCTGAAGAAGGGGAACGCCAGGCTGAAACTACCTCCACAGATACGGAGATGTCAATGTCCTTTGAGTCATTAAAGCAGAGCACTTCACATCAGAGGAGGACTCTGATGATACAGTAGTAGAGAGGAAGGTTTAAGAATGGTGACATTCTTGCAGATTAATCTACACCACTCAAAGGCAGCATCAGCTGCTCTCCTTTTAAAAATTGGAAAGGAAGGGACAGATATTGTTTTGATCCAAGAACCTTGAGTCACTGATGACCGGGTATTTGGACTCAAGACACCCTGTCATAGATTAATGCACACGAACAAAGAAGGTAGGTTTCGGTCGTGCATTCTCGTTAAAAATAATATAAATTGTTTTCTGCTATCAAATTTCAGCAATGAAGATGTGGCAGCGGTCAGCATTGAGGTCAATAAACGAAACCTCTGGCTAATATCAGCCTACCTAGCTTACGATGAAGTGAACATTCCACCAGTCATTCTAGGTGAGGCAATTTTAGAGGCTCAAAAGCGCAAGGTTGGAGTCATCCTGGGGGAGTGATGCAAATTCTCATCACACAATCTGGGGAAGTACGGACACAAATGAACGAGGCGAGTTACTCTGTAACATCCTCTGCATGTTACTTATGTTACTTATGTTACTTATATACGAGTACTTGTTACATCTACTGTATTTTCAGTTATGTATCCTAACGTCACACCAGATCGGTTGTTTTTTTTTTTTTTTTTTTTATATGATTGATCGCTTGCATTCCCCTCTTATTTGATAAAATAATTTTTTTTGTTAATTTTTGTTGGGCAGTCACCAGTAGAATTTAGACTAATTAAGACTCAAAGAGTGAAGAATATATATATACCATACTTATGTGGAAAGAAGAATTCTTTGGAGATGGAGTCGTGTTATGATTCACATATCGTGTTCGCATGACATTAATAAATAGTCGAATTGTAAGAAAGTCTTATATTAGAATGAAAATAAACATTGAAATATAAAACAAATGGTATCGTTTTTAGCCGGCTAGTGAAACCGGAGGTAAATTGTGAAATTGTGTAAATTGTTGGTCAGCCATTTGTAAACATTATTGATACTAATTGTTATCTAATTTAATTTGACCATCTGCGAAAATATAATTGATATTGTATTGAAATTTTATGATATAAATCATCGAGAACATTATCATTCCAAAATTTTTCATCGTCAAAAAAGTCATCGCTGCAGATTAAGTCTCTTTCTACTAAGCTGGTAAGCAGAAGGATTTATCGGCAATAATCTTCGTATAATAACATAGGATTGTATATTGGTTGGTCAACAATTCATCATCATACTCACCAACTGGATAATTCATCGTTCATTGTGCCAAATATAGCTGTGTAAGCAAATAAATATCCAAATACCAGGTGTGTATTTAACAGATGATACAAAGTTCGAGAACGATTTGATGGTATACTAAATCCAACGGCGTGGCGAAGGTTGCAGAATCAACGGGTGACGGATAACGGTGTACGGGTCGCCACACTACAGTGTGGTACTACAACAGGGTTATCAGGGGAAAAACAAACTATTTAAATTTGTAGTTTTATATATTTAATTTTGTTCATTATTTATTATTTATTTTTTTAATTATATATCATGTTCCTTTAAGGTTTTTTTTTTTTTGTGTATTAGTATTTTGTTTATAACTAAATAATTTTATAATTCATATCTTAAATCAACTCTGTAGAATTGATTCAGATTTGGATAAATCTGGTTTATATAGCAAGCATTTAACACGGTTCTTTTTTTCTTTTGTTTTATTTTATAGCGCATTCTTTTTAGTAACTACACGCGGCTCTTGTTAAGGTGTTCCTGAAAGCGCTTTCACCGGACAGCCTCACCGAGTCATCCGATAATCACATAATTATATATGGATTTACTAACCAGTCATCATTTAGAGAATTGATGTTAATGCTTATCTATATTGTTTTCTCTACAATTTAAATTAAATTTTTTTTTTTGTTCGAATAAATTGATGTACTACAAATTGTTAAAATGGTAAATATGGTATTTTACTTTTCTGGTATGATTTGCAAAAGAGGAGGAATTTGCTGTGGATGGTGAAGTGGATTCGTGTGTCGGTGATGAGAAATCGTGAATTATTTTTTTTGTAGTGGCCAAGCACTTGCTTGCATAATGGACAAGTACAACCCCACAACCAAGTTACCTCTACCGCATGAGCTCAGGAGCAATATGGCCACGTATTTGTCTAGTAAGCAATGAAAGTAAATAAATTACAGTTTATGCTAACGGAAGGTCGTCTGCCACCTTTTGGCCTCCGTTACAACTCCTTGATTACATTCTAAGTACCAACCTTCATATATGTAACATAGGCAATAAGCTGACATTTATAACGAGAAATAGACAACGCGTATTGGATATTACACTTGTCTCAAACTTTCTGACGACTAGTCTATTAAACTGGAAAGTGTCGGAAGACCACTCCTTTTCTGATCACTGTTATCTTCAATTTGAAATGGACTTGGTTTCTCCAAACAGCCCTTTCTACAGGAACAGGACGAAAACCGACTGGGATATCTTTAGAACTATTCTGGGTAATTCACTACCAGTGCCGTTGCCTAAACCTCCAAAAACTATGGTGGAACTCGATGGCTTAGTGGACGAACTGTCCAGCGCTTTTAACGAAGCGCTACTGGGCTCTTGTCCTCTTAGTAGGCCTAGGGGTAAATCTCGGCCACCTTGGTGGTCAAAGGAGATTCAACAAATACGTCAACGATGCAAAAGACTCTTTAAAACAGCAAGGAAAACAAAAGCCGCTGTAGACTGGGACTCCTATAAGGAAGTCCTCAAAGTTTACAAATATCAATTAAGAAGTGCAAAAAACAGATCTTGGAGACTATACTGTGGCAAAATTCAGGAGTCTTCAGAGATGTCCAGGCTGCGTAAAGTACTATCTACTAGCCCTTCCATCCCAAAGCTTTCTTCAAATGCCGGATGGAGCATGGACCACAAATAGTATGGAATCGCTAGAATAGATTGGAGACTCACTTTCCTGGTTGTTCCGAATCTGCACTTACTTTATCAGCAGGTAAAGGGCAAGTAGCCTCGTAGGCCAAATTATTAGCAGAAGAAAGATTATGTGGGCAATAAGCAGCTTTAAACCGTATAAATCGCCAGGACCTGATGGTATTATCCCTGCGGATATACAAAAAACTACGGATCTAACCATTTCCTGGTTAGAGGTAATTTTTAGAGGCAGCCTAGAACTATGTCACATTCCTAGTAAATGGACGGAAGTGAAGGTTGTCTTCATACCTAAGGTGGGAAAACGCTCACACTGCAGTCCCAAAGACCTTAGACCGATTAGCTTGTCTTCTTTCCTTTTCAAGATACTGGAAAGACAAATTGAGGCTCATACTAGAGGCAAGATTGCGCTGGCAAAGCTGGCTAAATCTCAACATGCCTATTGCAAGGGGAAGATCTGTAGAAACTGCTCTTCATTCTCTTACATATTTTATTGAAAAATCTTCGAATATGGAGACTACGCGATGGTAACCTTTTTGGACATTGAGGGTGCCTTTAACAACGTGTTTACAGGGGCTATAACTCAGGCTTCAAGGTGGTTGCCTATGCGGATGACGTCGATATTGGTGTCTGTTTAGGTGGTAGCTTAGTGAGCTTATTCAAAATGCTCTGGGCATTCTTTCATCATTGGCCAATGGTTGTGGGTTGAATGTGAACCCACACAAAACCGAATTAGTTCTCTTCTCCAGGAAATATAATATTCCTCATGTCGATCCTCCCACTTTAAATGGGTTCAACTTAGCTTTTATAGATGAAGCAAAGTTTTTGGGTCTCGTCTTAGACAGTAAATTAAACTGGAAACCGAATATTATGGAAAGGGTAAAGAAAGCTACGGTAGCGCTATACTCTTGCAAAAATGCAATTGGGAAAGGTTGGGGGCTGGAGCCCCACATGGTCCTTTGGCTATACACAGCAGTAGTTAGACCGATTCTTCTGTATGGGGTAACAGTCTGGTGGCCTGCTCTGAACAAAACTGTCAACCTAAAGTTGTTGACAAAAGTTCAGAGAACAGTCTCTCTGTGGATCAGTGGTGCACTGGGGAGCACATCCACTCAGGCACTGGAGACTCTGCTATTTCTGACTCTTCTGGATATCTTGGAAAAACAGTGGGCATCCACGTTAATGTGGGCCTGCAATAATACAGGGCGCTCATTGATACTTTGTAACAAAGGGCTTCCCAAGCCCACCGACTATACTGTCCCATCACTATCTTTTGATAAAAGTTCAGGACTATTTTCCCGTCCAGAGAGGACTGGATATTGGATGCAGTTTTGGACCCAGGAGTTTTAAACTTCTTCACTGATGGTTCAAAACGGGATGGAAGTTAAACCTCTCCTTCTGTCTCCCTGACTACTGTAGCATTTTTCAAGCTGAAGTAACTGCGATAAAGGAAGTCGTGGACTGGTTGAGGTATAATGTAATATCGACTTTTGATATTCGCATATACACGGACAGTCAGGCTGCCATTAAAGCGCTTCAGTCACACCTTCTCACGTCGAAAGTAGTCCAGAACTGTCTCTCATCTCTTAACGAGATGACAGATCAGTTCAACATCCATATTATATGGGTGCCAGGACATTTCGTTAGTACGGGGAATATAAAAGATGATGAACTGGCTCGACGTGGTACAACGGACATGCCTCTTGCGGTATGCAAGCTGCTGCTTCAGGAGGAAGCTAGTAAGTTGACGAATGACAGATGGTCAAATAGTACCTCATGCGTAATAACTCGGCAGGTCTGGCCAAAGTTGAACTCGCCGAGATCCAAACAGCTGATCTCACTTCAGCGGAGTCAGATCAGTGTGGTTGTTGGAGTGATTACGGGGCACTGTCTCATAGGCAGACATGACTACTGTCGTAGTTGCAAGGACGAAGAGGAGGAAGAGACAGTACTTCATCTTCTTTGCACCTGTCCTCGTCTGGCACGAAACAGACTGAATTTTCTAGGAGCACCCCTTTTCAACGACCTGACGGAACTCAGCAGGGTGGACGTCAGGAGTATCCAGCGCTTCATAGCAAGCTCAAAGTGGTTTCAATGAGTTGGAGGAAATGTTTTAAATTGTGGTACGGCTACGGACCTTTTTGTGTCTATGCCTGGCCCTAGTAGACCGCCACCCAAAACAAACCAAACCAAACCAAGTGTTCAGATTATTGTGAGATTTCTTAGCCTCCATGACAATTTTCTATGAGACGCTATAATGCCAAGGAACGGTAGATATTTTTAAATATCGAGTAATTTAATTGACTGAGAATACCATTCAAAATCGAGAATAAAATGATTAGCATTGAGTGCACTTTTATAGTGATATTGTGGAAATCAAAAAGTAGATCACAAAAAAATATTATTACAAAGTGGTGAAGTGCTAGATGTACTATTTTGCAGCTATCCTAAATTCACTTTATTTTTGTAAATCCATTTACGCAATGAAATAAATGAATTTTCTTATTTTTCATTTTTTGACTAAATATATTTGGCTGGCAATAAACCGGCACACAAAAAATTAATATTTGAGATACAAAAAAATAATAAAACGGCACAAATTAATGAGCAACAAACGCATCACAATAATAATTTGGCAACATTTATAATTTTTTGGCACTATTGGAAGGGTACACAAAAATTATTTTTTGGCATCGAAATAAACATTTTGGGCGACAAAAATAATTAACTGGCAACAAATTTATAAATAAAAAAATTAAATTAGTTTTAAAATATTCTGGAATATGGAGATCCCTAATTTAACTTAGGAGCAAGGATAAGCAAACATGTCGCACTGCGTGCCGCACGTAGGAGCGGATTATATAGAATCTATTAATGACACTGCAATATTTTATATCGATCCCCATCAAATATTAAATAATACAAAATCGATTAAATTTAATTTTTTTTCTCGATTTTTTTTTTTTTTTTACTATCATACTAAAAATTATTTTTTTCTGTTCCAAAATATTATATTTGTTGCCAATTTATTAATTTTGATGTCAATGTTTGTCGCCACAGTATTTAATAATGTCCTTCAAAAATATTTGTTTGTTTTTTCATATGTGGTGCCAAAATATTATTTGTGATGCCAATTTATTATTTTTGATGCTAATGTTTGTCGCCAAATTTTTTTTCTTGTATGCCCGTTTAAATTGTCCCAATATATTTAAGCAGAGTTCACTGCAAAAGAAAAAGTAGATAGTTGGATAGTATATACCATTGTAGTTACTTACTTGAAATAAAAAAAACAGAAGAAAAACAACGTTGCAACCCTCTAAGTTGTAATATTTTACTAGACAACAGGATACTAAATAAGAATTCGCCTCAGTCTCAAGCCACAACACCAGTAAATAAGATATGTATTAACTTATAGCTGAAATGTATGTAAAATAAACCAAAAAATCAATAATTGCAATCAATAAAATGTCTAAGTGGGATAGCAATTATCTGTTAATGGTTGCTTACAAATCCTAATCAAATTTCGTAATAAACGAAAGCAATATGAATCAATATAATCTTGTTACTTATAAAGAACCCATCAAATTTTTCTTCAATAAATGAAACCCATAGCGATGAACTTCACAAAACGACAGATACAAAATAATACAACTAAAAACAAAAAAAAAACAATTCTTTAGTCACCGAATGATTGACTGCGATTGATGATTCTTAACAAGAAAAAAACCAAGAATAAAATCAATCCACAAAATAGTTAGGAAGAAAAGCCAAATACCCGCAATAAAATTGACAATAAACCAAAAAAATAAAAGGAGACATAAAAAGGAAAACAATTTTTGTTATTTTCCGACAGCGCTACCACGTCGCGAGTAAACACCAATAACAACAGGCGGGCAACAAAAAAATAAAGCATGAATAGTTGTTATGAGTAGCGTACTATGTATTTTCTCATATCCCCACATAGAAATGATAAATGCAAAATACATTTTTTATTTTTGTATGCTTTTAGGATGTACATACGTACGTCCGAGGTAGATATGTATATGTATGCAGGGAAAGTAAAAGTTTCAGAAAATGTTTAAATTTCGAAAAGATTAAACAATCAATTCTTGTTAGAATTGATGATAGGTAATTTTGTACGAGTATGTTTTGTGGAGACACGAAAATTAGTTTGTTATTTCAGTATTTTCTTCAGCAAAACCCTAAAATGTGATTGTGCCATAATAAATATATTTGAGTTCATTATGCGGCTAAAACAATTGAAAGATAATATTTATTAGTACACAAAGGTTGGTTTAATTAAAACAAATGCGATTTCGGTTTTTGGTATTACTTTTGTTATCAAACTAAATTCTAAATATTGTATAAACACTAATTAAAAACATTTGGCTGCAAATAGTATAATTCCTATAAAGAGCACAATAGACACAACAAATTAATTACATTTTATTAGAAAATACAATAGAATGCATCCATAAAACTAAAATAATTTTTGTGCTTCCTCCCCATTTAATTTAAAAATAATATTTATGGATGTAGGTACTAACCAAAGTACCACATTATAAAAATGGCAATACGTTTACATAACATAAATATTAATTTTGCAATTTTATAGTTATAAATGCTCTCTTATAATAAAAAATAATATTTATAGTGAAATAATGTAAACCATAAAATGGATAGTTATAGTTATATTCTCATAATATTATGACTCGTACAAAACAGTATTCTTAACTTATATTCTGTATTATGTGGGATTAAAATCAAGATTAAAGTTTGTAAATTTAATTTCAAATTTATTATGCACCAAAGCTATTATCGTCATAGAATAATAATTACTTAAATGAAAGTTATGGGGAAAGGGTTGTTAAAATTGGCTACCAGATCGCTGCTCAAATCCGTGATTACTTCGCTCGGGCGTCGAATCTAATCGCTCGCACTGGTGGAATGCTTTCTTTCAAGACACCGACTACAACCAACTATTTCATCAGCCGCATAACGACCTTCTTATGCTTCGATATGTGGAACCAAACCATGTTCTCTGCCTAATAATATTCGGATGATTTTGACCAAAATTTTGGTTTCATTTTTCACAGTTCGATACAACTGTTGAGAAAACTGTTATCGCCAATTTGTAAATAACAACTTTGGTATTTCTTGTGATGCAGTTACCAAGTTGATTGTGCAAATTTACCGACATGGAGTAAGTCTGTTTCAAGGGGAGGTTCTCGAATATATTCCCCAAACCGTTTGACTGAAATAAATTTCTTAAAAAAGCTATGGCAGAATAATTCGACCCACTTTTTACGCAAAAATTGAGTTTACACGGTAGTGTGCATTCTATATCAATATTTGAGCCGTTATTTTTGAAAGTGATATAAGTCCATTTTTTAAAAATGTAAGTTAATGAGCTCTTAAGAAAAATATAAAGGGGCTCGGTGGTAAAGGTGCTGGAAAATTAACTGACAAGCTAATATCTGATCTTACTATTTACTACGGTTTGGCAATTTGGAGACATCCAGATTCAGCAGAAGATATGAAAAATGCTGTATGGGCTATATTCTATCATAATATTTCAATTAATGAAAAACCGCAACACATGTACTGTCCGGCGGGCAAACAGAGTTGGTGCAAGTGGCGCGTGACTGAAGCTTACGGTACTCTTACATAATTTAGGCACAAATCACCTTTCTTAGAAAAAGTTCAAGATGCCATAAAACTCGTTTTCCAAGCTTTATAATCAGATGATGTAATGTAGCGGTGTACCGGAGGTAATACTCAAAATTCAAACGAGTCCGTCAACGCTTGCTTGTGGAAGCTAGCACCGAAACATCTGCATTGCGCCGCAAAAACTGTTGAGATTGCCACTTATATAGCAGTCAGTTTAATTAATGAAGGCTATGTTACTGTATTAAAAATCATGGATTTGTTGGGAATCGCCGTTGGAATCAGTATGACAGACGGCGTAAGAGCAGCTGCAATATCGAAGAAAGCAGTCCAAGTTTCCCAAATGGACTAGGCCCCTTAGGAAAAAAATTTAGGGGTGTTAGATCGATAATTAATGTTCCATCTTTGAGAAAATATTCGATTACCACATCGTTCACGCAAGAGATCAACTGTTTCTGTTGCAGTATGACATGTGACACTGTCCTGCTGAAAACACATATTCTGGACATCCATACCTTCCAATTCGTCAAACAAAAAATTCTTAATCATATTCGAATACCGAGGTCCATTTTAGTATCATTTACAGCAATGATTTTTAAAAATAAACACGCGTTGTTCAATCGTACATCTCTCCATTTTTAATCTTCGGAATGTTTCTACTTGTGATCTGTCGCATAGGGCACTCTAGTACAAAAAATATAAATGGCGGCAAATTTAAAAATTAACCTCAAATTGGAATACGCTTTATTTGATTTTGCTAATTTAAATTAATTTTCCATTTATTCATTAAAATAAACAAAAATCGATTAGCTCTACTAACATTATGAAATTTGATTTTTGCCTTATAAATGTCAATGTCAAACATCTAAACAGTAAAATAGTCACTCAAATGTATAGACAACATTTTTAACTCACACAAAAATAATGAGACCCCAAATATTTTTAAATAATAAATGTATTTTGTATCCGGTACGTTGAGATGTACAGAATCGCACTGTTTCAGTGAGACTCACAGCACGTTGGTTTTATCCGTTATGTTGGCATGGTCTCAAACCCATGATGAGCAAGAAATGGGATTTAATAAATTCATGTATAAAATTAAATAAAATTAATTCCGGTATAAAATTATTTTTAACATAATTCTGATAATCTGCTACATCAACATGCGAGCGAGTGTTGTTTTGTTTTCTTGTCTTTTGTTTAAGGGAGGTAATTAAACGATAGCAATAATCGACCTTTATAACAACTCGATATTAAACTCAAACCTACGCACGGTGGCGGAAAAGTTTTTTTTTCTTTTTTCAAATCGACTTTCCGGCGCGAGCTTCGACCGTATCTTTTTTTTAAAATGTTTATGATTTACTTTCCTGTCGACTTCTCTGGACAGATTTTCGATTCAAGAACTCATATTTTTTTTTAATCTCTAGTTTAGCCTTAAAAAACACATTTGTAAAATTCTTTATCATCTTGACATTTATCTAACGATAAAATATACAAGGAAGTCGTTTATATTTACAAGGACTTTCGAGGTCGCTGATTACAAATTTGTTGCCAGATGTTAGAAATTCAAGATGGTAAAATGAATCACACACTTTTGACAACAACAACACACGAAATTGACAACAACAACGCTGGTATGTATAGTATATTAAAAATGATCAACATTCAGGGGTCAGTTAATTTTATAAAATCTACGTTTATCTTTAACAAATTGTTTGATTTTAGTAGTTTTTATTATTATTATTATTTTATTAGATATATATTTCATTACATTGATTGTTACAAAATTTGTAATCGTGTTTAATATTTTAATACTAGGGGACCCCTGTGCAATTGCACAATTTTATTATTTATGTGAAACATTTTTGCCATAATAAATACAAACAACTTCTGCAAAAGGAATACTTCACTACAGGTTGCCCGACGAAAAAAAGATTTCGAACTCTAATAAAATAGAACGCATTTAATTTTTTGAAATAAAGGCCAACATTAATCTGATAAAAAAAAAGACGAAGTTAATGGCAATCGAACTCGAGACCTTTAACTTCATAGCGCATCGATCTAACACATGAGCTATTGAACTATGCTTAATTATATGAAATATAGAAATGGAAATTTATAGCTCATATGAAATGGAAATTTATAGCTTAAGAAAATGGTGAATATTCTTGTATATTGTATATATAGATATTGTACATACATCGATATTTAAAATTAAAAACAAAATACATTTTAGATAATATGTCAAAATAATAATTAATTATACGTTATAAATATTATAATATGGAAAAAATTTCAAAACAACCAGAGTATTAATTGATTTAACCTAACTACACCTAATCTATACTAATTACCTAGCCTAAAGCGGAATTATAAATACTAAAACACTGATTAAACAAAATTCAGATTAATTACATATACATTTTAATCAGAAATTAATTAAAGATGATGCACTTATCAATGAGTTATTGATCAAAATTAGTGAATTATTAAATTTAATCTTCTGGTGTTTATATAAAATCAACAATCATTTTAACGATAGCCTGATAATGGAGATCATCCGTGTTGTGCCATTTTGGTAGATTTAAAATAATTTTCAAGCATCTATTCTGGAAAATTTGCATTTGCTTTAAATGTGTTAGAGCACAATTAACAAATATTGGACAAGCGTATGTCAATACGGGTCTTAAAATGGATTTGTAAATGATGAGCTTATTTCGAATATTCATCTGTGACTTCCTGTTTATCAAAGGGTAAAGAATTCTAATTATTTTTCTGTTTTATTGATGGGACATTCAGTATGGTGGTTAAAAGTCAACTTTTTGTCAAGGTACAGTTTGAGGTATTTTAAAGTGTTATCCCATGGGACCTCTTGTCCATTGAGTAGTAGATTTTGTTGTGGTAAATAACGCAGGGCCCAGCGACGCGTAAAATACACACAGTGGGTTTTGTTGGTATTGATTTGAATTTTCCATTTAGTATAAAATTTAGTTAATTTGCTAAACGCATTCTGCAATTGAACAATAACTTCATTTGGATCTAAACCAGGGACAAGTATAGCAGTATCATCAGCATAGAATGCAATATGAATATCTTGAATTTTAGGAAAATCAGCAATAAAGATGTTGTATAAAAATGGACTTAGTACAGCACATTGGGGCACTCCAGCGAGGATATCATGCGTAATGCTAGTTTCATTTAAAATCTTAACGTAAAAGGAACAATTTTTTAGGTAAGATTGTATAAGTCGCACTAACGATGTTGGAAAGTCGTACTTTAGTAATTTATAGATAAGGGCATTATGCCAGACGGAGTCAAATGCTTTCTCAATGTCCATAGATAACATGCCGACAGATTTTTTTTGATAAAAATTTGACTTAATTACCAATATAATTCTAGCCAGTTGGTGACTAGTGCTGTAACCAGGTCGAAATCCAAATTGTTCATTGGGAATAATTTGCAGAGCCCCCCCCAGCTTGTTTGATTAAACGCTTTAAAATGACTCTCTCGAAAAGTTTGCTCAGACAACTTAATAACGAAATAGGTCGATAACTAAGGGGGGAAGACTTAATTTTGTTCAGTTTAGTGATTGGAATAACAACTGCCTTTTTCCATTGATCTGGAAAGTAGTTTATCTTGAAACATCCATTGAAAAGAATGGTTAAATATATTAATGCATTCCGCGGAAGATTTTTTAAAAGCTTATTATTAAGTTTATCTATATACCTGGAGATTTTGAGTTCTTTAAACATTTGATTAGGGAGGCTAATTCTTTAGGTTTCGTATATTGAGTAGTTTCAGATAGACGATCACAATTATTAAGAGCTGCTATTGCAGCATTAACGGTTGAAATGATTACTGGGTCTGATAGAGAATCAGTTATATTCTGAGAATTACTAAAGGTATCAGCAATTACGTTGCACTTTTCATGGGCTGTAAGTATAATTTAACGTTGTTGTAATGCAACAGTGGTATAAATTGTGATTTATTTTTAATCAGTTTTGTAATTTTCCAAAATTTGTTGTCCGACTTATTGAACGAATTTAATAGTTTATTCCAGCTATTATTCCGTAATACTTTAAGACCTGTACTAATTTGCCGTGTTAAAGAGTTAACAATGGATTTCAGTGCAATGTCTCTAGTTCGTTGCCATTTCCTTCGGATGCAATTTCTGACATAAATCAACTGACGAATATCATTCGTGAGTGCGTATTGAAATTGAGGGGGGGGGGGGGGGGGGTAGACTTTTGGGATTGCTGGGTTTTTGGCCTCGTGAATTAAATTGGTTATATAATCTACCATCTCATCAATGCTGCTGTTATCTAAAATTTTGCCAATATTTAAGTTGCCGGAATTGATATTATTTTGGATATGGTGCCTAGTATATAACCACCAATAAGCGCTATTATAATTATAAATTATGTTTGCAGGCGAATTAATAGATGCTGAGCGAGATTTATCAAACAATACTGTACGGAAAAAAATAAACTGGTCCTCAGCTAAGAAAATGGACTTTTAATTCAAGAATATGTACTTTTTCTTGATTTAAAAGATAATTTTCTTATTTCTTTCGAGTTTTTCTTCATTTCAAGAAACACAATTCTTACATGAAGAAAAACTCGAAAGAAATAAGAAAATTAACTTTTAAATCAAGAAAAAGTACATTTTCTTGAATTAAAAGTCCGTTTTCTTAGCTGAGGATCAGTTTATTTTTTTCCGTGTGGCAGATGACCAGACGACACCGCGGCAGCAGTTGATAGTTGAGAAACTTGGAGAGCACTGTTAGTTACCACAATATCTAAAGTAGATGGTGATTTTTTTGAAGAAGTAGGACAATATGTATTGGTTGGTGGATGGAGAATTACAAATGACCTTTTTTGCATTTCCGAATAAAGGACATTTCCCGCAGTGTTTGCCTTTAGGCAATTCCATGAGCGATGTCTGGAATTGAAGTCCCCACATAAGAAATAATCTTCTTTAAATGATGTAAGCAATTGAATATCAGACCTAAACTTATTCATGATATGTTTTGAATTTGACCCCGGAAAATAAATTGCTATGAGATTAATATAACTATATTGTTCGATTTAATACGTACACCAATTGATTCAATTACCTCAGTATTAATATATGGTAGCTGATCGTGGATAATACCTTTTCGAATCACAATGGCCACACTACCATATCCGCTACCACGATCTAAACGATAACATATAAAATTCGGATTATAAAATCGATTATCCTCACACAACCAGGCTTCATTGATAAGCGCAACATCTATTGAGTGTTCTAGAATAAAGTTAAAAAATTCAATTGATTTATTTAATATGCTACGAGCATTCCAATTTAGCTTATGTTGTGGATTCATGATATATTAGGATACAAATATTTACCAACTATTTCAAAAACAATACCTATACTTGGTCAAACTTATGTCCGATTTAGACGTACCAACATTTTTTCCCCAACAAAAAATGAAGATATTAGTACATTATTATTTTCATTTGTAAGACAAGAACAAAAATATAAACCAACAAACATTTTGTTGGGTTTTTTTTCCAATTGTTACTATAAACTACTTTACCATTTGTTACTATAAAAATAAATTTGACTATAAAATATACTTGACCCGAATATATTTTGATATTTTATAGCAACAAACACAATAAAAATGGCGATTTGTGAAATTTTTATAGCGCTTTATTATATTTTACTAAAATTTTAATAATAAAATAAAATTTACGTTCGAAATTTTTTCATTTTACACGAAAAAGCCATAATTTTGATAAATAAACTAGTATCAGCGCCGTATTTATTAAAAATTATCTTGTCTATTTTATACCGCTAAAAAATTATGGCACGACCGCCATTGTTGTTTTATACTTTACTCTTTTTATCGCATGTACATTTTTTGTGTTGCGTGTAGCTCTAAGTGGCAACAAAAAAATTGTTGGAAAAAAATGTTGATACGTCTAAATCGGACATTACTACGACAATTTTTCAATTTTACAAAAACTTCTTTGAAATTTTTTTGCTAAAATAGCAAGCCTGTTAAATCAGTCTATTTTGAGTCACGTGTACGAAATAAACCAATCAAAATAACATTACACTGATAATTTCCCTAGGGATGTTTATTTTGTACACGTGACTCGAAATTGACCGATTTAATAGGCTTGCTATTTTAGAAAAACTTACTCTGGCTACTAGATGAAAAGAATTTATAGTTTTATTTTACAATAAATACTGTTTCAAAATGACACTTTCATAGAACAATTTACAATCTAGCAGCCTTACTACTAGAATAAAATAAAATTGCAAAAAATTTTCTCGTCGAATACCCCTCAAGCATTGATAAATATCTCATAATTTTATTATATTTTCCTCAAGCACGTTGCTTTTAGGTAATAGCCCTCAGCCTACGGCTTCGGGCTTTTACCAAGCAACGTGCTTTCGAAAAATATAATAAAATTATTTCGGGAAATTATCAATGGTCTTGGGATATTACTGCTGATAATATTCATGAATTCCGATGTATTAAATAAATCGGAACTATCAGAATATAAATTAGTAGCAGTAACAGTGCTGTAAAATGGCCTACTTGTATGATTTCGTACCGATGTTTTATTCAATACTGATGGTATTATAGATGGTTGCGGATTACTTCCCGGAAAATGTTGTTGATTGAGAATAAAATGATTACCCCTTGCGTTGGATTTCACAGAATTCCTCAGAGTTTGTCTGTAAGCAATATAATCTTCCTTTTTTGGGCACTTGATTTAGTTGGCCAATATGATTGCCTCCGCAATTGCTACATTTGGTATGCGCATATAGCGCGCCAATTAACTTCGCAATTCGCTGGTAGTATGCATGCAGATGTAGCATGACCAGATTGTGTACAGTTTCCGCACACATAATGTTTACAGGCTTCAGTAAGATGTTCTTCTCCGCAAATAGCGCAATGAGGTGGAAGATTGCATTTTTTTTATCCATGTCCATAATATTGACATCGTCGACATTGTGTAATGTTGTTTGGTTTACGATAGTATGACCAATTAACAGCAACGTTATACATGTATTTATGACCTTTTAAATCATTTAAACTGTGTTCACCAATTTTATAGTAAAGAAGAAATATTTTCTGTTCATCAAACTTAGGTTTTTTCAACTTCAATGACGTTATATGAACTGGTTGGATATTTTTATTTTTCAATTCATCCATTAATTCGTTATTATCAATATAAAATTTATCGCATTTTGTTTGAAATTTGCCGTTACATTTTCATGATCATTCACATTGTTTAGTTGAAGTCTAATACCGCTGCGATTAATTTTTATGGAATAGTTAACTACATAAGTTGGCTTAACCTGTTTCTAATAACTTGGTATGTTTGATTTTTAATTATAACAGATGGGATTTTTGGTTTTTTCCCCTTTGGAATATCACTTACATTATTAAGCACTGTATCAACAAGTTTTTCATTACGAAGGACATCAAACCTCGTTGTAACATCCACATTTGGAATGGGTTCATTATCAACCTCATCATCCACTAAAATAGTGGTTGTATCGTTTATGGCCAGATTGCTCATAGCACTTTTATATTTCTTTGAAGAACCACTCATTGGCTCTAAGCAAAACGTTGAAACATTATTAATTGTTCTTTTAGACCTCCCACTCCCAGAGGGAGAGGGTTTGGTATCACTGAACTGCACGTTGACTATACTAATTTTTATTTTAAATTTTTTTTATTTTTATGAAGTTAATATTATAAAATATTAACAACACACACATATACTTGAAACTTTTTCCACTAAATATGAATGCAAGACCAAATAAACAGATGTTTACTCTTTGAAGTTTGGACTTATAATGATTTTAGTAGTTACATCTATATTCTATGTGTGTATGTATGTTCCACAAAAGCTCTTGGTACACTCGAGCGATTGTTTCCAAATTTTGCACGAATACTTTTTAGCAGTCGAGAAAAAACATAGGGGAGTTAGTTTTCAAAAATTGGTACACCTTCCTTTAGCTCCCCTGTGAGGTGCTATTTACAAGAGGTATTCTTAAAAATTCACCGATTGAGGTAATTTTTCGATATTTTGTGCAAAATTAAAAATAAATCGACACGTGAATCATTATTTTTTTAACGGTGATGCTGATGGTGGTGTTGATGGTAATGTTGATGATGATGATGATGGGGTTCATGATGTTGATGATGATGGTGATTTTGAATGTGATAGTGATTGTGATTGTGTTTGTGATGGTGATGATGATGGGGATGGTGTATAATGGTATGTTGGTATGCAGGTAGGATGGTATAATGATATGAAGGTGTGATATCAACATGATACAATTGTGTGATGGTACACCGGAATGATGTTTTGTTAGTATGATGGTTTGATGATATAATGGTATAATGATACAAGGGTATGATAGTGAGATGGTTTGATGGTATATATATATATATATATATATATATATATATATATATATATATATATATATATATAAGTTAACACCACCATTAATGTCGAGTCAACACAACGTGCCTATGAGACACGCGCAAACTTGTCGAATCAACACAACGTGTGTTGTGTCCGGTTGAAAGATGATATATTTTTTATAACATCATTTTTAAGTAATTTTCCATGCATTTATGTGTCGAATCAACACAACGTGTGTTGTGTCCGGTTGAAAGATGATATATTTTTTATAACATCATTTTTAAGTAATTTTCCATGCATTTATGCAATGTCAACTATTTTTATTGTATAAAAATATAAAATATTTTTGTAGTGTTTTAGTTTTAAGTTGTATCTTGAGAAATAAAGTTATTTTTTTGAGTAAACTAGTATAAAACTCGTTAACTGGCGCCGAAACAGGGACCAGTCGGTAAAGTTATTATTGTGAAAATTTTTTAAGAGTGTAGCAAATACTATACTACAGTGCTTAAAAAAGTGAAAACCTATAGCAAATATTATACTATAGTTTTACCACAGTATTTAACAAGTTTAAGGGTGTAGCAAATATTAAACTACAGTGCTTAACAAAAAAGTGAAAACCTATAGCAAATATTATACTATAGTTTTACCACAGTATTTAACAAGTTTAAGGGTGTAGCAAATATTAAACTACAGTGCTTAACAAAAAAGTGAAAACCTATAGCAAATATTATACTATAGTTTTACCACAGTATTTAACAGGTTAAGGGTGTAGCAAAAATTAAACTACAGTGCTTAACAAAAAAGTGAAAGTCTATAGCAAATACTAAACTATAGCAACAAATATAGTGCAAGTGACAGTTAAAACGTACCGCAGTAAGCCGATAGTAAATATTAACACTAACAGCCAAAAAGGAAGACTACGTACCGTCCAGAGCACAATCGACTGGTCTCAAGTGTACAATCACCCGGAGTACACACAAAAAAATTGTTGGAAACATTGAACCACATTTTTATTGGCAATGAAAATCCAACTCATTTTAATGTAAGTTTTAATAATAAAAGTAAAAGTAAAAAAGCAACAATATTTTTTTTTAACAAATTTTAATAAAAATAATAAAAAGTTAATACAATTATAATAACTAAAATCTGAATATTAAACAAACCAATTTAATAAAATGACGGAACAATTAATTCAAATTCAAACCGCCTTGCAACAATTAACTGGGGCCCTGAACGCCCAAATCGAACTAACACAAAAAATCGAGAGACGACTCGAAAAATTAGAAAACCCTGTTATCCCCGTAACAACAACGACATTGGTAACACCAAGAAATGAACAAGACCTGAAAGACATTAGCAGGCTACCTGATTGTGTAAGAGAACTGCAGATATTCGATGGGAATCCAACGCAGTACATCTCATGGGTACATAATGTAGAAACTATACTACGCGATTACAACATTATGCGAGATAAACCGATTTACAGAGCTATACTTCAACAAATAAGGCAAAAAATTCGAGGCAACGCCGACTCCGCTCTAATATCCTATAATATTTTTGATGAAGAATGGACGTCAATAAAGAAATGCCTGTCCCTTCACTATGCGGATAAAAGGGACCTCCGTACGCTAGAATACCAGCTCAGCAATATAACACAAAAGAATATGACAGTGGATGAATTTTATGCTACTGTTAATCACCAATTCTCACTAATAGTC
Organism: Tipula helvola; assembly: GCA_963556165.1. Taxonomy (NCBI): domain Eukaryota; kingdom Metazoa; phylum Arthropoda; class Insecta; order Diptera; family Tipulidae; genus Tipula; species Tipula helvola. The sequence goes on along the minus strand of OY744481.1, from coordinate 145,811,597 downwards.
AACAAAATCAAAACGGAGGATTATTCAGCCGAAACAATCAATGTTTTGGTTGACACATACAGAAATAGAGCATTAGACATTTTCGTCCGGGGGCTGAATGGAGACTTATCTAAGATGCTTATAATTCAAAAACCAACCACGCTACCAGAAGCATACGCGTCCTGTCTGGAAATTCAAAACCTGAATTTTAGAAACTTACCAATACACAAAAAAAATGTCAACAACATGGTAACAGCTCCAATAAATCAAATTACACATAGCAACTCACCAAATCTGCGAACAAATGATGGCATGATACCAATACAGCAGAGAAACATGGCCTACAATATACAACACCAGAATCACCGAATACCATATATGAACCAAAATCAAAGCGGTAACCAAAATCAAAACAATTTACCACCACCAAGACCAAACAACCCGAAGCCACCAATACCAATGGATATCGACCCATCAATACAAACAAGACAGGTGAACTATATTAACCGTCCAACCAATCAAGATAATCCAGTGACAAAACGAGATTATTCTCACCGTTACGAACCAAGTAGACAACAGAGGATCAACCACATAGAAACACAACTAGAAGAAGACTATTACAACCAATTGGTTAACGACAACATGGAAGGCGAAATAACCAATGATGACCAATATACCGAAGATGATTCTGAGGTAAATTTTATGACGGAAGCCTCTCTAGCGTACCATACCTAGAGTATAAGCTAAAAAATGGCGATATCCTCAAGTTCCTGATCGATACAGGAGCAAATAAAAATTTTATAAAACCACAATTAGCCAATAACGCCATCCCAACTAAGGTTCAATTTAAAATCAGATCAGCTGGAGGCGACATCGAAATTAGTAAGAAAATTAGCGGTAAATTTTTTAAAAGTATTGGCATCAACAATAATATTGAATTCTTCATTCTACCGGGATTAAAATCATTTGATGGAATAATAGGGGACGACACGTTAAAAGAACTAGGAGCAATAATTGATAGGAAAAATAATCTTCTAATAATAACACCAAATATTAAAATTCCATTAAAAGAAAAACCATCACTCCAAGTCAACAGTATAGAAATCCGAGATAAACATCTTTCATCAGAAACAAAGAAGCAACTCCAAACAGTAATATCAAAATTTAAAGATTTATTCGGACCCGTAAACAATATAGAAACAATCGATACCGGGGTAAGAGCGGAAATCAGAACAAACACGGACGAACCTATATATACCAAATCCTATCCCTATCCGTACAGTATGAGACAAGAGGTAGAAAAACAAATAAGCCAACTCTTAAAAGACGGGATCATTAGACCCTCGAAAAGCCCATATAACTCCCCCATTTGGGTTGTCGACAAGAAGATGGACGCCTCACAAGTAAAGAAATATAGGATGGTCATAGACTTTAAAAGGCTGAATGCTGTCACAATAGCAGATTCATATCCGATTCCGGATATATCCAGTACATTAGCAAATCTCGGAGACTCTCAATTTTTCACAACCATAGACCTAACATCGGGGTTCCACCAGATCAAAATGAAAGAAACGGATATACAAAAAACCTCGTTCTCTACAATGAATGGGAAGTACGAGTTTCTACGACTTCCCTTTGGCTTAAAGAACGCCCCAGCCATCTTTCAAAGAACAATTGATGACGTGTTAAAAGAATTCATCGGCGAGATATGTTACGTATACATAGATGACATCATAATCTTTGGTGGAAAAACAGAAGAAGAGCACTTATTGAATATCGAGAAAATCTTCTCAAAATTGGAGAAAGCCAACCTAAGAGTTAACCTAGACAAGACAGAGTTCTTGAGACAGGAAACGGAATTCTTAGGCTACCTCATTACTAATAAAGGTATCAAACCTGATCCAAAAAAAGTTGCAGCCATTAAAAACATCAAGAGGCCCCAAAATCTAAAGGACCTAAAATCATTCCTTGGATTAGCGTCATATTACAGGCGTTTTATACAAGACTTCGCAAAGATAGCTAAGCCACTGACCAACCTTACAAGAGGACAAGAGCAAACAAAAGCAACCCAATCCAAAAAGGTACAAATCAGCATGAACAGGGATGAAATCGAAGCATTTTTACATATCAAGGAACTACTATCTTCCACGGAGATATTAATCTTCCCGGACTTCAACAAACCATTCCTTCTGACAACAGATGCTTCATCATTCGCAATCGGCGCAGTATTATCCCAGGGCGATATCGGCAAGGACAGGCCCATCACCTATATTTCTAGATCACTAAACAAAACTGAAGAAAATTATGCTGCCAATGAGAAGGAGATGTTGGCCATAGTTTGGGCCCTAGATAATCTCCGGAACTACCTATACGGAGCAAAACAAATTAAGATTATGACGGATCATCAACCACTAACGTTTGCAATAGGCAATAAAAACAACAATGCCAAATTAAAAAGATGGAAAGCACGTTTAGAAGAGTACAATTACGAAATTATCTACAAACCGGGGTGCACTAACAAAGTTGCGGATGCACTATCAAGACTAGAAACGGAAGCAAACACCCTATCTACAAATGGAACGATTCACAGTGCTGAGGAAGATTCCACGGATCTAATACGATACTGCGAAGCACCAATCAACGCATTTAGAAATCAACTTATATTCAAAAAAGGGAAAGAGATTTATGCTCAGGAAGAACCACACCCATCTTACCACAGGCATCACATTAGCCTGCCTGAACTAAGTAAAGAAACCTTAAAGAAAATTCTACGAGAGAAACTAAATCCGAACACAATCAATGGAGTAAAAATGCCGGAAGAATATATTCAAATCCTCCAGGAGGCCGTTAAGGAAAATTTCTCGGGTTACAAAATACGGCTAACACAAAGAGTGGTGACAGATATACGCAACGAAGAAAACCAGCTTGCCATCATAAGAGAAGAACACAAACGGGCACATCGAAATCAAGTAGAAAATAAAAAACAAATATTAGAAAAATACTACTTCCCTCGGATGGCCAGTCTAATAAAGAAATATACACAAACTTGCGACACCTGTAACATCAACAAATATGATAGACACCCTAGTCGCGTGGAAATCCAAGAGACACCCATTCCGACGTATCCGACGGAGATACTCCACATCGATATAATGGAAATCAAAGACGAGAAGTTCATTTCATGTGTGGACAAATTCACAAAATTTGTGAAATTTTTTCGAATCAAAACTAAATCTATTCCACATGTGAGGGATAAAATAATTAAAGCAATGCATTTCTTCTCTGTACCCAAGATACTTGTGATGGACAATGAAAGAAGCTTTATAAGTCCCATAGTTACGGACTATCTAAAAACTTTGGGAGTTAAGATTTACCTGACACCATCACAAAGGAGTGAGACAAATGGGACTGTCGAGAGAGTCCATTCTACGATAATTGAAATCGTTAGATGCATCCAAAACGAATACAAAGAACTAACGGTAAAAGAATTAATCAATATAGCAGCAGACCGCTATAATAATTCAGTACACTCAGTCATTCAACAAAAACCAAGCGACATATTTTTTGGCAGGAGTCAAAGAATAAACTATCAAAATCTGTCTGACTTCAAAAATAGAATAAACGAAGATATAATCGAAAGGATCAAGAGAAGCCAAGAAAACAAAATTGAAAGAGAGAAGACAAAGAGAGAAAAACCGAAGACATACACGCCTGGGGAAACAATATTCACCTCGGTTAAACAAATTCAAGCAAAGGATAAACCGAAATTCAAAAAAGAAACAGTAGCAAGAGACAATAATGTTACCATTACAACAACAACCGGGAAACGAATTCATAAAGCCCATATTAAAAATATAACACAATAATTTCAGCTATCCTCATCGACTTCAGTATCGTAACCATTATCATCTGCTTAGTTGTCATTTTTCTCGCCAACAAAGCTAGAGTGAGACGTCAAAGAAGAATGCTGTTTATCAACAAGCCGATGTATCAAGACAAAATTTCCAATGATCAGCCAGGAATTCAACCCAGGAAATTGAGTTTCTGACCCACGAGACGCAGGTCTTTAAGGAGGGAGAAGTTAACACCACCATTAATGTCGAGTCAACACAACGTGCCTATGAGACACGCGCAAACTTGTCGAATCAACACAACGTGTGTTGTGTCCGGTTGAAAGATGATATATTTTTTATAACATCATTTTTAAGTAATTTTCCATGCATTTATGTGTCGAATCAACACAACGTGTGTTGTGTCCGGTTGAAAGATGATATATTTTTTATAACATCATTTTTAAGTAATTTTCCATGCATTTATGCAATGTCAACTATTTTTATTGTATAAAAATATAAAATATTTTTGTAGTGTTTTAGTTTTAAGTTGTATCTTGAGAAATAAAGTTATTTTTTTGAGTAAACTAGTATAAAACTCGTTAACTTATATATACAATACATATATATATATATATATATATATATATATATATATATATATATATATATATATATATATATATATATATATATATATATTAGGGTGCACAAAAAAAACTTTGTGTCGAGAATTCTATTTCACTGGGCAAAATCTGAAAGTAGGTTCAAAATAATGAATTTAGGTGATAAAAAAAATTGGAAAAGTTAAAAATTAGATGGTGCTCAACGCAAAAACGTGCAAAAAAAATCGAAAAATTGCCAAATTCTTGTCAATTAAATATAAATGTCACAGAAGTTTTAAAAAAAAAATTAATATACCATTTCTTGAAGTAAAATTGTATGAACTATTGATTAAAATCATAAAAATTCTTGTTTTGTTATCATTAAGGGTAGTTCCGAGCACTTTTTTGTAAAATTTTATGACTTTTTTCGCATTTTCTGTAAAAAGCTTTGCAGGTCGAGGGTACATCTTGTATTTTTAAATACGGAAAATACACGATATTATAGAGCACTTAATAACCTTTTAAACGTGATATTATACTCTTTGATATCTTACGTGGATCAAAAAATATAAATCATTTTCTAAAACAAGAATTTTCGATTGAACGGTAGTTTTTCGTAACTTTTGTGAATTGAGTCTGAAGTTGGAGAATTTATTTTTTATTTTTTTGTAAATTTCACAACTAATAAATTTTTGATGTATTTAATAACCTTTTAACCTCAGCAAGGGCAATAAATTTGTATACATACAATACATATTATGGGCAGTATACCGGGTGATTTTTTTAACCTGATACACTCAAATATCTCGGAAAATAAGCACTCTACGAAAAAAATGGTAGAGATCAAGATTTAATTATTCCGCGGGGGAAATATATTAGTGTTAAAATTAGAACCCCCTCCCCCCTCCTTGTAGGTGGGGCGGGGGTTACTTTGAAACTAAGATAGGAACCCCTATTTTTTATTGCAGATTCGGATTCTACGGCTAAAAATACGTAGGATTTGGCTGAAACATTTTTTTCCATTCATGATAGATGGCGCTGTAATTGACAATATTCAATTTTTTTTTATTTCTCCTACTGATAACCTACGCAAACGATTCTGCAATTTGGCTACGTGCCCTGGGCATTCAGTTTTTTCATTCTATTGCGAATTTGAGGCTTGCAGCTGCCATTTTTGCTGTCAGTAATGATTTTCTCGCAGGTCGACAAGCATATAAACCAAGTTCCTTTTAATAGTATGAACTGAAATAGTGTCGGTTGTTGCTATTAGAAGCTAACTTCTCAGCTCCAACGCCGTAGCAAACCTTTGCTTAAGATCTAAATATCTAAAATTCGATTTGTTGAAACAGAAGTTCTCCTCTTTGCAACAGAGCCAAATTATCGTTTGATTTTCGGAATAGTGCCTTAAAAACTTTCTAATTGCTGTTTGGCTACACTAAATTACTCTTGCAATTTTTGAATGTGTATACTTTTTGCCTTTGCTTGCAAAATTTTGGCTTTTTCGTTAGCATTTAATTTAGAGCGACACTTTGTAAAATTAACTCTTAGACTACTTAATTGAAACCGGACGAATATTTCATCCTTACTTTGGTTTTAAATACCTAATAAGGCGTGAAATATGCTGAAAAATAAAAAAACAAAAAAAATAAATCGCGAATGAGGTAAAATCTATGAGAGAATTGCATGAAATAGTAAATAATCGAAATCGAACATTTCAATGGCGCAGGGTGTATATATAAAGAAGAAAAGTATGTTACTTGATCGAGTCGGGCGATTGCTTTGTTTGCTTCTTTTTTCACGAATCCTTAGTAGCAGTCGAGAAAAAACATAGGGTTGTTAGTGATCAAAAAATATTGCCCCTTTCCAATGCTCCCCAGTGAGACGTCATTTACAAGACGTATTTTTAAAAATTCACCGATTGAGCTGATTTTTGCATTTTCACTGCAGAGTCAAAATAAAAAATCAACACGTCTTCCATTATTTTTTAACGGTGATGATAATGGCATGGTAATGGTGATGGTGATGTTGACCGTAATGGGGAATGATGATAGTTGACCGTAATGGGGGATGATAGTGATGGTGATTTTGATTTTGAATTTCATTGTGATTGGGATTGAGATTATGATTGTGATTGTGATGGTATATTGGTATGATGGTATTATGGCCTATACACATGAATCGCGATTTTTCTCGTACGAGTAAAAATGATTCAACGGTTTCTCTTAAACTACATAGTAAAATTTAAACTAGTCACTTAAAAAATTGTAAGTAAACAATTCTGAGTGTAATATCATTGACAATTTTTTTAGTAAACGCATATTTCCTAATAAAAGCTGCAAAAAATGTTTAAATGTTCGCGCGAGAAAACACTTTTTTGTAATTATTATTAAGAAATGTGCGTTTGCTAAAAAAATTGTCAATGATATTACATTCGAAATCGTTTACTTACTATTTTTCAAGTGACTTGTAAATATTTTACCATGTAATTGGAGAGAAATCGGTGAATCATTTATACTCGTACGAGAAAAATCGCGATTCATGTGAAAAGGCCATAAAGAAAGCATGGTGTGATAAAATGAAGGTATGATGCTTTTTACACTTTCTGCCGTATGCACTAGGCGAAACACACTTAATATACACATTTTTAAATTTTTTAAAAACACTTGTTTAATATTTCGCAAAATTACAAAAGGTTTAAAAAATCCTAGGTACTCCTGATGATGGCCTAACAAGCCGAAATCGATCGAGTAATTTTTTAAACCTTTTGTAATTTTGCGAAATATTTAACAACTGTTTTTAAAAAATTTAAAAATGTGTGTAGATGGTATGATGGTAACATGGTACAATGGAGTGATTTTATGATGGAATGATGGTATGGTGGTTTAATGGTATAATGATATAAAGGTATGATGGTGATATGGTTTGATTGAATGATGGATTATATATTTATATGATGGTGTGATGGAATGGAGGTGTTGATGGTTTGATGGTTGTATAAAGGTATGATGATATGAAGGTAACAACACGGTACAATTGTGATTGTGATTTCGATCGTGATGGTGATGGTATATTGGTATGATAGTATAAAGGAAGGATGGTGTGATGGAATAAAGGTATAATGGTAACATGATACAATGTGGTGTTGGTATGATGGAATGATGGTGTGATGGTTTGATGTTATGATGGTTTAATAGTATATTTGTATGATGGTGTGATGAAATGATGGTTTTGATGGCACGATAATGTAAATGTATTATGATATGGTGGTATTGTGGTATAATGGTATGATGATAATATGCTATGGTTGCCTGATAGTTCAATAGTATGATGTTATAATTATATGATTATTAATGTTAATGGTATCATCCGCAAAATCTGTCTTTGGAGGCATGTCACAGAGATGGGCGATTACGTGTCGACTACTAATTTTTACGCGAATGCGTCGACAATTGTCGACAATGCCGACAACTCGTAGACAACGTCGACAACTTGTCGACAACGTCGACAACTTGTCGACAACGTCGACAACTTTCTTATGCCTGCAGTCGTTTAATGTTGAACTGTTTCCGTAGATTGTAGTTAATCCAGATTATGAATAGTAATATAGTATACAATAAATTTCAAAGTAGCTTAGCAATTTACGTTAATTTTAAACGAAATACAAATATTTTTCTATTTATCTTAAAAATATAAAATTAAATATTAGTTATATAAACCTTAGAATGGAGGGATATACAAATTATGTATTTGTCTGTCTATACTATAATAAAAAAATTGAAAATCTGTATGCATGTGTGTATGCTTTTTTTCAATGCCATTCAGCACACCACATTTAAACTTTGTGTAGTGGTTTCACACGAAAATTAGCAGGTTTTCGTAGTATTTTTGAATGGGTCTAGCCCCTTGGTCTAGATGCCGCAATAATTTTTCTAAAATTATGATTTTTCTAAAATTACAGGACTGAGCTTAGAAAAACGGTTAAATGAAATTAATCGTATACTCGTATCCAAAGGGCCGATTCCCTTGATTTAGGGGAGTTAAAATATGTTTTACCACTTTGTGAAGAGTACACTGGAAAAACGATATACATAAGTTAATTTAAAAAAAAACTGAGATTTTGGTGCCATCTTTCAAAAATAAAAATATTCTATTTGGGAAACCCTTCCCTTTGGCGGAGTTTATTAAAAAAGATAATCTGTCTATTGATTTATAATTTGTTCTTAAACTTGAAAAAATTGTATTTTTAATTTTTAGTTTCTCATTTTAATTCCAAATTTGAAATTAAATAAATTCGATTTTTTTTAAGTAAGTAAATTTTAGAAATAACTAATTAATCACGATTTCGATTTCGACTTCGATTTTTAGGAAGTCCCCTGGAACCTGACTCAACCTTCCGTGCTTTCTTCAGGGCCGTTCTTATATATTTAGGCGCCCTGGGCTAACAATATTAGGATTTGTCGAAGCAAAAAAAGTTGTCCAGTGCAGTATCATCTTCTGTTTTAAAACCAGGACATTCGACACCATGAAATTCTAGAGAAAATACAAGACATGAAGTTCAAACAGCATCTAAAAAGAGAGGCAAAGCCAATTGATTAACGCTATTCAATAATACATAATTTATTACACAGCCACACAACAAAAAAAGTTTTCGACCCAGAAGACAGATCTCCCCTACCCCTATGTATTTTGATGCGCTGAATCCGAATTTCAGCATAAAGAATTTTTTTAACGTGTAAATTTCCCGTTAGCACCTCCATTTTACCCCTATATGCGGGTTGAAACACAGCCACACAACAAAAAAAGTTTTCGACCCAGAAGACAGACCCCTCTACCACTATGTATTTTGATGCGCTGAATCCGAATTTCAGCATAAACAATTTTTTTAACGTGTAAATTTCCCGTTATGAATATCATAACGGGAAATTGACACGATAAAAAAATTTTGTATGCTGAAATTCGGATTCAGCGCATCAAAATAAATAGGGGTAGGGGGTCTGTCTCCTGGGTCGAAATTTTTTTTTTTTGTGTGGCTGTGTTTCTAATTTTTTTCAATGCAGAAAAGGGCCGTTCATCTGAAAAATTAGTACTTAGTAATTAGTACGTAGTAATTAGTAATTTGGTATGGTTTACAATGCAGAAAATAACTATCGCGACTGGTGCATTCCTGGTGTTTGCATTTCCTTTGAAGTGAAAAATGAAATTCAAGTAAAAAGTCCCTGGCCAAATTATTAGACGCACATCAATTCTGTTGGGAAATGTTGACTACTGGCGATTTATATATTTCAATAAACATTTTTATAGCCTAGCCATACAAAACTATTATGTGTTAAGGTGCTTTCAAAATACAATGTTTTACTTTGTACTAAATAATATTTGTACTAAAAGTAGAGATACATTTTTCCTAGTGGATATTAAATAAATGTATATTAATATGAATAAAATTAGTACATTTTACAACAAGTAATTTTAGCCCTTATAATTTTTCATACACAAATAAAAATTACATTTTAAGTACAGTTGATGAATTTTCCACTTAAAGAAATAACGATAAATTCTAATTAGTACATATACCAATAAGTACTAATTTTAAATATTATTATCTAAATTTATAATACCCTGAGAGCTATTTCTAGCCTAGATAGCACAAAACTCCAAATGAAAGAAATGTAGAGTCAATAATATTGAACATGCATCCACTCAATATTTTGAGCTAGCTCAGCTAAGAATATTTTTTTTAAATTTTTTTCTAATTTAGATGAAAAATGTATTTCTACTTTTAGTACAAGTATTATTTAGTACAAAGTAAAACACTGTATTTTGAATGCAGCTTAACACATAATAGTTTCGTATGGCTAGGCTATAAAAATGTTTAGTGAAATATATAAATCGCCAGAAGTCAACATTTCCCAACAGAATTGATGTGCGTCTAATAATTTGGCCAGGGACTGTATGCTCTCTAAAATTGACTAGCTCTTGGACATTTGGTGGCGCCCTATTAATGCGGCGCCCTAGGGCTGCAGCCCTTATAGCCCCATGGTAAAGATGGCCTTGGCTTTCTTAAGCTAACCTTAATATTTATCATATATTATGTATAACACTATATATAGATGAGATGAATTAGATATAGAGAGCGCTTAATCATATTTCAACAACAAAGTTCCGGAGACGGGTTCTGAAAGCTGAAGCAGCCAAGTGAAACAGACACTATAATATTAACATTAAGGTTGTTTGTAGTACTTAAAAATTAATTCGTAACAGGTTTATAGAAATTAAATTAAACTTAAATTTAAACTTAATTGGTAGAGAGTATGATTAGTTATTTAAAAATCAAGCAATCAATTTAAAACCTCCTCCGGCGGAGTAAGCTGGCACGAAATATATAAGGGGTAATTGATATCTAATGAATATTGACTTTAGAATACCAAGGTTAAAGTAATTATGAAAAAAATGGAACTATGTACTAACAATTGACGTAATCTCAATCCTATACTAACAATCCTATCCAATCCTTCCAAGTTAATGTAAAAAAGAGTATGGTGGGTCCGGCGCCAACAATTCTTAGAATTACTGGGAGATCCTTCTTATTGCTGGGTCGTATATTCAAAATCAATCAAGATGTTAGAAATTCAAGATGGCGGATCCAATATGGCGAACATTTTTTTTAAATATATAGCAAATTTCGTGCAAAACGATATGTGTGCGAGCAGGCGGCCCAGCTCGTGCTTGTTTTGTGTGTGCGAGGAAGGTTTGGCCACATTCCTTTGAAAAAATGTTTTCAATAGGTTACTAAAATATTATAGAGAAGCAAAAACTAGCCAGTATTTTCTATGGTCTTCTATTTATAATGTACCATACGCATCAAATAAATCAACTCGTAATTCCAATCAGAATAAATACTTTATGTTGGTGTACATAAATTATTAAAAATGATAACCAGCTCGTTGATATTTATTAGCCCACGAAATAATAGTGTCGCACATATTAAAATAAAATTACTTGCATTTTATGTCGTCGACACTCGACATATGCCATCAATTTTGTTGTTTGAGTATAAACATTACAACAATATTATACACCATAATGTATATAAACATATTATGCGAATATAACATTATCATACTTAAGCATTTTAAATATATGTCAAAAATTGACTTTAAAATATGGCTTTTTACATTCTGTATATGTTTGTGCCAAAACGAGATGATAACATTTCTCCCATATAAACACACACAATTTCCCATCTATCTTCATTATTTAAAGTTTTTTTGTTCGTATAGCTATATGTTTATAGACTACAGTAAGGCTGGTTTTATGCATTGTTTATAGCCCATTTATAAAATGTTGTTTACACATTTTCCACCAATTCCAAAATAAACATAACAAAAAACATCAGTAACAACCAAAAGCGGGCCAGCACAGTTAATTATATGTTCGAACCATTCCACCAAGCGTATATTATGTTACAAGTTGTAACCGAACATAATTCATGATGTAGGGCTAATTACGGTTATTTATGTCATAATTATGGCGTAAAACGATTTACAAAATATTGTACATATATACAAAATATTATTAAGCTTTAAATGGAAGTGGTCGCGGTTTATTTTGCCAATTTATAGAAAGGCGTTCATTTTTTTGCCATCCTCCATAAATTACATCAACCTCATATGTTCAACACGACATACACGAAAATTAGTCGTTTCGATTACTAAATTTATCTGGGTTTTCCTCTCACTGTATATACATATATGAGATCTCACAACCGAGTCTTCAACAAATTTATATGGTACATCACAAAAATTATTGCCTGTAATGCTGGTAGGGCTAATACTATACATAATGGAAAATAGCACAACAACAAAAAATCCATTGTTTGTTTCATTTCGCAGCAAAATTATTATTTTTGTGTCCTAGATTTGTGTCAATTTCCACCCCCAGTGTTGTTGTTCAGGTAAAAATAAAAAGTTCTTTGATTGATTTTCACAAACCGCACGAACCAAAAAGAATTATATAAAATCCTTTTCACCCAAACTACATTCAGATATGACCTGCGTGCAAACAAATATTGAATTTTTTCCCAAGTCAATCCCGCTAAAATTGGAAAATTTGTTTTGTTATAAGATTTTAATTTGTTTTTTGTTGTGGTGTGTAGTATTTGTAGCGCGACTAAGTAGAACAAAATTGGAAATTTAATTTTTTTTTCCGTCGAGTCACTTTAATTTGAAAGATTTCACCAAAAAACAAGAAAATTGTTTTTGCATTCGTTGTGGTTGGTTGATGATAAATAAAAACGGTTTTTCTCGTTTTTCTTATATTCTTATATTTAATTTAAATTTGACGTCGGTATGGGCTTTGAATTATATCTGTTTTATGGTTTAAGGGAATTTTAATTTTGTGTCTTTAACAGAAACAAAGTCAAATTGATAAATTATCATTTTAAAATTTTAAGTTTCGAAAATGTGACCAAACATTACAGATATAACCTATATATAGGAAACAACCATGTAGTTAAGTATTAGCGAATTATACGCAAACACACATATTAAACTCTTGATAAATTTCAATTTTATTTTTATTCAACGCATAAATACGATTTCTGTTTTGAAATACTCGGTTTTATCGGTTCTAGCCAAATTATTTGTTACGGAGGGAGAAATTATCAAGAATATTGCAAGTAAACCATATTATTAAGTGGGCCTTTAAACTACTTTTGCGCGGGCACATCAGACCAGTTACAACTAATGCTGATAATCACGATGATTCTAAACTGAATGACACCATGGGAGAGTTAGTGGCTCAGCAAAAATCATTTCTTTTTGAATTTTCACAAATTCAAAAGGGCAACAGAGAAGTTAAACTGCTGAGAGCAAATATTCTAGTTTTCCGCGGAGACTATAAGGAATGGCGGACAAATTCACCAAAAATTACGGCTATCTAATGCAACCAAGTTTCAGTATCTGAAGGGTTATCTAGCTGATCGAGCTTGCAAGATCATTCAGCATATCCAGATTAGGATACTACTTACGACCAAGCATGGGAAAAACTTTGCAACCAGTTTGAGAAGAAACGGCACATCGTAAATCCATACCTCCAATTGCTAACGGACCAAGTTACTGCAACCAAGGAGTCTGTGGATCCGCTAAGACAGCTGTGTGATACATCCGATGAGATTCTCCGGAGGCTAACCGCTTTAGACAACTCAACGCAAAAGCGTGATTCATTAGTTATTTTCCTATTGCTGCAAAAAACGGCCGTCGAAACGAGGAGAATGTGGGCAGGACATAGCATCGGTGAGGAATTTCCAAGCGAAGAGGATTTCCTGGCATTTCTCATCAAACGTTGCGATGCATTGGAGATGTCGCAAATGATATCATCTAGTGAAAGGAATAAAACGATACGAACCTCAACTAGATTGTGAACTCATACTGTAACTACGAATGTTCCATTAAAGTGCAGCAAGTGCGCTAATAACCATAAAACGTTCATTATTTCAAGCAACGGATATACAGCCTAATTTGTAGCAGAGAAATCACTAAGTTTCAATTGTCTGAATCCGGGATATTCATCCAGTAAGTGTTTCTCATCGCAACGATGCCATAAATGTTCGCTAAAGTACCATACACTATAGTGCACATCAAGAAAACACACAGGAAAATCAAGCTGAGGTTGTATTTGACGATTCAGCCAAGACTACTTCACTCTTGGAATGGCATTAAATGACAATCTTTTGGTAGGAGCGTCTCTACAAATATACTATTTTCCTTTAAAGCGAACCTTTTTGCATGGACCGATTCAACTATAGTTTTACAGTGGCTAACAACATCCCTAAGGAAATGGAAAACATTTGTAACCAACCGAACGTCGGAAAAACATACAATTCTGCCACAATGCCATTGGAAACATATTAAATCTAAAGAGAACCCAGCCGACCATGCATCGCGAGGTGTTCATCCGTCTAAATTGAAAGATCTCGATATTTGGTGGAATGGTCCAGACTTTCTAAAAGTGAGTGAAGATGTATGGAATATACCAAGAAGTACATTTCAGGCCGATGAAACTGCAACTGAAGAAAAATCTGAGCAATTACATACAACTAGTTGCAGCACAAAACAGCAAACAAAAAGACCATATTGTTGCCATCATCCTCAAATACTCCTCTTGGCTCAAATTATTAAGAATATATTTTCAGATTTATTCAAAGGGCTAAAACAAAGGTCAAAAACAGAAGTCGAAGACAGGAAGTGTTTATTACCGCTACCAAACTGCAGGATGCTACTATTGATTTGTGCCGGCCAGCATAAAACCATTCAATTCATGACGAGATAAAACGATTAATGGCTGGTCAAGAAGTTGCGTCCAACAGTAAATTTGCGTCTATGCATCCACATCACAAAACGCGGAAGATTGCAGAATGCCAACATTACACACAGTCAAAAGCACCCCATCATATTGCCTGGAAAGCATCATATCACAGCATTAATTATTTCTGACGTGCACCGATACACGTTACATGGCGGGATTTCTATTCTGCTGTTTCACCTCCGACAACGGTATATTGGATATTAAGTTGCCGAAATCACGTTAAGCAGTTCATTTCCAAGTGTGTTGTCTGTTCCAAGTCAAAGGTAAAGGCATCCAAACAATTAATGGGCACCTTACCATCTGCACGGGTTTTGAATCCAAAGCGGGCATTTGAAAATGTCGGAGTTGATTACGCGGGGCGGCATTAAATATTAATAATGCTTATAGTCTAAGAGCTGGTAGACAATTTTGAGTAGGTATTTGAGGCAGCATGAAAATTTGTGTGACGCTTCTTTAGCAATGTCTAAACACAAAATCAAAGACCTGGCTGAAGGGTAGCGGGGCATTGTCAACCTTTGATTTTTTTAAGTTTCGAAATTTTTTTTGCAAAAAATGTATTTGAGGCGTTCTGAAATTTTAATGCCTTTTAGTTTAGTATTTAATAAAATATAAAATAAAAGAGCCAGATCATTTAGTCGGGTCCAAAATGTTGCCAGGCGGCTTCAAAGTTGAATTTTGTAGACTTCTAAAAAATATATTTGAGGCAAGCTAAGACTTAGACAGATAAATATAATATACCTAAAAAAACATAACTTCAAAAAGACAGTTCATTTTGGTGGGGCTCTCTCCCCGCCAGGTGGTCGGGAATGTACTAAATTCTTAAGAGCTTTTGACGTAATTCTACTTTGCAGATTTCTGTTTCGCTTATTCTATTACATCTAGTTATCATCAACACTACTTTCTTGAACTTTATTACCTGTTTCAACAGTTTTTTTTTTCAATATATAAGCAGAAAAATTCATCATTTTTACCTATCAGCAGATTCGTTACATTCAGAAATAAACATTTCACGTAATTTTGCATCTACTTCTTCAATATTTATCAAAAAATCTTGTTCTGCATTTAAAGCTGCTTTTCCACTCGAAATATTGAAAAGTCGTTGCTGGTCGATGCTAGTATCGAATGGATTCATAATTTGTTTAGTGTCTTTGTTTAAATTATATTTTTCCAAATCAGCTGTAACATGTTTCCGTTTCCGTAGACAAGTAGCCTCATATGTATATGATACAACAGTTGATCGAATCTCGTGGCTCTTGCAACAGCGCTGCCGAGCAGAAATGGAGTTAATAAAATGTACTGCACCGGTTAATCTTCTTTCAGCATCTGCGTTGATTGTCTGTTCCAGAGTCAGATCAATTGGCTGTCTACAGAATGACTTGTCCGTTTTTTGGATTCCAAAATAACTTCTTTCCATGGATTCTTGTAATCGTGAATGAGTTTGTTCTAGTTTAATTAAAATATCGTGATATTTAACCAACCAACGTGAATAATTTGGCTGATTAAAGACAAAGAAAAGATTGGCCATTTGTGGTTAAATAAATTTAAATAGATCAATATCGCCTGTCCGGATACTGCGGCTTAACTTCTGACAATAATTGACGAGATTTATGTACGGCACATAAAATTGAGGCTTTTTACCATAAGCTCCATTCAAACGGGCTTCTTTATGTTGAAGATATGAGGTTTCTTTGAGGCTTCACTATTTTGTAATAAAGCACCATAAGATAATTTTTGATCATTAAACTCCCTCAGCTGCAGCTCTGTACGTAAATTTTCTATAATCCTTTTTTTTTTTTTTCATTTTTCAAGAAAAATTGAAAATGTAAAATTTCTAATCCAACTGCCATCAGTGGGTGAAATCGTTTACAGTTAATCAACAGATCCATTTGCTATTTTTCACTTTCAACAGCAATATTCATTGGTCCACAGCTTTGAAATATGCAAGGATAATATGAAAAGATCCAAAATGAATAAATATGTTATCAAATAATGGCTGCTCGTGCTCACTAGCTTGGATTTGCATCGCAACTTTAGCAATAGCTGAATCGTAAGTAACTTCAATATGAGACTGCAGTATTTCTTCAGCGATTTTTTAACTTTCTTTCAGTGTTTCTAGAACAACATTTTTAGAAGTAGTGTTGATGATAACTAGATGTAATAGAATAAGCAAAACAGAAAAGTGCAAAGTAGAATTATGTCAACAGCTCTTAATAACTCAGTACATTTCCGACCACCTGGCAGGTAGAAAGTCCCACCAAAATGACCTGTCTTTTTGAAGTTATGTTTTTTTAGGTATATTATATTTATCGTCTAAGTCTTAGCTTGCCTCAAATATATTTTTTAGAAGTCTACAAAATTCAACTTTGAAGCCGCCTGGCAACATTTTGGACCCGACTAAATGATCTGGCTCTTTTATTTTATATTTTATTAAATACTAAACTAGAAGGCATTAAAATTTCAGAATGCCTCAAATACATTTTTTGCAAAAAAAATTTCGAAACTTAAAAAAATCAAAGGTTGACAATGCCCCGCTACCATTCAGCCAGGTCTTTGATTTTGTGTTTAGACATTGCTAAAGAAGCGTCACACAAATTTTCATGCTGCCTCAAATACCTACTCAAAATTGTCTACCAGCTCTCCATCTATTAGGACATCAACGAACTAGTTACCTATTATGACAATATAAGCCTTTATTGCTGCGCTCCGCCGATTTACTGCCAGAAGAGGTTACCCAAGCACTATATATAGTGACAATGGCAGCAATTTTGTTGGAGCCAATAGAGAACTCCAAAGATTATTAAGGTTATTCCAAACACAAGAACACAATGACAAAGTAGTTAATCACCTACTAACAAATTACACTCAAAGGTACTTCATGTGCCCAACTGCAAGTCTCATGGGTGACAACATCTACGAAAATACATCAGCTCATCCATACTTACCTAACCAAGTAGCAATATGAAACCATAGTTTTAAAAAAACGATAAAATTGGGTTCATATTGGTTTTATTGTAACTAGTTATTTTAACACGGTATCTAATAAATGTTTTAAATTTGGATTATTCGAAATGAAAATTATAACTAATTAGATTTTGTAAAAGATATCTAAAACCAGTCAGAAACGGATTCTTTGTTCTTTATGATTTTAATTTGGATTATTTGGAACGTATTTTAAATGTTTTTATGTGACCAAATGTTAACTAATTAGTTTTTGTAAAATGTATCTAAAACGAGTAGTCCGAAAAGGTTCCTGAACCATTATTATTACACAAATTACAAAAAAAAGAATAGGAAGGTTTTAGTGAATATAATTCGCTAACTCAGTGCGTTCTGCTTGATACTTAAGGTACCTATTAAGCAAGAATTATATTTTTATAGTTATAAATTATGCTTATAGTGGAAATGAATGTATTAGTAAATAAATCTACTTATGTATATTGAAGTCAAGCAGAGTTCTGTGTGTTTTATTAATTAAAATTTAATTTATTTATTTTTGCCTTATTAATTTACTTATTAATCTTCCGGTACACTCCATTTTGAGCATATGCTCATTCATAACTCCACAAATGATTATTTACCTATACAATCGAGTGTGAGACGAAATTAAAAGCAATGTGCCACTGTGAATGGATGACTAAATAGATATTTTACGAATATATTTCGAAAGTTTTTTATCCGCATCTTCGTCAACCAACTTTCTGTCCAATTGGGTATTATACTAATTGCTCTGAATGTAAACTCGAACTAGAATTTTGTAGCCAGCCGACGTAGTATCTTTTAAATCACTGAAAAGTGCTTGGAATAATTCATTGCTAGAATGGAGGCGTAACAACCCTAACAAAAATCTCACAAGGGACATAATATGATCCATTATTAAAAGAATTTGCAGAAAAATTGGTGTCTTCTGATTCTTCCGGAAGGGGTTTAAGGTATGTGATATTTTCCCCTGGAATAAGTATGCCATAAATACGTCCAAAAACCTAGGTAGACCCTAAATAGCGCATTTTTAAAATATTAAAATTTCAGATGGCACAGATGCTTTTCATGAATGCTATAAATGTGTGGAAGGAAATGTGGCCAACAAAGTTTCGCACACGGTTTTAACATCATTCTCTTCAGATGGCATTACTGGCACAGATATTGCCAATAGTAATGAATTTGTTTACTGCGACCAAAAAATAGAAAATTTAAATGATGTTGAAAATATAGCAATACTCAATGGCCATGAATCCACAGGTGACTGCAAGAGTATTCCTCAATTAAGTCAAATTTCGGTTACCCAAACGAAGACCGTCACTAATGATAAAAATGACTAGCTCTCAGAAAACATTTTAACCGTTGATGAGAACACGAGTAGCCCAGAAAATATCAAAAAAAAATGTTGAATTTGGGGAGGATATAATTAAACTAGCTGCAGATACCATTACGGAAGGCTACAAAATTCAAAAAGAGAAGAATAGTTTTGTCATTACCAACTCAATATGGATAAAACATGAAGAAATTCAAAGAAAGGAAAGCTGAAACAATTAAGAAGAAAGCACCAAACAAAAAACCCAAAACAAAATTGCAAAACTTTTGCCAACAAAAAAAAACGACACACGAACCAATATACACAATAACATCCGATGATCTAGCGTCATGACAATATTGTTCACCAACAAAAGGTATAGTGGAAATTTAAAAAACATCCAGTCCTTTCTGTCCGAAATAAATTTGAATCGTCTCTGAACAAATTCCGTATTTCGTGGGAAAACGTGTTAAGTTAAATTGTACTTGGGAATACCACATTAAATGTTTGAAGGAATTAAATGCACGTAACTTCCGAGCTTTGCTAACTAGCGCAAGTAGAAGGAAGTTTCCGAAGTAGCTAACTAGCTATGTAGCTATATCTATGGTTTGAACTGAATGTTTTATTGTATTTTTATGTTTAAATGAATTTTTATGTGGGTTGGGGTCTAAATCTTACTTTGCAAAATCTTACTTTTCAAAATCTTACTTTTTCCAAAAACCT
The DNA here is from genome assembly GCA_963556165.1 of Tipula helvola. NCBI lineage: Eukaryota > Metazoa > Arthropoda > Insecta > Diptera > Tipulidae > Tipula > Tipula helvola. The sequence continues at coordinate 145,791,810 of OY744481.1, read as the reverse complement.
TTCTATTCAAAATTTTAGTTTTGACAATGCCATTTTTATTAATTCGGGCGCGCGCCCGATCAAGATTTTAAATATGAGTGATAAATGCTAAAAATAACAAAAAAATATAATAATATTGAAATGAATTACATATGAGCAATTTCATAAAGGGAAATTCCCTAAATGTATATAATTTCAATGTCTGGGATTCCCAGGAAAAACATTTTTAATTATTGCATGTAATCTAAATAGCGCGCGGAAAGTTAGGGAAATCCCCTAACTATATAAAATTAAGACTGTTCACTTAAGTGAAACGGCATGTAATACTAATCACTTAAGTGACCTAATTTAATCGTTTATTAAATTGTTCGCTTGTGATTAATAAGCGATAAGTAAATAAACCAAGGATACCAGTGATAGTAGTAAAGTGATAGTAAATAAATAAAATAAGTGATAGTTGGTAGTTATTATTGATGTAAGGCAACAGTGGTGACATCGATTATAAATGGTTCACATAATATCATAAAGGGACCATCCAAACGTACCCATGATTCTCTCCTTATAAGAAATCGGTATTCGAGACAAATAGTCCAGTCAGTGACGGTTTTTCGCTACGAATTCTTACGGACAATACCGATTTTCGTGAAATTTGGACAATCCGTAGGGAATGGCTCAAGGAACAAAAGTTATATAGTGCGGATGTGTACTTTTACCCTGGGGGTGGATGCCACTCCTTCTAGGGGATGGAAATTAGTACACTCAAAATAACGACAGAAATCGATAGATGGATGAATTCTAAGCAAAAAATATCGTATGAAGTTTTTTCGATAAATCAATATTTTTCGAGTTATTCGCGATTGAAAATGTTGATTTTTCATCTAAAAATGCATGTTTTAGAGCGATTTTTCACGAATAACTCGAAAACCATGCGTTTCATCAAAAAATCTTTCAGGACCAAAATAAAGCTTATAAAATAATAAATTGATTGATTTATTTTTATTTCTTTAGATGCAATATGAACCGAGTTGGGGCTCGTTGAAAGTGACGGTTTGTTCGCCGAAAACTGAATTCAAGCATTTCAACATTAAATAACGAAGAAACGACAAATTTTTGGGAAAAAACATCGCAGATGAAAAATTACAAGACACCTGGTGAGGATGGTGTCTGCAACGAAATGCTCAAATATGGCGGTGATTATCTGTTCTACCGCATGTTTGAGCTAATAACAACAATTTGGTCTAGACAAGAAATCCCAGCAGAGTGGAAGACGGCTCTTATTTGTCCACTTCATAAAAAGGGAGATCGATTGAACTGCAACAACTATCGCGGTATAGCTTTGCTGAACACGGGCTACAAGGTTTTGGCCAACGTAGTCGCAGTAAAGTTATCAACTTATAGCGAGAGGATCTTGGGTGATTATCAATGTGGTTTTCTACCAAATAGGTCAACGACCGATCCAACTTGCTGAGGATTGTGCTGGAGAAATGCTATGAAAAGCACATCCCTGTACACAGTCTATTGTTGAACACGTTATATTTCTATTGTTACAGTCTATTGTTGAACACGTTATGGAACGTATTGTCCTACCTGGGCAGACCGTCAAAATTGGTTTCAATGTGCCAGCTTTTAATGGATGGCTTAATATGTAAGGTGCTAATAGAAGGCAAAATTTCGGATGCCTTCGAGATAACATCTGGAGTGCGGCAAGGAGACCCAATAGCTCAAACTCTATTCAATCTACCATTAGAGTATGTCATTCGTCAGCTTAATATAGCGCAGCGTAGCTGCCTGTATTATAAATCAACCCAACTATTAGCATACGCTGACGATATTTGCATTCTGGGTCGCAACATCATCTCTCTGAAAGAGGTCCTAATCCCATTGGAGAAGGCAGACTCGCCGAGCATTATACGCCAATACAAAAATGAAGACCAGTTGTCACCTTTGGTTGCGAGTCTTGGACACTAACAGCGCAAAACATCCAGAAAATCGCTGTAACTGAGCGTAAGATGATAAGAATTCTCGGTCCCATTAAAGAGAGAGCCACGTACAGAATGCGAATGAATAACGAGATCAGAAATGATCTCGATAAAGTCGACATCATAGGATTGATAAAATCGTCAAGGCTGAGATGGCTTGGGCACGTACTACGTTCACAAAATCGGACCACTAAACAGGCCTTGGAGTCGGCACCAGCGAAAGTAGGACCTCGTGGGAGGCCACCTACCCGATGGATGGACGACGTTGAGAGGGACCTATACGCTCTTGGTCACCGTGTCTGGCGTTCTCTTGTGGCAGATCGAATTATTTGGAGGAGCATCGTTAAGGCGGCCAAATCCCTTCATGGGATGTAGCACCAGCGGAAGAATAAAAAGAAGATACTACTATAAAATATTGGGCCCGATTCAAAGAAAATCTTCTATTTTTCTTTTTTTCTATTCTGCTATTATTTCTACGGAAACTAGATTCGATTTTCGAACAATCCATAAATTAGTGTCGATTTTTTTTTAAATCCATCGAGTTTTCTTAGAAATAATAGCAGAATAGAAGAAAAGAAAAATAGAAGATTTGCATTGAATCGACCCCAATATTGTCGTTTATGTGTGAGAACTACAACCTAAACTCCATAAAATCAATTTAGTTAATGCCATTTAGCATCTCGCACTTTCGATTATATAATTCAAAATTGTTCGCATTCATAAGATCCAAATTTGAAATAATGGGGTCGATTCAATGCAAATCTTCTATTTTTCTTTTCTTCTATTCTGCTATTATTTCTAAGAAAACTCGATGGGTTTAAAAAAAATCGACACTAATTTATGGATTGTTCGAAAATCGAATCTAGCTAGTTTCCGTAGAAATAATAGCAGAATAGAAAAAAAGAAAAATAGAAGATTTTCTTTGAATCGGGCCCATTATTTATATAGTATTAGCACAGAATATATATAAACAGAACAATATCTTCTATACCGCTTTAGTCCTAAGCTGGTGAACAAATATTTTCGTTATTGTTTTTTTCGATTGATTTTGATTTAGAAAAGATAGAAAAATCATTTTATATGCAATCAATGAAACAAAAAAAAATTACAAAAATGTTTGTACCCACCTCTTTCTATTGATAAATAAAACTCAGTACAATTTTAAAACGAAAGAGAAATCTTTACACTTTATAATGTGCTTAAAAGAGATAGACATTCGTGAATAATTTTTGCTTTTGGTCTAGTTAGCTTTGCGAAACTTTAAAATCATATCAAAGAAATAACAAAAAAAAAACTTACAACTCCCATAAGGTTTTGTTTGAGTTTGTGTAGCATTTCTAATTTATTTGTATTGATCCTTTGTTTATTTTGTTGATTTGATTTTAAAGTTTCGCAAGGCTAACTAGACCAAAATCAAAAATTATTCACGAATGTCTATCTCTTTTAAGCACATTATAAAGTGTAAAGATTTCTCTTTCGTTTTAAAATTGTACTGAGTTTTATTTATCAATAGAAAGAGATGGGTACAAACATTTTTGTAATTTTTTTTTGTTTCATTGATTGCATATAAAATGATTTTTCTATCTTTTCTAAATCAAAATCAATCGAAAAAAACAATAACGAAAATATTTGTTCACCAGCTTAGGACTAAAGCGCTATAGAAGATATTGTTCTGTTTAAATATATTCTGTGGTATTAGGGTACAACTTTTTCGGGAAATATGAAAAGTTGTGTTCGGAGGGAATTCCCCGGGTATGATATATTTTTGGTGGAAATGTAGAAAAATACAAAATCAGGTTTTGATTAAGTTAATATACGTTTTCCGGAACTCTCGATATTGGATAATACCGCAAAAAGCTATGCCCTAGGTATAATAATGAAATTTGTAAAAATATAAATTTCTAATTTCCTTTTAGTTAGTTTTTATTTATTAACCGTATAGCGAGTGAATGAAATCGGGTTTTTGATTTCTCGATTAATTGTAAGAATTTGATGGTTATGTGATTGTACGGGGAGATTAAATGCAGGGTTTCACGTTTGGATTAAATTAAAATTGGGATCGACCCAATTTGTTGGGCTCAGTTGGTTTCATGTCTTAATTTATTTTTTACTAATACCTGAAAATATTTTTGCGTTTTATTCTATGTATAATCGACACAAATGTGTTCCTGGATTTTGGTGCATGGATTAGGAATATTTGTATGTTGGGCATGGAAATACATAGCTGCCGTCAAATCATGAAACGACTGCAGCAATAATATAAGTTGTGTTATATTTATCCTTATTTAATTGTGTTTATTTTATTTTATTACACTTTATCCCACCTTCATCAGTGGCGGACTTATGTTGTCTTAGAGGAAGGTTGGTGGTATTTTTAAATTCAGAAGATGACTACCTAGTGTGACGGGGATTTTTTGAATGGGAGGATACTAATTGGATTTATTACACTACGTTGGATTTTGAGATACTGTTCTATAAGATTTTGAATGTAACGAATATCTAATTAAGTTGCTCTGAATTTTCAGAGGGATTATTGACCTTGATGATGTGTAAATTAATTACTTTTACTATAGCCATTTTATTAACTAAACCACGAGGATTTCAGAGTTTAATAACTTTTAGTTTTTAAAAAACAGAAGTTGGTGTCAATTAACTAATTTAGACCTTGATTTTCAGAAATATTCAGAGAAACATAATGTAGATTTCCAGAAACTTTGTGCCGAATTAATTTTAAATTTAAATCATTAACGGAGGTTGGGTAAAAATTTATTTTTTAGGTTCTAAAGTTATTTTATAGCATGTTTTGCTGAATGGTGTGTAAGTGGGTGTTTAGTGAATGATTGGATTGGAGGAAATATCCTCTGAAATCTAGTTTGGTGACTAGTGGATCCAGAAGAAAGTTAAGTTAACATTAATCTTGTAAGCTGATGAAATAGTTAATTAATTGTTAAACTTTTAATAGTGTCACCTAGAGGTCTTTTTATTTGTTTATTGAAGTATTTAGGTGGACTAGGATTGATGCGGATATAATTCTAAGTGGATTTAGATCAATAAAAAATTAAAAACATATAGTTGTTTAGAATATTTGAAGGAGTATATTTTCTTTAGTATACTGAGAAATAATTAAATTTGTTTCAGAATCTAATGGCATTGTCACACTGCGATTTATTAAATCGGATTTGGTGGTTTGAGTTTAGCTGTAATGTGTTAACCCTAATTTTTGCTAATCGCGTTTTTATTTCATAGAGGGCCTGAAGCTAAATTGGACTTATTGAACCGCGGTCTGGCATCGCTATAAGTTAGTTCCAGAATTAATCATGCTTAAAGGGATTAAATTTAATCTTAATGTCAGAACTAAAACTATAGCCTGACTCAACTCTCCAGGAATAACTAGCTGTTAAAAACCATATACATAGTTTAAAAATTGTGTTGTCTTGTGCTCTTATTTACTAACTATCAACTACTTAGGTGTCTGGAACCAGGTTGATCCTTTGTTACAAACATACCTTTCCTTTCCCTCGATTTTGTTATTCGAAAAAGGGTGTACGGTGGACCCGGCGTAATCCGGGAAACTTACCTTAGGCTTGGTCGTACACACTAAATCACTCTTTTTGTTCAGTGGTGCAAGTCATGAATCACAATTAAGATACTATGCCCGTGCTCTTTTATGAGATCAATCAGTGTTCAAACCAAATTGGTATTGCATTTTAATTTTATATTACTTCAAACTATGCTTGAATTCACATCGAAGCTACATCTGACGAAACTAATGTCGAATTTGGTGGCAAACTAATATTTTTGACTTTAACATTGAAATCTTTCGCATTTTTTTTTTTTTTGCCAAAACATTATGATACAAGGTAACAATTTTAAATATCTTACAAAAATTTAGATAAATTACTTATATAATACTGATTCTGTATCGTTGTTCTGTATGGTTCTGCATCTATTGCCGATAGATTATAATTTAATTGAGACATGACGTTAATTTGTTTTCTGATCATGTACATTGTACAGGGTTCCGGGACAGAATCTGAACCGCTGAAATCGCTTTCAAGTTCCAAGTCGTACTGAGGCTTCATAAACAAAAGTTCGTCCGTTCATTTTTTTTTTTTGGCTAATTTCAATATAGTTTTTTGAACCGGAGTCCATAGGATGGTCTAAAAAAACACGCGCTGTCCTTTAGATGTAGACAGCCCTTAAATTTGCCTCATTTTATTATGTTATTACATAGGTAAAATAAGATGAACAACTGATGACTAGAAGGCAACGTTTAATGGCGTTAAAAATATTTAGTATACAGGAAACGCATCAAACATAGAAAAATTAAGTATTAATTAATTAATCAAAATGCAAGAAATGTATGTTCAGAAGAAAACAAAAATAACCTAAAATTAATCTAAGACTTGAAAGTTAACGTATTCCGTTAGCCAGTGAGATATTTTTCACATACGTTTTGAGATCTTTTGTACACCAAGTTCTGGATCAAAGCGTCTTTAGCTAATGAAGCCACATCTACATATTTATAGCTAAGAAATCTGTACGAAAAGCATGTACTGTACGTACTGTAAGAAAATCATTAACTAATGGCACTCACCCGTGACATTACAATTCCCTTAGAATTATCAAATTCCCGTTATTTCGAATGATTAACTTTTCCATTTGTGTGTATTTCTCGACTCGGTTTTATAAACTTCCGCTGTATATAGTTACTCAGTTACGGTGGAATGTCGTGTTGTGCAGTATTATTTTAGGTTCATATTTAGTAATTTTGATAAGGAGCTATGGTTTGCTCAATGCTCTTATTATTTATATAAATAATTGAAATAATCGGACCAGTGTTTGTTTATAGGGCAAAGCATTATATTACAGTTTTAAGAATAAATAGTTACCAGCTCGATGAGATGGGAGCTGATAAAATTTCAAAAAAATCAACAGCCATAATTTATAAAATTCCTTGGTGAACGATTCGATTTAGGCTAGGTCCCAAATTCACAAAAATCTGGCCAGGCCCATCAACAGTCTTGACTGAAGCAGAGGAGGAAGCAATAATAGCCTGGGTCAAAGTATACCATCGAAAAGGTTTTCTTAAACGGAAGGAAGATATTCTGCTGTGACGAATAAAATAATGGGGATCATATTTTGGAAAAAAACTTGCCTGGAAAAGTTAGGTTTTACTCATCCATAAAGCGACACCCACCTCCCACTAAAATTAAGAGTACCAGATCCTGTTTTATCTGCCAGTGCTAATGTCGCAATTATCGACATATTCTAATGATTCGACTCCATAGAAAACTATTTATTGGAGAATGCCTTTCTTTCAGTTTTAAACAATAACAGCCACATATTTAATGCAGATTAAACAAATTTCATGCCGTGCCCTAACACAGAAAGTGCAGCGAAAATATTTTTTTGTTATAATAAATGGTGTCTTTTCTAATTTTTACTTAGGCATTTTTTTTTTTTATATAAACGTGGTTAAAAACTATCCAGTATAAAGTTCATTCTTTCTTTTATTTGAAAGAAAAGTGGCTGGTGTTTCCTAAACTGTAATAGCTCGTTTTCTCGACTGTTTTTTGAAGCGGAAATAATTCGTTTTCCGAACTGAAATCAGTCATGTCAATATTAAATTTTTGTACAGTAAAAAATAAAATGAATTACAACGTTTAAGCAAGCAGTATCTTAGTATTACAGTTTCATGAGTTTCCAAATTAAGGGAAATCGTTTTTTCCTATGAAATAAAGGTAGCATAACCAAAAATAAAACAATTACCTAGTAACTACAATTTGAAATTCACCAACGGTCGATGTCGTATTAAGAGGTACATCTCTGCATACATATAATCAAAAACTATAACCAGAAACCAAAACGATGAAACATTACAAAATAACATAAATATGCTTGTGTTTTGTTCTCGTATATTTGTATAGTATGTATGTAACCATGAAATAAATTGGCTCTACCATACAGATTGTTGTGTACTGTATATTTTCCAATCCGATGCACACGAATATTTCAAAAACCGTCGTTGTTCGTTCTATTTAGTGATGAAATGTTTTCGAGTATAATGTACAATATTGTACATAAAACCGAAAACATGTGGCCAAACGAAAATTCAATTATTGTTAAAATATGGGTTTTGTGTTAGTTTGTATACATGTTTATGTAATTATCCTAATGGTTCACAATTTGATTTACTTCAACGTCAAAGGATGTTACATTGTATCATGTGTATCAACATTAATTTATTCACCAGTAGTTTCTAAACCTGCTTAACCTATTTTGCAATTTTTGTCAAAAAGAATATTTAAAGTTAAAAGCTGGTGTGGAAGCTAATCAAAATCAAGCAAAAATTCCAACAAAATTTAAATGAAATAATCAGAGATGGATGTGAGACGACTGAATGTAACACGACTGAATTAGGCTAAAAGCATGAAACCAAATCAGTTATATTTATGACAAATAAGCCTAAAGCTGTGTTTATCCAGAGCCTTCTAGAGTATAGAGCCATATTCATTATGATGTATTTTTTAGAAGCTTTTTTAGTGGTATAACTTTTCAATGAATTACATAGGAATCCATAGTAAAATGGTGATTTTAGCTTCAAGTTTTTCAATGAAAACAAGCAAAAATATTATAAAACGTTGACATAAAACTTTTCTACATATCTTTAACAACAATATATGATACAAGAAGGCTACACTGGTATTAAGTAAATATTAACTGCAGAAATATTAAAATTAAATTATTTGTAAAATATATTTTTCGAACTTTCATTTTGAAAAATACATCAAAGTTGGCCCTGACGAATTAAAATAATTCTTGCTAAATTTATCTCTAGTGTTACTAGTGTACGTTAGATGTCTAAGATTTGTACAGAAAATACAAAAAAAAAAATTACTTAATCACAAAATTACGACACGTTCTTAATGTTTTGTGAATTTGTTTTGCTTTTCCTACAATTTTTGACCTTGAAATTTCCCCAGGTGGCACTTTTTGGAACGATTTTCCAAAATGTTTACTGCCATCTCTGCCATCTATGTAATGTATTTTGACTTAATGCACACGATTTGTAGTAAACTTTTCTTTTTAATTTGACCAGAATGCTGTTGTTATGAATTTTTTTTTTTGATTTTGGTTTAAATAATCAATGAGGGATTTTTCCAATATCGATTTTAGTTCATTTGTTTCCACGCTTGGGAAGCGCTGATTACATTTTTATTACATGCAAAAACAAGTAAAATCATGTTTACAAATACAAGTTTCTTGTCTAAATTAGTGGTGTCCCCCTACTTTTTTTTATGATTAATAAAGATGAGTATGTTGCGATTAATAATAAATATCAAATTTTAAAATTAATTTAGTCGAAATTAATAATTTAATGAAACATTCAAGACACATTTTGACCATATAAAACTACATACGAAATATTTTACCGCCAAGCGTTGAATTATATTTGAAAAATAAATCAGTTTTCAATCATCTCATCAAAGCTATAGCGACTGAACTGCTAACTTATTATCCTGATTTTTCCTATATATATACCCTTCGCAAAATATTTATATACATGATACATACCAGAATACCTTAATGTTTAAAATTGGGAATACAAAATTTTAAAATATCTAAAAACGGAAAGGTTATAAAAAAAGTTTTAAATTTCAAGAATGTATATTTTCTTTAAGAATCCTAAGATATCTAAGACTAGGATCTGCTGCTCGACTGTTTTTACTATCTGATTCTCTAACAGTTAACAAAGCTCAAGTGTGATTTCTTGAAACAATACTAGGTAATACTCTTTAGGCCTGATGTCACTAGGCCGCTAGAGTATTCAAACATCGAATTTTTCGAACTTCGAAATGCTTTGAGGCCAACTGAGTAGTGTATTATGGCCGGTTCTACGGTAGTTTGGGATTGGGATTGGTGACGTCTCCAAAGACCAAAGGCCAAAGTTAAAGGTCAAAAGCTAAAGGTCAAGGCCAAAGGCCAGAAGTGAAAAGGTTGAAGGCCAAAAAGCTAGAGGTCAAAGATCATGCGAGTGAAGTTTATCCTAAATTAATATTAGATTTTACAACAACAACAAAAATGCGTATGTATGTGTTTAAAAGGTATACATTCGGGCGAATTTATTATATGTACAAGAAAAAATTCATTCAAATCAAATAATGGAACTTAATGCTAAATTAAAAAGAGTCAAATATACAAGATTTATCAAAATTTAAACAATTTAGACGTTCACAGAGCCAATCCTCTATAGCTTCATAATGGACCAAAGCGTTAACAATATATTAATCGACAATGTTTGACAATTTAAAAACCAATATCTCTCCTATTGAAATATCGATTATTCGAAAAAGTGAAATTTAGAATCTTAAGCATGTCTAAGAAAATCGATATCTCAAAACTTTCTTCTATCGGCAAACATGCCACTATGATTTTCTGATAGGCCTATGTGTATACTTTAATCATGATAAAATACTAAATTCCATTATGGCGTTTACCTATTGAAATATCGATTATTCGAAAAAGTGAAATTTAGAATCTTAAGCATGTCTAAGAAATCGATATCTCAAAACTTTCTTCTATCGGCAAACATGCCACTATGATTTTCTGATAGGTCTATGTGTGTACTTTAATCATGATAAAATACTAAATTCCATTATGGGGTTTACCTATTGAAATATCGATTATTCGAAGAAGTGAAATTTAGAATCTTAAGCATGTCTAAGAAAATCGATTAGGAATCAATTCAATCGTGCACGAATCCTTGAAAATATTCGAGCTTATCTCGTTGTATTGGGTTTAGTGATGGTACAAGTGGCACTACAATGTGAAATAATTATTTAAACATTGCTGAAAATGCAAGTGACATGAATTTACGATAGAAGTTATAAAATCAATGACATCTTAAAAAATTTGTGCTGAATAAATTTCGAGGAAAAAGAAAATCTAGTGTGTTTTAATGTATAAATCTTAGAAATATTGAATTACAAAATGAGTCCAGCTGATTTACTAGCTATATATTTCAGTGAATCACCATAATAATATTTTATTTCTCTGCAAGAAACTAATCCTAATAGTCTGTCAATGCATATGGATTTGTGGTGGATTAGCTAATCTCGTTTCACTAATAGTGCTTAGCTAATCCCTAGTCTGTCAGTGGTATAAGTGGCATTGCTGAAAGTGCAAGCGGCGTGAGTTTACGATAGAAGTTATAAAATCAATGACATCCCTAAACAATTTGTGCTGAATAAATTTTGAGGTGATATGTTTAAAATGACATAAAATGAATACATTTGAAATAAAATTGCATCTGTGCCACTTCATACAAAAGATATGAACAATATTTTGACGTTTAATTTATTTTCCTTAACACAAAAAATCACAATGAAGTTGTCTAGCATTCAATCTATAGCAAAAAATATTGCGGATAGGGTTTAATTTTTTAAATTTATGGTAATAAAGTATTAAAACAAATATTTAAAAAATATATTTTAGCTTTATTGTTGTAAATTAATATTAAATATCACCTAGCGGATAATGTTGACGTAACTACTTGTAGCTGCGCATTAAAAATAGGTAGAACCCATGATACAAATATTACAAGGTATGCTTGACAGATGAAAGCACGTGGAGCGTGACGTCACTCAGAGTCAATTTGGATATTTTTTACGAAATGGTTTAGGTTTATAAGAATATTTTTAGGTTTTAAAAATGAAAATAAGTTTCAAAGATTGTACACGATAGAAAAAAATACAAATCTCAACCAAACGGAGTCAACGTTACGAAATATATTACTCAAAGTGACGTCACTAAAAGGAAAAATGGCGATATGTCCATTGGTTGTAACATACCTTGTATATTTATACCATGGGTAGAACCTTTGCCTGTATAAATAAAATGAACCGCTAAGTAGTCGCTAACACATGCATGAATCCAACATCTGCAGCGCCTACGAATCTAACGTGTGAAATAACGAACTAAAAAATTCGTTAAATTTCCATAATTTGTACATACAAAAACAGAATTTTGTACACAAAAAAGAAATATTTTTTATTACCTCATACAAACAAATAGTTGACCAAGTTTTAAATCAAAGCAATTAACCAAGGTTAAATTATAAAATCTGTGACTATAATATAGTGTGAACTATAGTATGTATATTAAATGCACCACCAGCCTTATGACAGTTACATATGTTTTTCAAACAAAAAGGGTATCCAACATCTCCACGACTAAGTATTTGGGTGGCCAACATAAAACTAAGAGTCTGCCAACTTTTGTACCACTACTTAACTTTTCGTTAAATGGCAGCACGCAGCACATTGCTTACAGTTTTATTATCAACCACGATAACTAAAACTTATATACATTTATTCAAATTCAGGTACTAAACTGTAAATTATAACATATATATTTTTCAAACTTTATCTGTAGATGTTACTTTTTAAAATTTATTTTCGATATGGTCTGTAACTTGGACGAACAAATTTTTTTATATAAAACTTAATTCAAATGGATAGTATAAAGTTATACATAATATATATTTGATTTATTTAACCTTGGTAATTATTGCCTTGATTTAAAACTTGATCATCAAATTTTTTGTATAAGGTAATATATTATGTAGTTTATGTAGAAAATTGTAGGTTATGTAGGTTATGTAGAAAATTCTGTTTTTAATGTATGTACCTACAAATTATGGAAATGTAACAAACTTTTTAGTTCGTTCATTTCACACCATCACACGTTAGATACGTAGGCGCTACTGATGTTGGGTTCATGCATGAAGACAGCGACTAAGTAGCGGTCATTAATTATATAGTGAAAGTATAAAGTACAAATTAAAGTATACAACAAAGTATAACCAGAATGTATGGAAATATACTTATGTTTTTTTATGGTATTACTTAACACCATTAACCTCCATTTATAATTAAGTTTTATCTTTAAGTATATACATATATACATATAGAGTAATCACAAAACCAAACAAAAAAGTTGTAATATTACCTCGCTGCAAGATGAGAGCACGACAGTCGGCATGTTTTTATACAAGTAGAATGAATAATAAATAAAACGAAGAAATAACCTTGAATGGTACACAAATGATTTTTTTCGTTTGTTTTTTAAATTTTTTTTATTTTCATTTTATATAATGTAATATGTATGTATGCTCAAAGGTTTTATGTAAAAAAATTATTCGTCCAAGTTACAAACCATTCAAATTATGAAAGGTGACATCTACAGATAAATTTGGAAAAAAATAATGATAAACTTCAAATTTTTTCGTCCGAATGTATGCTTTTTGATAATTGATAAGCAATTAAAAGTTTAAAACGCATTAGTTGAATTAAAAATTAATGTAAGTCACCTTCCGAATAATCTATATTTGGATAGTTAAACCCCATAATGAAATTTACTGGTTTATAATGATTAAAGTACACACGTAGGCCTATCAGAAAATCATAGTGGCATGTTTGCCGATAGAAGAAAATTTTGAGATATCGATTTTCTTAGACATGCTTAAGATTCTAAATTTCACTTTTTCGAATAATCGATATTTCAATAGGTAAACCCCATAATGGAATTTAGTATTTTATCATGATTAAAGTACACACATAGGCCTATCAGAAAATCATAGCGGCATGTTTGCCGATAGAAGAAAGTTTTGAGATATCGATTTTCTTAGACATGCTTAAGATTCTAAATTTCACTTTTTCGAATAATCGATATTTCAATAGGTAAACCCCATAATGGAATTTAGTATTTTATCATGATTAAAGTACACACATAGACCTATCAGAAAATCATAGTGACATGTTTGCCGATAGAATAAAGTTTTGAGATATCGATTTTCTTAGACATGCTTAAGATTCTAAATTTCACTTTTTCGAATAATCGATATTTCAATAGGAGAGATATTGGTTTTTAAATTGTCAAACATTGTCGATTAATATATTGTTAACGCTTTGGTCCATTATGAAGCTATAGAGGATTGGCTCTGTGAACGTCTAAATTGTTTAAATTTTGATAAATCTTGTATATTTGACTCTTTTTAATTTAGCATTAAGTTCCATTATTTGATTTGAATGAATTTTTTCTTGTACATATAATAAATTCGCCCGAATGTATACCTTTTAAACACATACATACGCATTTTTGTTGTTGTTGTAAAATCTAATATTAATTTAGGATAAACTTCACTCGCATCAAAGATCAAAATATTCCATGAACACAGGAAATTTCACGTCTGATTTTAGATCGTTCATGAACATGGTCCATGAATAATTTCAACATCGGACGTCCAATTTTAGACCATGTATATAGTCCATGAACACATCGGACATCCTATTTAAACATTTAATTCGTTTAAACATTTACGTAAAAAGTCAAAACATTAAAAAGTTAAAAAGTCAAAACGGTAAAAACTTAAAAAGCTAAAAGTTAAAATGTTCGAATTTTAGATGACTGATTCAGTATAAAAGTCATTTTAGTGTAATTTATTTGAAGTTCCATGAAAAGAGAACAATTCTGTATAAATATATCGCAGTTATTCTTATGTGAAGAATATCTAGTTTGATGTGGTTAAAATTAAAAGAAAACGGAAAGAATAGAATATCGATCAAACTCAAATATCGTATTTATGCGTCAAATAAAAGAATCTAAATTGAAATTATGAAAATTTAATATGTATTGCGTACAATTCGCTAATGCTTAAAGTACATGTTGCTTTCTATATATAGAAAATAATCAATAATGTAATTAACAATTCAGTCGCTATAGCCTGATGAGATTGACTGGAAAATAATTAAATTTTTCGTTTATACATAGTTGGTAAAACAAAGCAAGTTATTGAATTTAGAAAAAAATAAAAATTATAAAAATAACAAATGCAAAAACTGCTGTAACACCCTGTAAACAAGTGGGAGGGAGTTGCGAAATATTTTTGCAATTATAAAACAATATGCTAAAGAACGACCAATCCTAAAAAGTCGCAAAAAAAATTTAGAAATATCGAAAAATGATGTATTCCGTTTCATGCAGCAGGGCCCAAGCTTATCTATGGGAAAAATAGAAATGCGTTGTTTTAGGCCCAATTTACTATGCTTATCCTATAGGGTCCTTTACCTTACCTTCTCATTAAATCAGGCTGAGAAGAGGTTGAGGGTCGACAACAAATTCTTGATAATTTCGCTCTTCGTGAACTAATAAAGGTTTGTTCCGATATATGTGCTGTTTGAAAAATGAATTTCTAAAACAAAAAAAAAAAGTATTTTTAATGTAATCTAAATTTGTGGCGCCTCCACATAGTCGACACCACAACAATCGATATTTTAATTAAATGAAATGCACCTATTTGTGCAGTACCAAAATATCGATTAGCGCGTGAGTCAAAATAAAAAAATTAGTTTTGATATTCGTCAATTGGTCAGTCATTCAAGAAGATCGGTACGAGTTGCAAGTACACCTATATAAAATGTATCCTTGTAAAATAATAATAAAACAATAAGTGAACTTAAATGTTGTAATAAATAAAACATAATTATTCAAATTTTATGTACATATTTATTTATTGACGTGAATAAGAACACAGTGCGCATAATAATTGTTGCTCATACATTAAATACAATTGCATTACATGTTAAAAAATGCAAACTGGGTGTTGGCCAAACTGAATATCTACAAATTATTAGTATCAGAATCAATATGGTTTTACACATGCCTTTTCGCCAAATTGAAAAACTCGGAAGTTTCTTATTTATGTTTAATACATCTAACACGTAAAAAGTTAAGAACGTTAACAGTTAAAACGTTAAAAGTAAAAAAGTTAGTAAGCTAAATAGTTAAAAAGATAAAAAGAATTAGCCGAAAGTTTGAAATACCTGGTATATGCGTTATTCGCAGCAGCGTTCTTTTACACTAAAACAGGTGATTCTTCGGTTGAATGCTTTTCGTGTGGAGTAGTTATGAAAAACTAGTGCGATAATGATGATCCAGGCGATCAACATGCAATTTGGTCTCCAAAATGTGACTTTATTCATATGGTAAAGGGTATTGAATATTTTGATTTTATAAGAGAAAAACAAGTAATTAAAGTATAATTGTGTTGTCATTGTTAATAATAATAATACTTAACAGTAATAAAACAATAAAACAATAAATAAATCGATATGAGTCACGACAACAACTTCATTGTGAATTTCAATCTTAAACAAATCCTCTTCAATCATGTTAGACAACAACAACATTTTGAATTTCAATCATAAACAAATCTTGCTCTGCTCAGTCATGTTAGCCAATAATAATATGAATCGTTTGTTTAAACTTATTTAACCTTTCTCGGATCGTGTTCAAACATGTTCATCGAAACCAGTCTTGTTGTTTGAGTTTTTTTTAAATCAAGTTCATCATCAGGGTTTTTCCCAAGGCAATTTATCATGTGTGATCCGCCGAAGAACTGATTAAAAAAAAAATACAAGATGGCGAATTTATCTGTTTTGAGACCATCATATAAAGTTACATGTGTTAATGTGATCTGACAAAAAATCTAAGATGGGGGATTTTTTCCGTTTTGTGACCTATATATTACATGTGTTTTTGGGCTGGAAAAGTTAAAGTTGTAAAAGTTAAAACTCAGAAAATGTATATATAGTTCATGATCTAGGTCAAAGGTGAAAGTTAATCTGGGGGACAGTGACCTTGGACATTTTGATTTGATGGCGTAGACGTTTATACTGATGACGTCACCCTTAAAAAATTAGAAAATGAATTCTAAACAAAAAATCCATTTCAAAAAATTTTAAAACTAAAACAAAAAATAAAATTCTGGCCAAAGGCGAAAGGTCATTGCTCCCACGGTCAAAAGGTCAATACTACAACCAATCTTGACTATGTGTAATAAACGCAAGGAGCCTACGCGGTAAACTACATAGGATAGAGGAAACAATTTTTACTCTCAAATATAAGCCGCAGATCATAATAGCTAACTAGTGAGATCTGGATTTATGATAACAAAAAGAAATCCTATAATTTGCGAGGATATACTAGTTTTCATTGTACATGAGAGGCTAGTCGAAGAGGTACTGTAACTTTTTTGTTGTTAACTCGATAACTGCCACTGAAGTGTGTCAAATTGCCTTACATAATTTAAGTTTCATTTTAGTTAAGCTTCTATCGCTAAAAATACATAAATTGGGTATCTATAAACAAACCACCCTATAGTGTCTGAGTATGTGGAATTTTTTCATCAGTATGATTTCCTCTCCAAATATTCTAATAAGTATGTTTATTGTTGGTGATTTCAATATGTATAATTTTTTTTAGACTTTACCGGATTTTCAACTACAGATTTGTGGTTCACATCATTATCTTTTGGTTTCATGATACTGAATTCCCATGATCCAAGTTACTCTACTCATGCAGCTGCAGTATTCATTGATGTCGGAAAGGCTTTTAACTGTGTTAGTCACTATATTTTAATTGATAAGCCCAAATATCACTCAATGGTTTAACAAGTTTTCTGCAGCAAAGAGAACAATTTGCTTCCATCAATGGGTATACTAGCAACAGAATACAAGTAATAAGTAGTGTTCTCCAGCGGTTTATTTTAGGCCCTCTATTTGTTGCATTCTATATTAACGATATGCTTAACATACAATTTTAGGATCGTTACAGCTGTATGCAGACGATATTGTTTATAAGGCAACCTCGCAAGACCAACTTTTTGAAAAAATGGCCTACGATTTATGATTGATTGAGCAATGGATGACTTCTAATCAGCTATCGTCGAATTTGATCAAAACCACATATTAACATTATGTTTGACAGTAAATCAGCTGCTGACTGTGAATAAAATTTATTAAATGGCTTCCTCGTTTCACGCCAACTAAATCTATATATTCTAAGGTTATCCTTCCTTTCGAGTTGTTTGGTTCTTTTAAGACTCTTTTATTTATTTATTATATAAAGTAATCAATAAATTAATTAAGTGTAATCATGAATATTTATGCTAGTTCAAGATGTACATGGTTATGGCATTAGACACAATGTTCCATTATATGTAAATTTTGTTACTTCAGCCAGCTACTTCCAATCTATTTTTTAGAGGATTCTGCAACCTCTATTGATGAGTTCAAAAGAAAATTAAAAAATCATTTATATACGCGATGGATAAATTCTTGATTTAACATTTTCTTTCTTATGCGAGTATTCCTCTGTTCACATATTTATCATGTTTATTATATGCTTCGAAGCCAATAAAGCCAACAACAATTTAGATAATAGTTTATTTATTTGTTTAAAGTTACTAACATAGGTTATAAAGGTAGTCTGTTTTGAAATAAAAATACAAATTAAAATTAATAAAACGGAAAATATTGTATAAGTGATTTAGGGATTCAAGGGATCCAGAATTTCAAGGGATCCAGAAATATGGGTCAATCTATGGAGGTGGTTAGTTTAAGGAATAAAACAACCTAAAAAAGAAATATTGCCTTCAATTGTACCAAAAATGTATACGAAATATTCCAGAGAATAGTAAAAACAAAACACTTCTAAATTTATTAATCAAACAAAACACAAACAATTTTATTTTTTCTATTAATTCTTATTTATTTTGTATTAACGTGTTCTATTCAAGAGGACATAATGATAAACAAAAAATAATAATATGTCCTTGAAATATTTTATATTCCTTTTTTGTTTGTATTAGCGTGAAGAAACCCGAGAATTACACCCTTGACAGACTGCGATTTATTAAATCCGATTTAGTTAAACTCGTTTTAAATTACGGTAAATACACTTAAACAGTTATTGTTTTTATAATATTTGTCAAACTTATACAGTCCCATTACATCGTTTTAGTCTCTAAACTCAAAATAAAGCATATATACCGTAAACCTAACTACGGCTAATCTCGAAAATTCACTAAATCGGATTTATTAAACCATAGTCTGTCTAGGGCTTAAAATTTATTTTTTGTTCAAAAAAGAATTACGAATTTCCACCCTAAAATGAGTTTTTAGGTAAAGGGGAAAGAAACGAAGAAAGAAACATAATGCAAGAAAGCATGTGTAAACACAGTGATCACTGTGTTTACACATGCTTTCTTGCATTACGTTTCTCTGACACAGCATTCACAATGAAAACCTTTTGACTTTTGCCTTCCAGGTTTGTATGAAATTTATTTTGAGAAAAAAAATTTTTTTGTTCGTTATGTTGGTGGTTGCGTCAAGGAAAAAGTTAACAAAGTTTTATCGTTTACCTCAAGAACAAAAAGAATGAAGTTAACTACATTTCAAACTAATTGTCAAAATTGGTTTGTTTATATTTACATTAAATTGAAATGCCATTTCTGTATTTTTCTGAAGGTATTTTTATAATTTTTTGTTTGTGCTCTTTAAATTTTGTTTTAATTTTATCATTAATTTGTTTTGTTATTTGGCTTAGGTATTACTCTATAGTTGATAATTGCGAAATGGAGGCGACATTAATTGAATGTGTGAAAAATTTTATTTTTATTTACGATAAAAGCTGTAAGCTTTATAAAAATAAATTGGCCATCACCAATGCGTGGGAGGAGATTGCCAAAACGGTTGGAGTTTCGCCCGAAGAATGCGCAGCCAAATGGCGCCTACTAAGAAACTCATTTGCAAAAGCTATAAAAGCTGAAAAAAACAAGCCAAGTGGCTCAGCGGGAGTCAAAACAAAAAAAATTAAATTCGCCGAAAGATGAATTTTTTAAGGCCTTATATCCAAACAAGAAGGTAAGCTTATTAATTTAAATTTAAGTACATATATGTATATAAGACGATGACGCAAATCGGCATTTTAAACCGTCCAATCCAATTTTTTCCGAAATTGTACACTGGTTCTCTTATATCAAAATTATAAACCAATAGTTCAAATCTTAGAAAATTTTATTAAAATTTATTTGATTTCATCCAGAAAAACTCCAATGTTATGTTCTGATGGACGGATTTTAGCTTGACGGCTGGCACAATATAAAAGGGGGATTTGAATGGAATTAAATAAATTGTAAGAAAATTTTCTAAGATTAAAGTGAAGGTACTTATAGATTTGAACTATTTGGTAATAATTTTGATATTGTAAAGTGAACAATTTAACAATTTTCGCAAAAATTGGATGCCATTTTACATGGGATAATTCCTTTATAAACAACGTATATCTGCTTAATTAACTTTTCAGAACGTTCGGTAATGTTGATATATCAGAAACACCCCTTCTAGGAAGGATTCAGCAGGAACAGAAAGCCCGACGGATCATCATTAGACAGTGATGAAGAACTGTTCCAGCACGTGCTGTCTAATTTGGACGAAGCCAATCAAATAAAACCCGGACCATCACATCCCACTGTGGAGAAACTACCAAT
This sequence comes from Tipula helvola, assembly GCA_963556165.1. NCBI lineage: Eukaryota > Metazoa > Arthropoda > Insecta > Diptera > Tipulidae > Tipula > Tipula helvola. Next base: position 145,771,458 of record OY744481.1, on the reverse strand, counting down.
AAAAAAAAAAAAAAAAAAGGACTTGGAGGACAAAATAAGTGATGTGATTGAATTAATAAAGGATCAACCTAATGTACAATAAACACATCAAGAGGTAGAACATTTTTGTAATTTATGCTCTTGCGTTCTTGGCCGAGAACCATCTAAAAAGAAAAGACTCTGAACCATTTTAAAATTAACAACGGTACTGAATGAAGAGGAGAGCTCCGACTGAGTAATATTTTTAAATTTAAAAACATTAATTTATATTTTTAATTTTTATTTTATACGAGTACATGAATTTTTATTTATTTTTATTTTATACAAAAAAATGTAATTTTGAATTCGGTGAATATATTAAAACAAAACATTAGTATATTTTATTTGTAACAACGTGGTTGACTTGCTCGTCCAACATTCACGCTATTTGTTTGCCAGCTAAGGTTGTCATCATTGACAAAATAATTTTTAATTTCATCACGCATGGCAAGATTCTCCCTCGTTGAGTTTCTTGCTCCAAATGTCATGCCTGTTGTATTCTTTCTGCGCAATCCGCTGCATTTATCTAATACAAGGGTGCATTGCTGGTCTGCTCGGTTGGTAAAGGTTTTATTCGGACGTTTAGTTATAATCTTATAATATAATTGTGCAGTACTACGGTGGCTTTTATTATACTGTCTACTGTTTTTGGAGATGCTCTTATTTTTGAATACAGGATATTGAAGCAGCTCACTAACACACCGAAAGCTCTTTCGATGCAGTTCCTAGCTCTGGATTTAGCATATTTCTAAGGATTTAGCATATTTCTATGCAACTGGAACGCAGCATCTCCAATAAAAAAGAATGGAAATTTTTTGCCATCGTTACTCTTGGGGAAAGGTCTTCCAGCCGGAAAATTCAATTTATTTTAAAAAAAAAAATTCCCGAAAGCTGATTGTCGGAATAAACCGGAATCATGATTCGAAACATATGCTCAAATATCCACGAGTATAAATCGTAGGCTTGTGTCGCATATGGCCATTAAATTAAAACAACGCTAAATGATTGTTTGTAATTATAAAACAACGTTCCCGATTTATTAAGGCATTGTGTGACAACATGTTTGCCATCTATATATTCCAGACAATTGGGGAAATTCCACTTTTCGTAAAACTCGTCAGCAATTGATTGCCATGCTAACTCAGTTGGTGGTTTCAGGTAACGTTGTTTTAATGTTGCCCAAATAGCTTCGCAAACCTCGTATACAATTTTAGAAACTGTCGATGCCCTCACCCGATACTCATACGCCATGCTCATCATAGAGATGTAATATTTAAATTAATTAGGTACAGCGATAAGAAAATATCTATTTAAATTTTACCTCAATGTTAGCATTAACCTAAGACCCGGTGATTTACTTTTGCGCATGCTGGTTTTCTTTAAGAGCGGCGAAACACTTTTCAGTAACTCCTGGTACTCTTCGATGGTTAAACGGCAATAATTTTTAAATTTATCTGGGTATTTATACAATTCTCTAATAAGAGTTTTGTATGATCCCATTTCTGCTCTATTTTGCCAGAGCGGATGAACCCAATATCTGCAGTTCGGTGATTTTAACTTCAGGTAGGCCAAACTAAGTATGGACAGAAGTGCCAACTCTATCTTTCGATTTCTTCCTCTCATACTTGCACTAACCACTTTTCACAACTTTTTTATTCACTGAAAATTTTAATATGTAATTAACAATATGTACCTTAAGAATGAACACGAATATAAAAATTCCTCGTATTTATACACTCACCTACCAATTTATGTACCTATTTTTTTTTTGCTTTAAATTACCAAATTTATTAGGTATATATTTAAAGCTTGCCACATGACTTATTACAGACGTTTCCTAGAAACAGATATCCAATTTATGAATAAATGACTGCTAATTTGTGAATTAATTTAATGATGAATAACATAAAATAACTTAATTTATTAATTAAAATAATAAATTTTCAATAATTTAACAATTTTAATTGAAAAATAAGCATTTTTCATTTCAGCCGTTCCAAGAAATGCATCTTGATATAAATGGAAATTTTTCAATTAAGATTGCTAAATTTTTGATCATTTATTGTTTTAATTATTAATTTGAGTTAATTTATTTTATTTATCATTAATTTAAATCAAAACTATATAGTCATTTATTCATAAATTTAAATTACTATAGGCATTTTCGGAAATAGACCAAAGTAATTTCAGAGTAAGTTTTAATTTTTATTATGTTAGTAACAAAGTTACTCAAGTTACCTTTCACATACAAAAAAGTAAGAAAGAATTTCGAGTGCGTTTGTTTCATGAAGTTACTTTTTTCATTGCTGAAGTTACTTTAATCGTTCGTAAATAGATGGGTAACTTTAATGTTTGAAACTTACTATGAAGTTACCTTGGTCTATTTCCGAAAATGCCTTATATTAGGCATTTTCGGAAATAGACCAAAGTAACTTCTTTGTAAGTTTCAAACATTAAAGTTACCCATCTATTTACGAACGATCAAAGTAACTTCAATGAAAAAAGTAACTTCATGAAACAAACGCACACAAAATTCTTTCTTACTTTTTTGTATGTGAAAGGTAACTTGAGTAACTTTGTTACCAACATAATAAAAATTAAAACTTACTCTGAAGTTACTTTGGTCTATTTCGGAAAATGCCTACTATATATGGCGATTATCATGTGAAGGGTCGGTCAAAAATCAAGGCAGTCCTGATTTGTATCAATTTTTTTTTCCTGTAAACAGAAAATTTTTATTGTTTGATCACATAAGTAGTGAAAAATGATGGTTTTCTTTTCTCATCCTACCTGAAAATGTAGAGAGATTTTCTTCTACGATTTTTCAATCATTAATTCTAAACATATTGAGGACGCAAATTATAGAATAATATATTCAATTCGAGTGAATTTTAGTTCATAAATATTTAAATCAAAATGACCGAATTTGCATTAGTTCTTTTGGGAAATTAAAAGAAGTAATATTTAGGCCCGTATTATTAGGTGGTTTGGCGTCTATTGGAAGGGGCTCCGTAAACTTCCAGTAGGCGCAGGTGTACGTACTGCCTCCTCGTGGCAACCGCCGGCAACTGTAACCACTAGGCTGAATGTGGCCTTTGGTGACAGGCTAAAGTACGACGCTAAAGGAGAAAACCTTGACAAAAAATCCCTAATCTAAGGTGGAACAGCATATGCCGATGGATGAATGGCTGATAGGTTAATCAGTCTATATATGCGGACTCTGGATACAAGGCACCCTCCAGTTTTATTTAGCCTTCCTGTAGTAAACCTGGGTGACCTACAGGCGACTTTTTTATTCCCAGCAACTCGCAAGAGTTAAATCAAAACGGTAGACGAGGCACGGGAAGGAATACACGGGAGTGGGTCTGCCCTCTCAAAGTCCTTGAGTCCCAATGCTACCGCTTTTCTAGCAGAAGTAAATGTTATTACATCTAGGAGGGAGAGCAATGAGCCCAGATAGTATGTAACGCGTGTAGAAGTATTTCCTACAGTAAACATTTAGGAGGGAGAGCAATGAGCCCAGATAATATGTATCGCGTGTAGAAGTACTTCCAACAGTAAACATCTAGGAGGGAGAGCAATGAGCCCAGATAGTATGTATCACGTACCGTTAGGCAGTATTATCAGGTTCATTAAGAGCTTGAATATTGACGACGGATAATTAAGTAGGGCTTAATGCACAAAAGATCTTTTAGGTCGCAGTGTGGGGTGGCTTGAGCCCCCACATGGCCCTCAAGTAATAATAATAATAATAAAATACGCCCGTATTACGGGCTTTTTCTTCAAGTTTATTTATATATAAATAGAAAACCCGTTTCTAGGAAAACATATATTCCTACCTGTACCTGGAATAAATAAAAAAGGAATATGTACTGGGGTGGGATTTTGTAACATCACTTTCGATACTATCGAAAATGATAATCGAATTAAAAAAGGAAATAGTCGGTATTTTGTACCATTTTCGACAGCTAAGTTATATTTGCTTTGTACAACCCTTTTTCAAAAATGAAATGACATTTCAAAACATTTTTTTTGTACTTAAGTATAAATTTTAATAATAAAATTACATTTAATAAAAAATAAAATTTTAATAAAATTACATTTTATTTGAGTTTTTCGATTAATTAGTTAAAAATTATAACTAAAATGACTAATATTGGTGCCATCACTGTCACTTTAAGTTTAAATGATGATTCAAGTGCTCGTAGTGGCTCAAAAATCAATTTTTACATAGAGCGTCGTTTCTTGCGTGATCGGTATAATTTGTTGGATTTGTCAAATCAAAAGTTAGTTCAATATATAACAAATTATAATGTCTGAATGTATAAATCTCATCATGTGTTTAATTTCTTTTATTTAAGATTTATTGAATCTTTTCGAGTGTCAAAAGACATTTTCATTTATTTAGTTGACCAAATAAGACCTCGAATAGATTTGGGAACACGAACAACTAAAATCCGACAGGGGCTTATCAAAGAACGGTAGGCGACATAATGTTCCATTATATGAACCAATCGGTACTGTCTACATCCATAAATAAAATAACTCGCCTATTGGAACGTACAATATGCCATCTTCACATTAAATTTCCAGATGAACAAACAAAATCCTCAAATAAGGAACGATTCTATGAGAAAATAAGCCATCCCAGCATCATTGGGTGTATTGACTGCACCCATATTAATTTGATTTCACCACAGGAAAATGAGCATATTTTTGTAGATCGGCGTGGAAATCACTCGATGAATGTTCAGTTGGTAAATACAATAAATATTATACATATACTTCATTCTTTGTATTAATAACATATTTTTCAGGTTTGCAACTATGATCTTTTGATCCACTCAGTATGCGCTAGATTTCCTGGATCGCCCCATGATGCTGCAATCTGGGAAATATTTAAAGACAGGAGAAAATTGAAAGCATCATACGACAATACATGGCTGCTTGGCGATTCTGGGTACCCGTTAGAGCCTTTTGCAAAGTAGGTACAAATATTTACACGCCAAAGCTCGAAATCCGGTTGAGAGCTGTATCGGTGTTCTAAAAAACACTTTCCGGTGTTTGTTAGGGGAGCGAGTGTTGCGGTATGATCCAATAAAAGTGATTAAAGTGGTGAATGTATGTGCGGCTCTCTATAACATTTGTTTGAAAAGTAACCTTGAAATGGTAGATTTGCCACAGCCTGCTGAAGAGGGGGTAGAACTAGTACATGAATCCGATTTTGAATACGACAGTCAGTCTGACTATGATACTGCTGTTACAATTCGGAACAACTTGCTAAACTCAGAGAATTTGGAAAATTGTAAGATTATTAAGAAAAATATAAATTTTCAGAATTTAACGCGTTTACAAAGTTTACAGATTTTAAGGAGTTTACATAGAAACAAAATTAAAGTTTAAAAATTCACAGAATTTAAAAAAAAAATTCAAATGCACAGACATAAATACGTTCTAAATTGATTACATTAATCTGCCAAAATATTTTAATTAAATACACATATTCAAAAAAATTTAGAAGGTATAAACAATTTCAACAGAATTTAAAAAATGTAAAGAACTTTATAAATTTAAAAAATTTGAAGAATTAACAATATTTAAGAATTTAAAGATAAAGAGTTCTGAGAAAATGAAAAACTTAACAAATTTCAGAATTTAACGCGTTTACAAAGTTAAGGAATTACACAAAAAGGAATAATTAAAGAATTTACACAAAAAATTAAAATAAGATTTAAGATTTTTTAAAATTCACAGAATTTAAAAAAATTTAAAATTTTAAGAAATTCAAAAATTCATCTAATTTAAAAGATTTAAAAAATTTACAGATTGAAAGTACATATTTAGAATTTTAAAAAATTAAATAGCTGAAAGAATTTAAAGACAATTTAAACAAATTAAAAAATATTAAGAAATTAAAGAATTTAAGGGATTTACAGAATTTAGAAAAATTAAATTTTTTATGAAGATTTTTAATATTCTTAAAGTCTTAAGAGTTTAAAAAATTAAAAATTAAAAGAATTTGGAGAATTTGAAAAATTTTAAGAATTTAAAAAAATTTCAGATATCAACGATTCTGAGTTCTTTAAATATCATTTATTGTTGGGAATCTCCCAATTTGTTAGTTGTACAGAGGTGGTTTGGCGTCTATTGGAGGGGGGCACTAGAGATAATCTGGTCATAATTCGCAAGTGTACGTGCTGTCTCCTCCTGGTAACCACTGGTAACTGAGCCATTTGGCAAAGGCTAAAGTACGGCGCTAAAGGAGAAATCCTTGACAAAAAACTCTAATCTAAGGTGGAACAGCATACGCCGATGGATGAATGGCTGATAGGTAGGCAGCAACTCGTAAGAGCAAAATCAAAACGGTAGACTTGGCAGGAGTAGGAATATACGGGAGTGGGATTACCCTCTCGAAATCGTTGGTCACCAATGCTACCGTCTTTCTAGCAGAAGTACATGCTATAGGAAACAACTAGAAGGGAGAGCAATGAGTCCAGATAGTATGTATCGCGTATCGGCCGGCAGTATTATCAGGTTCATTAAGAGCCTGAATATTGACTGGACGGATAATTAAGTACGGTCCAAGCACAAAAGATCTTTTAGGTTGCAGTGCGAGGTGGCTGAACGCCCACATGGCCCTTCAATAAAATATGATAAGAATAGTTGTACAGAGGTTCGATAGATTTTTAATGTTTCTTCTTATAATATAGTAATTTTTAGAAAAAATTGCTTTAAAGAATTAGGGTTGAGAGAATTAGGTCACCAGTTAACATTTTGAATGCAGTGCTGGTTCACCATAATCCAGGAATATGGTTTCAGGAATATCGAGCACCTTTTGGCCTTTCGCTCACCATTATTTGACGTTAACAAAATATATTAAAATAATTCAATTCTTGTGTCAATCAAACACTCACAATTGTTTTTAAGTTGTTCATAACAGAAAATTTTTGTTGTAATAAAAAAAAATATGTATTCAAAATAAAACTATTTGTTTCAAATTCAGAAAATTCAATTAAAGTATATATTTCAGAAAAAATCACAAATGCCAATATTAAAGCATAAATTCACCAATAGTGGCTTTCCAATCGACCACGGCAAGTACTTATAAGCACTTATGGTTCATGTTTTTGCTAGTTTAACTATAGTAAATCTAACAAAGGCATGAACCATAAGTGCTTATAAGTACTTGGGTGGTCTTTTGGAAAGCCACTAATAATCTTAAACTTGCGACTTTATTCGCGTCTCTCTTGTTCCAGCAATAGCCGCTTTGAGTTAATTTCATTGCTCTGCTTCATGATGGCTATTAATGAATTTTGGAAGTCCCCCTGCTTTTTCCCCTGGTCCTTTAACTCTTCAAAACATTTTGTTGTTATATTTTTACGGCGACGGCGAACTCGAGTGGTTACCGTTGTAGTAACGCCACCACTAGCTTCATTATTTGCGGATGTGGTTTCCGCTGCCACCTCATCATTAAAGTATTCGCCCGACTCATGGCCTGCATCCACCCCGGTGCATCCTACAGCGGATACCATCATTCCTGTTAACTGGACCACCCGCTCTTCAAAAGGCGACAGAAAAAGAGTGCGTGAGCCTCCACCTGTTTGGTTGATATCACCGTGGATTTTGCGTATTTTTCTCTTAATTTTATTTTTTAAGTCAGCCCATACCTGAGATATAACAATTATTTATTTATTAAACCGCGAACTTTCTTAAAAAACCTTTAAAAACATACAACTTACCTTTTTCCATGCGTCTTCGTCTCGCACAGGTGGACCTTCGCTATTCAGCTTGTTCGCCAACTCATGCCAACCTTCTTGCATTGTTTTTCTAGTGCTATTTATTCATGTTAAAATTTCCCGTCACTAAATCTTTATTTTCTTCTAAATATTGGACCATTATATTGAATTGCCCCGTTGTTGTAACTTTTTTTTGGCTTGGGAAAAATTAAAACAATTTTTTTAGGTTATGTTACCATTAAATTAAAAATAACAATAAAATTAACCAAACCAATTCTTTTTTTAAACAGAATTCATGTTTTTATTATTCACTCATTTTTATTAATTAATATTACTTACCCACTCATTTTTATTTTAATAAAAATTATCACACAGCTTACAAACGTATTATGTATCACTTGCATTTAATTTGAGTGATGAACTACCGCAATTATCGCCCGTCGAAAAGGTTACAAAATACCGAGTTTTCGAAACTTTCGATATTTTTTCGAACTTCGAAAATTGTGATGTTACAAAATCCCACCCCTAGTACTATTGCGACAAAAGAAAGTGACATTTTTAATATTTTTTAGGATTTTTCATTTTTAAAAAAATTGGTAAAGAAAAGGTAAAAAAATTAATAAAACTATAAAAGGGTATAAAAGGTAGGGACATCCAGATGTCAATGTTTTGTGACTAATTGGATACGATTAAAATATATTTTATTATTTTAAAATAACGCTGTATGTATAATAATATGTATACTAACGAATATTTTAACTTTAATTATTTTGACACGTGCAGATTAAACAAAGGAAATCTATTTACATAACATAATGCACAAAAAAAAGGTGCTAATTAGATACAATTTTTTTTTTTGTATAAAAAGGAGATCAACTCGACCAAATATTCATTCTTTTCGATTTCGTTCAATAAGTGAAAAGCCCCCACAAGAAAAATAAAGTTTTTTTAAAAAAGTTTGTTTAAATAATTATAAAAAACGAACCACGCTTTATTGGTTCTTAGTTTTGTTCAAAGTTATTGTGAAAAATTGTAATTATACCTCTTGGTACGAGGTATTCTACGAAAACACAAAAATAAAAAATTAAAGAACAACGAAACAGTTGACATACCAAGCAATTCTACAGCTACATAAGTAGTTCTATATCAATATATATTCTAACGTGGAGAATCCAGCCAGTCATCACGCAAAATTGCCGGAACCCGCAAGGACCATCTACGGAAACTTTATAAATAGAAGAAATCTATTTATTTTTTTTTATTAGTTGTAAGTTTTTATTGTTAATTATTGTTATTATCATTATTTTGTTTTGAATTAATAAAACTTTATTTGTTGAATTTTATAAAAAGGAAAGAAAATTTTTGTGCATTTGATTATTTTTTTTTTGTACTCCGACCTCGCTGAGTAAGATTAGCCGGCAAACTAACCGCCAAGTGCTACGTACCGTAACAGTGCATGCATTTTTTAAAGCAAAAGTAAAAAAGTCATAAGTTTTTGCATTGTGAATGCTCTTTGACTTCAAAAAATCAATCGTCGTTTAGACGAGGTTTCTTGAAATACGTTTCATTTGAATTAATTTTATATGTATGTTTAACACTAAACCTACCGACACTTCATATAGACCTATTCATATCGTGACGGGTCAAATGACCCGTTGTGGCAAGCAAGATAGTCTACACGATTTTCGTAGAAACCAATTAATAAAAAACAGAAGTAAATATTCAAAAATTTATTGTGCGTATATTATTGGAAAAATTGTAAAGTTTAAAGGTGGGGAAATTACGTTTAATAAAGGAAATTCTAATCGAAATTGTTAAACGGGTCAATTGACCCGGTCATGGTAGGTTTAGTGTTAAAATTATTCAACCAACTTATGCCGTGCGTTTTTTTATTATATCGGAGAGATCAGAGAGATTGAAAAAAGGCCTTTTGCGTTTTTTAATTTTTCAGATAATTCAGATCGCGATCTGTTGCGTTTTTTTATTGTCTCAGATCATTATTTGAAACAAAATTTTCTCTCTGAATTTTTTGTCAGATATTTCAGATTTATATAAATTTGACAGCAAAATGACCGAACGAAGCGTTTGATGATTCTTTAATTGAAATTGGGAATTGTAATTAAATATAATTTTAAATAATTTAATTAATTAAAAGTTTAATAATAATTATTATTATAAAAACATTTTTTTTTGTTTTTGTATTAGGTATGCTTATATTTCCATAAATAAATTTGCAAATTATATCATAAGTTTATACCAAAAAATAATTTTTAAAAATAATTTGTTTTAATAAGAAAGCTAATAAATTAAAATAAATAATTATTTAATTTTTTGTTTTATAATTAAGTAATTATAAAATATAATTGTTTTAATTAAATTTGGTGTTTTGAGTTGAAGAAAGATTTGCATGCAATTTTGTTTCGTTTTATTTTTTCCAATGTAATTAAATCTGAGAAAGACCTTTTCAGATGACAATCGCTCTGTTCTCTCCGATAAATTATCTGTCTGATCTCTCTGATCTCTACGATATAATAAAAAAACGCGCATATGGTAAACAAAATTAATAATATGTCCTTGAAATATTTTATATTCCTTTTTTGTTTGCATTAGTGTGAAGAAACCCGAGAATTAAATTTATTTTTTGTCCAAAAAAGAATTACGTTCCCCACCCTAAAATGAGTTTTTAGGTAAAGGGGAAAGAAACGAAGAAAGAAACATATTGCAAGAAAGCATGTGTAAACACAGTGAATGTCTTGCTATTAATGAAAGCTTACTAGGGCTGCGGTCGAATTCTCGGGTAAATCATTTACTGCGGTAAATTTAGATTTTTAATGTTCGTTTTCTGTTAAATTACTCATTTTTTTTCTAATTTATACTCGTTCAATTCTTATAACAATAAAGAATAAAGTATCTAAATCCAGCAAAAAAAGGTAAACTCTCCAGCAAAAAAAGGTAAATGCATTTACCGAATTTTGCGAATTTACTCGAGAATTCGACCGCAGCCTAGATATTATTTATTTTTAAATATTGACGATTCAAATGACGTATTAATTCAAATTAGTTTCCGGTCACTTGGAAACTTTGAAGTCCCATAACTTGTAAACTTAAACATTTTGCGGCCTGATCTTTAGGACTATACATTTTCATAGGATTGCATAGGTTATACAGCATATAAATTCAAAAAATGTACGCAATATTTTACATAATGAAAATAAACATTTTTTGAACTTTTTTATTTATTTTAAAGCTTTAAATCACTATGGCGTGCGGCATGTTTGTTCAAGTTCACCACTATTTAATTAAAATCGAAATTAAAATTCATATTAACCCTAATCAGCATAGGTCATTTTACTTGCGTAAACGCATGCTATGATTCTCTCAGACTCATATGTAATTTTAACAATTCTACAAAATTTAATATGGGAATTGGTTGATCGAATTATGCTAAGACCCAGTAACTGACTTCTGTAAGTTATTGCATTAACACCTTATTAGTGAAGTACACTTGAAGAACTGAGAAACCTGCGTTTATTTCTATTTGGTTCAACGAATTCCTGTTATAAATTTGCAAGAAATATTTTAGTAATGGTCATTTATCGTTTGCTAATTAGGTTGCGGTAGCATTACAATTACTGCTATACTCTCATCTATATTTTATAAAGTAAGGCCAGGGGTCATTGATTAGGTTTCTTTTTTTGCAGTAAATTTGTGTCACCGAAAAAATCGACGAAATAAAATGTTGGCTCGATTTTGTTCTTGAGCAAATCTAAATTATTGAAAAACCGAAAACATTTTATTCATTAGGCTTCCACGCTTGAGAAGTATATTCTAAAGAACTTTTAATTTGTCGAAATTTACTAAAATATGTGAAATCCTTTACTCAACACTCTCTGTACAAATTCAAAACTACTAAACCTACTCCAATGTGACGTTGCAATGACTTTGGAAGTGCACAGCTGTTCTTCCCCATTTTTGGAAGATGCTCATTGCATTTTCAAAATAAGGGATTCCTCGGAAATTCAATGGATTTGTTATTGAACTATCGCAAATTTACTAAATTGTCATTTCATATTTGTCACGTTTAGATGAAATGTAGTGCTGGAAATAAGTCTTTCTCGAGAAATTGTGACGCAAGTATTGGTATCTTTTGATTTTGTTTTCTAATGGCTGAAAAGATTTCTGCAGAAATGATTTTATTTTTTATTTGGCCTTTTATTCAGCATCTAATTCGAAAGAATTCGAACCACACAAAATGACAAACTCACAAACGGTTAAGGTTGTGGTTAACCAATTAATCTAAACTTTTCATTTAATCGATCGGATAATAACCGATCTTTACCGAAATAATTTCTCAAAAGAACTATAATCAATAGCAAATTCTCAGTTATTGTAATCCATTGACATTTCAATTTCATCTTCTCGGGTAACACCTCTGAGTGCCGGTTATGTAGGTATCTCGTTTTTACATACAAAGCGACGAGTTTCGAGAACTCAATTTATAAAGACGCAATTGTAGGGAAACATAATTATAATGTACGCGTTAGGAGAGCTGGAAATATCTTGCATAATCACGTCTTGTCGCAATTTTGAAAAAATTCTGTAAACTCGTTTAATACTTATGTACATAATAATAAACACACTATCCGACATCAAATTTTCGGATTAACATTTTTTTTCAATAAATTTTAATTTACTTACTTAATAGGGATTATTCGAATGTTGCTGACTTACAGGTACATCGATATTTTCGATATTTTATGTGATTCTTCGAGGTTTATAACCTTATTCGAGATTCGTTTGAGGTGTTTTAATACAGACCAGATGTCTGTCTGTCAGTTTGTCTATTGGTACACACGAGTTGTGTCAAAAATATTCAAACTTCCGGTTCTTTAGATTGTCAATGTGTTCAACCAGCTACGTTATATTTTTTGCCAAGATGCTACGGCTATCGTGACGAAGTTTGGGAAGCCGGATTTATTTGTAACAATGACGTGCAACCCAAAATTAAAGGATATTATGGAGAACTTGGAACCTTGGCAAAAGGCACAACATTGTCCAGACTTGGTTGCCCGTGTTTTTCATTTGAATTTGCTGTCCGAGCCTGCTGCCCGATATCTGTGATAAGGACAAATTTTTGGTTGGGAGGTTAATTGCCAAAATTCATGTTATCTAGTTTGAGAAGCGAGGACTGCCTCACGCTCACATCTTGGTTATTTTGAACCCCAACGACAAGTCCAAAATAGAGCAGGACATTGACAAGATCGTAAAAGCTGAAATTCCTGATCGAAATAAATCACCAAAATCCGAAGAGCCGATGCTTGGTCGATAAAAAGTGTTCAAACTGCCACCTTAGGATGTGTTGACAAAGTAAAGACGACGAAAATGTTTACCTGTAAAAATTGGAAACCACCTGATTGACAACCGCTGGGTTGTTCCTTATAATCCCTATCTGCTCCTTAAATATAATTGCCATAAACGTAGAGATTTGTTCGTCAGTGAAATCCGTTAAATATCTTTTCAAATACGTCTACAAGGGTCATGACTGTTCTAACCTTGCATTTGAGGTCAAAACCAGGAATGAGCCACTGTAGACTCGAGATATGTGAGTGCGCTCCGGAAGCTATTTGGCGAATTTTTAGCATGCAAACTCACACAATTTATCGGTTGCCTGCACATCTTGAAAACAAACAATCTGTTTGCTTCAGAGAAGGTGCAGGACAAGCTGCTGTAGAACGTGCTGCCTCGAAGGATACAAAGCTTACTACATGGTTTAAACTGAATGAATAAGACGTTATTGCGGGATGTACAAATATACTGAAATTTCTGTACACTATGTGTGGGACCAAGAAAAAACTCGATGGAAAGTTCGAAAAATGGAGTTCGATAAGATAATTGCAAGAATGTATACGGTGACTATCAAGGATCCTGAAAGATATTATTGTAGACTGCTACTTTGTCATGAAAATGGGGCAACTTGTTACGAAGACTTGAGGGCAAATGCCACAGAAGACAACATTGTTGTTTGTTCAACTTTTAAGGAAGCTGCCAAAGCCAAAGGATTGTTGCTGGATTATTCAGTGTGGCGGAATGCATTTGGAGAGCCCTCGAATCCAAGATTATTATGACACAATAACAAATTAGCCCTGATTGAAGATTACTGTCACCGGTTTCACACGGTAGAGAAGAATAGTGCGGGGACCGTGAATGCGAGCAGCATGCTTAAGGGATGTAAGAGACACGTTTGTGTTACTATCAATCGACTGAAAGGACTTCAACATGCCTTCAACATGCCTGAAACAATGGCACCCAATCCCTAGAAACACCATCAACGGGCTCAAGAAATGTATACAACGTTGAATACTCAACAAAGGCGTGCTTTTGACAAAATTATTGAGGCTGTAGAAAGCACTGTAGCTTGCGCAAAATGTTTTTTCTTGGACGGACCTGGAGGGAGTGGCAAGACTTATCTCTACACTACATTAATCCATTACTTTCTTGAGAAACGAGAGATAATCTTGCTTAAAAGACAAAATGCGATGTGAGGACATAGCTTACAACAAATGGTTGCTACAGTTGGGTGATGGGCAGCTTTCGAGGATAGAGGGTTTAGCAGAGGACATTGTCAAAATTCCCTCACAAAATAATTTGTTTGTACCGGTGCTTTGATAGAAGAAATATTTGGAACAAATATACGTCCAGATACGGGGGGGGGGGGGGGGGTCAACTTCGAAACGAGCTATACTTTGTCCTCAAAACGTGGACGTGGACAAATTAAATGAAGAAATAATTAGTATGTTCGATGGGGAGAGCTACCTCGACCTAAGCGATGACTCGATTGTGGACCATAATGAGGATACGAAAAACAATTATACAGTGGAATTTTTAAACAGCATTGTTTGTCTGGAATGCCTACGCACCGACTCATTTTGAAAAAAGGGACTATCGTCATGCTTCTGAGAAATCTCAACACAAAACGTTGGCTTCGTAATGGAACCCGGCTGATTATTAGTGACATGACGAGGAATATATTGAAAGTTGTTGATGAAATGAACTTATTTTTGCTTTGCACGTTTATTTTATATTGAAAAATTTGGAGTTCTTTATGCAGTGAATAGACAACCAACCCAGAACAGACCGCCCGCATATGATTGGTGTATATAATCAAAATGCATAAAATGATAGATACACCTTGGCCAAGTTAATTTCCTTCATCACCTATTGAGTCTAAGAGACTCATCGCATGCTTCTATGTTTGTTTTTTTGAAAATGGGCAAGTTAGGCCTATAATCGGTACAAGTAAAAAATTGTTAGTATGTGTTTCTAGATCTTAAATAATAATTATTAGAATACATAAAGCTCAATTTTCATAAACAATTATTTTTCGGTTTAGTTTTAGCTAATAAAATTAAAATGAGTCTGCGAGACTCAACCCATGCTGATTAGGGTTAATAATTTTTTGTTTTAATTTTTTTTCAATCCACAAATTTTTGTTTTACTTAGTTTGATTTTTACAGATTTAAAACATTAAATTTATATTTATCCAGAGACAATACTTTAATCAAATAAATTTCGTAAATACGTCAATTCCGTGAGGCGCGTCATCACATTGGAATTTTGGTTTATCCCCCATATATAAAATTAAAACGAAGGCGTAGTCCTACGTCAAAATTGTAAAATTTCTATTGAAAGTCTATAAGATGATTTGAAATTAAGGCAAATCAACGAATTTATTTATCCTTGATGATGCCCAAATTTGTGAATTTACTGTATCGAAAAAGTGTTAACTGCGCTGACTGAAGCAGTAATAAAAGAATTAATTTAAGGAGTTGACCAATGGATTAGTTATTTGATATTTTAATACGATGACAATTTTCTCGTAAATGAATTAATAAATGGTTTCCGTTTAATTTATGATTTAGGTATTAAAAATTAGGACTTAAAATTTTCCTTCGTGTTGAATGTGACCAATATTTTTTGTCAATTTTGTCTGCTTGTGTATTCTGATGCATTTGTTGTTTCATGTATTCCACTTTTTCGACGTCCAAAAATTCTAACCTCATTTTCTCAAAATCGGAAGAAATTAAATATTGTGAAGACTTTATTTCTGCCATAATTAACCTAATTTCGCTGAACTCCTTATCGTGCTTCTTCAATTTTTGTATAACTTCAGAATTTTTGCTTTTTTGCTGGATTGGGAGAAATTGGTCCAGCTTTAAACTTTTGGCATGGATCTGAGCAAAACCAAAAATCCTCCGAATCTTTCCTGGTGATGTAGTGGCCAACAACACCTTTACAGTGTGTATGGTAACATTCAAATAGTCCTTGTCTGCTAGCGATGTTTTTTCCACAACTAGAGCAGGTTAGGTCATGTTTGTAGTTTGGGTAAAGCTCAGCAAATTAATAATAAAACATTATATTACCACGATTTTTATTTATACTTGTATGTTTTATAAATATAAAGTATTTATGAATAAATTTAACATATAGTTTTATTTGATAGTTTAATACATTAATAATTTTTAGTAATTTTAATTTTCAGAACTCAAATTTGATTTGAACGAATTTCCTGTTGACAATAGCGACATTTATCTAATTAGCAGTTTTTGTTTTTAAAGATTCATTGATTAATTATTATTTTCTTTGAATTTTAAATTCAATTTTTAGAAACAGATTTGCTTTTTAATTTATTGAACCTAAATGAGGAGAAATGTTATACAGTTTAGTACTGATAATCGATATCGATTCATAATACTCGTTATAAATATTATTTAATTAAGAATTGTTGGTGATGTGCCAGCTCTGGCAAATCGAAAAAAATTTAAAATTTGAAAAACTAGAGATATAAATTTGATTTAAGATTCACTACTACAGTCGAGTTTGAATTAAGCTTCACTACTACTATAGCCGGGCAATGAGGTTAAATTTAAAAGGTTAATGGTTGAATAACATAACAAAAACATATCTTTATTTACCATATACCCATTACAAGATAATACATATGAAGCAAAGAAGATGATACCTTATATTTGGTACAAGAATACAAAAATATTAAATTTCAACCACAACCCAATGATTTTTTGTCTGTTTACCGAATGTGCGTGTTCGATGTAATAAAGATCTTCTATGGCAATATCCATTATAACTTTGATAATAATTATTAAATTTTTCCTTGTGCAGTAAGTGTTGTTGGTGTTGGTTATTGGTATTGTCAGACTAAATAAAATTAAATTTATATTTTGTAGATGTGAAGATATCAGTTAAACAGTATGTGGTAAATTCACCCCCATATTATATTAGGAGTTTTTTTTATAGACTCACACACACACACACACAAAAAAATCACCTTACATTTAATAATATTTTCACTTTTATTTAACAATTTTTCCGTTTGTTTTATATATGGGTGTAAATAAGTTGTGCTTTTCTCGTTTATATAAATCCACAACAACATCAATGTAAAATCAAATTATTAACTTTATCATACTTAAAACATGTTCAGTATAAAAATAGCAAATGTATTAAGGTGACGAGAACGATTTCTTTAAAATTGGATATAAAAACATAGAGCACAATGTTTGTTTTACATATGAGTACATAAACCGCAAGGACGAGTTTGATATACGGTTTTTCTTCTGTATTTAAACTTAAAGTTCAGATGAGCACAAAATTATGTGTAATAAAAATAACAATAAATTTCCATCCAATATAAAAAGATTTACATTAACTTATATCATCTCTCGTCTTATATTATGTATTAAGGATTATTGTTACGCTTATTTTACGCCACTCTATGTATATAGTATACTTGAGTACTCCATTCCATTCAATTTCAGAGTTTTTTTTAACACTTTATTCTATTTTTTATTATTGTTGTGTTCTGCGTATGAATCAACATTTATCAGCTACAAAAAATTAGCAGAGCGTTAAAAATAATTTGTGTGTGTGTGTTTGTGTGTTTATGCGGTTAGATGTGTGTATCATGTACACAATATATTATTAGCTCTGTTTTTATATTATTTGGATGGATATTGAGATACACCATAAAACCCAGAACAACAGAAAATCAGGAAGAATATGTAACCATTAAAATAGATGATGACAATTTTTTATCTTTTGCTTTTAGTTGTACGTACGAGTAAAGTACCTTAAATCAGTGTTTCGTAAGACTTTTCTGGTTTTATAAGAGACATCAGCAATATTTTGCAATTCTGACCACTAGAGGTGTAATCTGTCGATAAGGCTGCACAAAAACTTAAGCTCAATACTTTTTATAAACAACACTACCCTGGTAAAAATTGCCTTATTGAAGACAAAATACAAATAAATGCAACTTAAAAATGTCGCTTATATGAACTCTGAAATTTATTGGGGCGCGTCTGGTACCTCACGGCGGCCCTATAGGTATGCCATGAGGAAGAAAGCTGGTGCCGATATAAACCGGTTATGATATTAACCCTTGTGTGAACCCCACATTTTATTTTCACATTGGAAACACAAGGGTCCAGCCAGACCCCTATAAGTTAAAATAAGTTTAAATAAATAAAATGTAAGTTTTATTTTAACAATTCAATTTTATTACCAAATAAAACTTACAGAATGAATTCAAAGCCTGAATAAACTAAAAAAATAAACATTTTTGTAGAATTGAAACCCTTTCTTTAAAGTTTTTCTTCATTCGTACATTTGAAGCATTTATAAATGCATTTAGAGTGTTGCAGGCATACTAAAGTCGAACATTTCACACAGTAAAAGCGAGTTTTGCGACGGGCCTTGTCATATTCATGGAATAATCGGCAGTCTCGTTTCATTTGGAGGACGTCGGCACCTTTTACCGTTGCCACAACTCGTGTTGTTGGCTGAAAAAAATTGTGGGATTTAAACAATTTGTTGTGATATGGACCGGTAATGGGCCACCGAGGAATGCTTCTATTGCTGATCGAGACGAAAATTGCTTTATTACTTGATGATTATTACATCGAGCTTCTATTTGCGGACAAACTAGAGTTTCTGAAAGCGAAAACAAAAATTTCCTGCGAGCATCTGTGTTTTTGTAATGGTTAGCTTCTTTGCGGATTCTTTGCTTCTTTTCAGCACAAAATTCGAAGAGACTATGACACTCCACGTGATAAAATACACAGCACAATCATCGAAAACGAATAAATAACGGGAACTCCGGAGAGATAAATATACAGTAAGATCATATACATATACATATTTAGTATAATTTCACATAAAATGTGTATGGGGTCTGGGTAGACTCTTGTGTTTCGAATATGACTAAAATTTTGCAAAGCCCTTAAACTCACAGCCACCCTCTATTTTTGGAAGTTTTCTTTCATATATCTGTTCAAAACTAGTAGCTTGAGGATATCTTGGAATATTTTGACGATAGCAGAATTATAAATATAAAAATAATGCAAACAAACCCAAAAAGGGTCTGGCCAGCTCTGGTGTCTCCAAGAGGGTTAAGGAAAACAACCAAAATAAAAATACAATTACCAATTTTTGACTCTTGCACGAATAACATGAATTAATTAATTCGTGTAATTTCATTATGCTACTGATCATTTTAATGTATTTAACCAAAGCAACCTTGATTATACAAAGCCTAAAGTGGTAACCATATACATAGATAATTTATAAACTTAAATTAAGAAAAATTAAGAATCCGGTAAATGGCATTTATGTCTATGACATGGAAAACATAAATTAGCTTAAATATTTCAACGAAGCTTCGTCAAATTGTAACTGCAGCTTAAAAAAATTTATGAATGCGAAATTTTTCGTCCAAATTTAAAAAAAAAATTAAAACAAGACGTCAAAAATAATTGTTTCTCCCTATTGAAAAGTGAAGATTCTAATTTATTTTTTTTATATTTTTATTTATTCAATTCATTCAACCAATCTATAGTTAAATAATCAAGTGTGATGATTGGTAAGCATAGGGTATCCAATTTTTGCCCAAAAAGTAATTACGGAATTTTCGAATTTAAATTTTCTCGACTGTGGAATTTAAAAATTAAAAATACAATTTTCCAAAAAGCACCAAATTTCTTTTATTTCTTTTAAAATATTAGATATTTTTATTATCATTGCTAATATGTACGAATGATACTAAATCGCAAATCGCAGTTACGATTAGGATATACACAATTTTTAGAATTAAACGACTTACACATAATTTTAACCTTTGTCCGGCTGAAGACAAAACCAACTTAATATCGGCTAAATAGGTACAATTGTACCTACATATAATTTATATGGAAAATGTTAATAATTTATAATTAAAACATATATAAAATTGCATATAGTATAAAAATATTGTGTTTTATTATTTTTATGTACACATTTTTATTCATTAAAAATAAATAACAACTGTGAATAAGAAATAATACAACGGTATCACGTATCACTGTATATGCTGTATACAGTGACAATAAAATTATTTAATACTTCATAATCATAGTATTTTGTGTGTTATTTTCATTGTTTTTGAGTGTATCAGATTTCTGACTCCGGCTTATAATCAGGAATAGGAAAAAAGCAGTGTTTAAATTCAGATTTCGTTCTTTTATTTATTCTCTTTTTGCGAAAGAAGAGAAAAAATATTTTGTTTTGTTTCTTTCCTCCGGAGCGAAATCCAACAAAATAAAATATCTCTCCTCTCCTATCTTTTGTGTTTTACATGAGGAGAGATATTTTACTTTTTTCGATTTCGTTCCCGGGAAAAGAAACAAGCAAAAATATTTTTTGTTTTCTTTCACAAAGAGAGAAAAAAAGATAAAAGGAGGGAACAAAAAAATGAATTTAAACAATGGAAAAAAAGAAATTTTATAAATTGTAACGGTTTTTTTTAGTAGAAACAATTGTTGCTACGATATTCGTCGGTAGTAGAAGAAATTTTATTGAGTAAAGTTCAAAATAATAATATTCATGAATTTTTATATTACGGATAGTGATGCTGGATCAAGCAGTAGTTGTTCTCGAAGAAGACGAAATCAAAGGTATTAGTGAAATATTTTACTTATAATTTTGCAAAAATTTAAATAAAAATGTGTGTTATTTGAATGTAGGTTCACATCTGCTGAACTGCGAAACTTATTAGAAACATCTAATGATTCTGAAGTTGGGGAAGATCCATACATTGCATCGGACGAAGATAAATATATTCCAGAACCCAACGGCATAAGCAACGAAGAATCGGATAATGAACAGGAATTAAATATAGAAGAGGCTGAACGATTTGACTCAGATCAAAGTATTGAAATTGAACAACCATATGTGGAAGAAAATGAAACCGTTTTTGGAAAAGATGGAACTACATGGCGTACCGATCCGTTACCGAGTGCACAAACTCGGGAACGTAATGTTCTACGGCAAAAAAGTGGCCCTGCTAAATTCAGCGAATTATATTCGGCAAAAGAGACCCTAAAATCTATATTGTCTTGCGAAATGTGTGACATTATATTGCGAGAAACCAATAGGAAAGGCAATCGGGTTGTTGAGGACTACAACAATCAATTAAAAGAAAAGTATTCAGACGTTTCGAAGCGGCCGCCACCAAAAGAGTTTATACCATTTGATGATCAAGATATAGAAACATTTTTGGGAATATTGATTGTCGCTGGGGTGCATAGAAACAATAAGGAGAATATCGACGAAATGTGGGCCTTATACTCTCTACCACTGATTAGAGCAGCTATGTCTCATGATAAATTTAAACTATTGCTCCGATTTATTAGATTCGACAACCAAAACACACGAAGAGAACGTCTTGAAACCGATAAAGCTGCTCCAATTACAGATGTTTGGTTGATGATGAATAAAAACCTCGAAAAGGTTCCCTTTCAGGGGACATACGAGATTCACACAGTATATTCCGTCCAAACCGGCGAAGTAAGGAATAAAAGTTTTTTGGGCTTGTGACTCAGCGAATGCTTACCCTCTGCAAGAACAGCTCTATACTGGAAAGCCAGCCGATGGACCTCGTCAAATAAATGTCGGAGAGCGCACTGTTTTAGATTTGGTTGCATTATACAAAGGCTCTGGAAGGAATATTACAACTGATAACTTTTTTACAAGTTTGCAGTTGGCTAGAACGTTGCGCTGTTTGAAGATGACGCTAGTAGGAACAGTTCGAAGAAATAAAACATTTTTACCAGCTAATATGCAGCCTACAAAACTAAGAGTACCTGGCTCGACAAATTTTGCATTCAACAAAGATGCAACAGTGTGTTCATATGTTCCAAAGAAGAACAAATCCGTGATACTTCTATCATCGATGCATGTAACAAGTGAGATTGACGAAACCCTCAATGGAAAATCGGAAATCATCAAACATTATAATAGAAGTAAAGGAGAGGTTGACACGATGGACAAGATGCTCAGTGAATACACTGTGAAACGCAATACGCAACGATGGCCTTTGGCATTTCTTTCAACATGGTCTACGTGGCTGCTTTAGCAGCATATCTAATCCATTGGGAACACAATCCAAGATTTAGAGCGAAGGAGCACCGGCGAAAATTCTTAAAAGATCTGGCATATGAATTATGTTTGCCTGCAGTACAAGCCCGCAGCAAAAATCAGCAAGTGACGAAATTGTTTTGGAAAAACTCCATAATTGTGCTACTTTTATCACTTTTGTTATATTACTAAAAAGCAAATACAAACAACATGTATGTATGCAACATTGAAAAAAATTTTAAACAACACGAGTACATATTAGCATACAAAACTGGTAACAAGGTTGGAAAATGTATTAATACGTACACAAAAAATGAATACAGTACAGGTGTTTATAAACTAAAATGTGACGATTGCAATAAGTTTTACAAAGGCCAAACCGGTCGGGACTTCAAAACAAGATTTAACGAGCATGTAAAAGAAATCGGGAGAGGTAATATTAAGTCAAATTATGCATACCATATGACCAGGGAACAACACAAATATACCAGTTACAGCCAAAATTCGGAAATTCTATATAGAATACAGAAAGGGGAAAAATTGGACAGGTTGGAAGAAGTAGAAATATACCACCACAGGCATAACCCGTTATTACTCAATGACAAAGTACCTTATAACGGCATTTACGAAATGTATATAAGTAATCCGAATTGAAGAAAGCAAAACGAGGAGATTGTTTGAAAATCGTTTAAACTTCAGAATATTTCTAAAAGTTGACAATGAGCCAGGGGCTCGAAACTATAGTCCTTAAGAGATTTTAAAAATAATTATCACTAAAAGAAAATGTTGTTTGTATTTGCTTTTTAGTAATATAAGTGGCGAAAAATCATTTTGTAAGATCAGCGATTGAAATGGTGCTTCAACGTCATCTAACAATTACAGAAACTCCAACTAGCAGCCAAAAGCATCTTAAGACCCGGGGACCCAGTCGTGTTTGTGGCAGTTGTTATATCTGCCGAGATATAAACAAAAAACAACTGCAATCGCAGCCTAAAAAAAACGCACATTATTTACATAGAACACTGAATTTCCTTTTTTTTAGAATACATAAAATAATAATAATAAATAAACAATGAAATCATGATTCAAAAATAATTTTTATTTTATCTCCATTCTCTGTATTTTCATATAAATTACATGGAGGTACAATTGTACCTATCCAGCCGAAATGTGTTGTTAGAAGCTCACGAGCCATTTTCACTGGGAAAACGTAAAATTGATTTTTGAAAAATTATGCTAAAATAATCCATTCCAAAAATATAGAGATGTCATAAAGTTCAAACCTCCTTAGCTTTCTAAAAAAAAAGTTGTTGCAATTTTAAAACGCAAAAGTTTTAGCCGGTTAAAGGTTAAAAATTAAAAAAAAATAATAAGTTTCTAAAGTTTATAGAATTTGTAGTAATTATGTATATAAATTCTGAAAATTTTAAATTCTTTAAACGCAATAAATTATATAAATAAATTCAGTAAATCCTACAAATTCCATAAAGTTTAAAAATCCAACAAGTTTCCTAAATTTTATAAATCCTATAAATTCTTTTCTCTCTTCAAACGTCTTAATATGTCTATAAACTCTTTAAATTTAAAGTTTATAAATTTTATCAATAATACAAATTCTTTAAATTTTGTAGATTCTTTGTGTCTTATTAATTATTTCAAGTATGTCTGTTTTATAAATTCTACAAACTCTAATTTTAATTGTTTTATAAATACAGAAAATTTGAAAAATCCTATACAAACTTTAACAATTCTGTAAATTCAATAATTTCGTTCAAAATTTATAAGTTCTATGAATAAAGTTTAAAAATTCAGTAAATGCTTTAAATTCGTCAAATCTTTTTCTTTCTTATAAATTCTGTAAATTCGATAAATAATATAAATTTTACAAATTCTCTGAATTTACAAAGTCTATAAATGTTATAAATGTCTATAAATGTTATTCTAATATGTATATGTATCTATAAATAAACTCTATAAATTTTATCATTTTGATAAATAAATTCAAAGAATCCTATAAATTACATAAACTCCACAAATACTGTAAATTTTTTAAATTTTTAGATTCAATGGGTTCTAGGAATTGTTTCAAGTTTGTCAGTTCTAAAAATTCCTATAATATTTATTATATTTATTCTTTATAAATTCTTCAAATTCAAAAATTTCGATAAATCCTATAAACTTTAAAAATTCTATAAATTCAATAATTTCTATAAATTTTATAAATTTAATAAATCCTATGCATAAAGTTTTAAAATTCAGTAAATCCCCGTCCTCATTAGTCAAGTTACTGGATTTCAAGTACTTGAATTGAAGAAATTTGAATTCAAGTTTACGAGGCATGTGAAGTTAACCCAGGATTTTATCCCAGAAAATAAAAAAATTTAATCAGGCAATACTAATAAAATTATGCAACATATATTCATATGTGAAGTTATCCCAACCCAGGATTTTATTATATTTAATTAAAAGAAATATTTTTTCATTAAAATCAGACCAATGAAAACAAAGAAAATTCAATATAAATTATTTCAGTTATGCACTTATAAAATACAAATTGGTTTAAAACATAAAATTCATAATTAACAGTATTGAAAATAAATCGCAATACATATTATCATTTTTTATTGTGGTGCTCGTAAACTAAAAATCTCTCGGATTGGGGCTATATAGTTTTGAAATGGGCATACAAGGGGCTAATTAATGAAGACTTTCACATTAGCTAGTATCTGGTATGCCCATTAAACACCATATTGCTTCAATCCAAAATATCTTTAGTTCACTGCGAGTTTGCGACAATATTCTGCGGAAAAATCTTCAGCAGGATTGCATGCGATTTAATATTTTATTCGGAAGGGGACATTTGTTTACGAAATAGACTACTTTGATTGGTTGCTTGCTGAACATTTTTCCGCAGAATATTGTCGCGAACTCGGACTTAATGGTGGATTCAGCGAGAAAAATTTGCAAGCTCGTGATCTCGAATTGTTGAAATTTTGTCACCTTTTTTACCCCCTTCAATTTTTTTTTACTTTTTCTTATGGTTGCTCTTTTAAAAAAGTAAAAAAAAATTGCAAGGGATAAAAAGATGACGAAATTTGAATAATTCGTGATCACGAGCTAGCAAATTTTTCTCGCTGAATCAACCATAAGCAAGCACACCACAAAAAATGATGAAAAGTGGGTAAATATCATGGACTGCTAAGACAAAAGCCAAATTTCAGCAACTTGCATCAACCGATGACTTCCACATTAAATAGCACTGGCGTGAAGTTGAGAGTAGTTTTTTGGACAAAAAATGTATGTGAGTGTACATTGTGAAGCTATTGACTAATATTTATGCACTTCTACATCTTTTAACAGTATTTAATAAAAATAAAGCTATCAAATAAAATAAGCCTAAAATAACTCCTAACATTCATTTAACATTTTCCTGATGCAATGACCTATTTTTAAATTATCTGCAAATCAAAGAACTCAGCGCTTTTGCAAAATATTTTGAAAATAAGCAAATCGACGAATATCGCAGGAAACAAAGTTGTTCTCTATTATACCGAATATTAATTATTGATTATTAATCATTAATTATTTATTAATAAATATTAATTATTAATGCATAATTGTTAATTTGTTAATTATTAATAATTAATTATGTGAAATGGATCCCATTGGTTTGGGCGCTCCATATGAATGGTTGTATGAACAAGGATCCATTTAAACGGGCTCTCCTGCATGAATGGGAGTGTGAAGCTTAGAAAACGAAACGTTTCAAAGAGTACAGGGAAAGGTGAGATATTCGTGCTATTCGGTATAATAGAGTATATAGTCATGGTTCCAAACGAAATTCGTCGATTTGTTAATTTTCAAAATTTTTTGCAGATAATTTAAAAATAGGTAATTGTATAGCAGGAAAATTTAAAATTAATGTTAGAAGGTTTTTGAGGGTTATATAATAGCTGCATTTCATGAAACCAAGCTATCTGGGTCCGTATTCTTGAAATTCACCCGAAAAAGTCGTCGATAATTTTTTAGTGAAATACATTATTTCAGTCGAAAATTTAAACTGTTTTATACCAAAGTCACCGGCGACTTTTTTCGGTGAGTTTCAAGAATACGGGCCCTGGGATCAAATCACATTTTAGATGCAAACCATAGTAACATTTTTATCCAAATTTGTTTTTGGATCAAATTTTGCATGTAAAATGTGACTTGATCCGAATAGATTGATGCCATGAAATGCAGCTATTATGCATTACTTTAATTTATTAAATATAGTACACAGTAAAAATATGTCTAAGAAATTATTATTAAATTTCTTCAAAAGTTTCAATGACAGGGTAAATGCTATTGAGTTGCAAGACAAAGGCCATATTTCGGCAACTTGCAACATACCGATCATCGTGAAATTACCACAATAATTAGCCCTTTGTATGCCCATTTCAAAACTATATAGCCCCAATCCGAGAGATTTTTAGTTTACGAGCACCACAATAAAAAATGATAATATGTATTGCGATTTATTTTCAATACTGTTAATTATGAATTTTATGTTTTAAACCAATTTGTATTTTATAAGTGCATAACTGAAATAATTTATATTGAATTTTCTTTGTTTTCATTGGTCTGATTTTAATGAAAAAATATTTCTTTTAATTAAATATAATAAAATCCTGGGTTGGGATAATATATGTTGCATAATTTTATTAGTATTGCCTGATTAAATTTTTTTATTTTCTGGGATAAAATCCTGGGCTAACTTCACATGCCTAAGTTTACGTTCATATATATTGAAGTTTATTTAGTGAAGTAGTTGTTTAAAATGTCGTCGAATGTTTGACAAAACTTCATAGGATTGATAAATTTTCAAAGTCCAATAAATTTTATAAATTTTAAGTCTAATATGTTGTTGCTAGACTTATAGGTTAAGTCTTATAAATTCTATAAAGCCAAAAAATTCAGTGAGTTAGATTAGATTAGTTGGAGTAGCACAGAATTTATTCCGGTCACCATTGTTTGTTTGTTTGTGTTTATCTTTACAATCTTTTCTGGGGCTCAAAGCACAACTCTTTCGCAGTTCGCTTATAACGTCTTACGTTACGCACTATTTAGCCAAATCGAGGACGTACGGTTATAGACCTGTTTGTGCATAGACCACCTGCACATTGCATTGCTTCATGCCAGCCTATAGTACTGACATGGATTGCCCATGGATTCCGCACTCTCAACAGGTGGTCATAGATGTGTTCCTCGTCATCACCGGTCGTAATCAGATGATGAAAAATCCCTTTTATATTCCACTCCTATCGGGATTCGACCCGGTACCTCCCGATCCAACCGCCGCAGTTTTAACCACTGCGCCGTGTAGTCGGTCCCTTCACCCTTACTGGAAGCTGGAACCATATATCTCGCATTTTAAGCGCTGCGATATGACTTCCCAAACTAACTAACGATACTAAATCGGAGTTACCATTAAATGCTTGTTTAAACATTTATTTTCCTACTCACTCCTTATACAAAATGAATGTGAAAAAAATTTTGGAAACATTTTTAAACTATTTAATTGCGAGTTACTATGGTTCTTACAATTGGCAATGTTTGAAATCAAATTCATGTGTGTTTCCTGTTTTTCTAGTTTTTCTCATTAAACTTGACGCATCGAGGCTTGTGTCATTTAGGCTAGAATTTTGAAGCTGATATTTCCCGCTGATAAATACGCGCTTTTAGCTTCGTAGGGCACTACCATCGTTCCAAAATTAAAGTCCTTTTCGAAAGGCAAATACGTGTATGACGGTTTGTAAAGGAATGATCACTATAGGTGTAAGGGGTGAACTCCGTTAACAGAAATCCGAGGCTTTTACCAAATTGTTTATCTCCTTAGCAGCCATTAGCCTGCCAGCTAAGTCGGTATGGGCGTAGGCCAGGAGAAACACCTCGGATATGTAATTAAATCGGTCTTCACTGTTTTAATTTTTGTGCATGACGTAAGCATGTGAAGTTAGCCCAGATTTTTATCCCAGCAAAAACAGAAAGTTTCATCAGGCAATACAATTTCGTCTTATCCCAGTTTTTTATCTTTGCGTTATATGATTTTATATCAATACGAAACGAAAATAAAATATTTTTTCTATCCCATCCCAGTTATTAAAAATTTTATTTTATTTTTCGGTTTTGGATTTATTAATGAACCCAATTAAAAGAAAAATATTTCTATATCTTTTGAACTACTCGGACCGGAACATGTGGTTTATGTTTTGAGTTGGAATTTTAATGTTTTGAGATACAATTTCCAGTTTTTTTATGAATTTTCCATATAATAAATCATATGAGGAGGTCATGAAAATTGGCCGATTGCAGCTTACATATTTGAATCATAGACTTGTACAGGTGAATTTATCAAGATTTGCCCTAATCTATGGCAAACTTAAAACAATAAACAAATTCCCAGCCCAAGGAGTTTCAAGAATACAGGAAAATATTTCGTGAATTTTCCATATAAATAATCATATGGGGCCGCTGGAAATTGTATCTCAAAACATAAACCACATGTTCCGGACCGAGTAGTTCAAATGATATAGAAATATTCTTCTTATAATTGGGTTCATAAATAAATCAAAATCCGAAAAAAAATAAAATTTTTAATAACTGGGATGGGATAGAAAAAATATTTTACTTTCGTTTCGTATTGATACATACTCGCAAATATAAGAAACTGGGATAAGACAAAATTGTATTGCCTGATGAAACTTTCTGTTTTTGCTGGGATAAAAAACTGGGCTAACTTCACATGCTTCATGACGTAAGTATTTGACAGAAACTTCGTTATCCTGCACCTGATGAATTCGCTAAAATTTAATTAAAATTAATTTAAATTCGCCGACAGAAAATAAAAAGGCAAGAATTAGCGTTTAATATACTATTTATTAAAAATTAAAATGAATAAATAAATAGGGTGTGAAACGGAATTTTCGTAGTTTGAGATACGTCATTTCAAAAAGATGTTATTTAAAGTTCGTGAAATCGGTTAAAAATATTGAAAACTTGCTGTTATGTTACACTATCTAAGCATTACAACTATCGCACACTTATACAATGAAATTAACCTGTCTTCCAATGCAACCAATAAATAGAATATAAAGAATAAGCAACTAACATTATGGCAGATTAAAATAACAAACATATTCAGGCAAAATCTATTTCTATGTATAACTTCAGATTTACTTTTCAAAGTTTGTTATTTCCGTAAGCATTTTCTATTACATATGTACATATACTTCTTGTACTATGTGAATATCATACAAAATCAGGATCACTATTTCATGAATAGCTAGAAAAACTACTCGTATTTATTATTTTAAACAAAATTATGTGCAAAAACTATATCCTCAACAAAAAAAAAACTTTAATTAATTAAATTTACTACCTTTTGTATATTTGTATATTCATTTATATTTTCAAATCTAAAGTTGTTCCTTCCTTTCGGTTGAACAATTTCATTTTATTTGTGCATCAGTTTCGTTGCTATTGTTCAGGAAATAAAAAAAATATTTTATTACTATACTTCATACTACAATTGTTTAATTAAATAAAATCCAGATAAACTCCTTTGTGACAGAAAAACTATATTTGGTAGCAAAAATTGAAGTAATCAAGAAAACGTTGTCAAAATTCTAAACAAATTGAGGACATATAAGGGAGCTAACAACTGTTTCCTGATTAAAAAAAGTTCTTTCTTAAAAATCTATATTTCTTTTAATCGAACAAACACAATTTATTACTTTCACTAAGCTAAAGTTATCGACAAAATAGCATAGTGGATAAAGACGGTATTTTCCCCGGAAGGTATAGAGACAGGGTGAGTGTTTTATTTAAATAAAGCAGTATGATATATTGTTTTTGTTAAAATCATAAATAAAACGTTGTTGTGATCAACTACATATAGTACAGAGTGTACCATAATAAGTGCACGAATTAAAAGTGGCGCCAATTTCGTATTTCTTCATATTTCTCCATCTGGTTTGATTTTTTGTGAAGTGCAGACGCGTAGAATTTCAAATATAAACTGAATAGCGAGAAGAAATATTTTTGAAAATAGATCTTCGGTTGTTTGCACTAAAAGTGCTGTGCGACTTTTTGCCACAAGAAAATGTTTCGTGGTCGTGTCACAACGATATTCGACTCAGATCGTCCGATTTAACACTTTTACCTAGACTTTTTTGTGGTGTTATTTGAAATTCAAGGTGTACATCAATCGTTCACAGTCTCTTGCCAATCTGAAACCCTACGGCAAGGAATTGCCAACATTTCGACCGAAGTTGTTGAATTCACCGTGGAAATCAATTTTAAGTATAAGTACACGGTAATTTGGCAACATTACAAATTCAAAATTAAGTTAAAGATATTTAACTGGAGTGTTCATCAGTTGGGTAAAAATGATCAAAATTATCTTGATATTTTTATCACGTTTTGCCATAAAACGCACTACCTAGTCATTTTTGGTTATTTTTTAGTGATTGTTTGGTCATTTTTGGTTATTATTTGGTATTTTTTGGTCATTTTTGGTTATTTGTGTGGTTATTTTTTGGTCATTTTTGATTATTTTTTGGTAATTTTTTGGTCATTTTTGGTTATTTTTCGGGTTATTTTTTGGTATTTTTTGGTCATTTTTGGTCATTTTTGGTTACTTTTTGGTCATTTTTGGTTATTTTGGATCATTATTGGTTATTTTTTGGTCATTTTTTGCGAAGATCCAGTAGAATACCTATTCATGATATTGATATTAGACATATTGGAATAGAAAAAGTACAGGCTATAAACTTAAAGGAATTCAAAGCTTCTCCGTACTGGTTACATGACTTTTAAACGTCGATTCAATATCGTTTCTCGAAAAGTAACTAAAATTATATCAAACAAATCCCTTGATAATGAAGAAAAACGTTCATCACAAATCGAGGAATTTCGTAATAAAGTCAAAAGCGCTATAGCGAAATATGGTGCAGAGCGTGTATATAATTCCGACCAAAGTGGTTTTAGTTACGAAATACACAGTGAACGAACTCTTGATAGTAAAGGAGAGAAAAGTATAGAATGTTTAAGTTCAATCAGTAGATTCTACCACCCATTCGTACACCATTCAACCAACAGTATTTGCCGAGGGAGAATTTTTATCTCCCTTTTTGTTAGTTTTACAAGAACTAGAATACAAATGTTTATAAATATTTTTAATGGCTGACGGATGTGATGAAAATGTAAATGTTTAACTATTTTTTCTAAATAAAATCTTTTCATCATCACTTTTCTGATATTCTTTGCTTTATCTACAGCAGAAAATAAACTTTTATACACATATGTATATGTATTTATGTACAGAAGTATATGTATGTATAGAAGCCTTAAGCCTATCAATTTATTTTGTAATTACTTCGTAAAACTGACGTTTCGGATACTTTCCGTATCCATTCTCAAAGAT
Organism: Tipula helvola; assembly: GCA_963556165.1. Classification (NCBI taxonomy): domain Eukaryota; kingdom Metazoa; phylum Arthropoda; class Insecta; order Diptera; family Tipulidae; genus Tipula; species Tipula helvola. The sequence continues at coordinate 145,739,775 of OY744481.1, read as the reverse complement.
TTCTAAAAATTTTTTAGAAAAACGTCGAAAATAATTATAAAAATACAACTCTATACAATACCAAAAAAATGTTCTAACCTTATACAAATTAAAAAAATACCCTTACAGAGAAAAAAAAATATAAATTAAATTTTTCTTATGTAAAATTAGTCAACAATAAACTTTCTTTTGAAAACATAACAAGAAAAATGATTGCTACGTCTACGGTAACTACCAAATCGAAAACATTGTAGAGAAAAACCTTGTAAAACATTATAAGATTCACTCCAACATGAAATAGAAAAAATCATGAACCAGAAATGATGATGAATAAAAGGGACAATGGAATAACAATAATAAAATACGATAATATGAATAATACAACTATCTTATCCGGAAACTAAAAAAGCTCAGTTTCGTTCAACCCGATAGGTTTAAGATTACAAAAAATATTATTATTATTTTATGGTTGAGATTAGTTCGAGGAACAAACCAATGCATGACAAAATGAATCTTGAAGAAAAACCTTCACTTAACGGAATAAAAAGTTATATGGGTCATGAATATATTCACAATCGTTCTGTCTGTTGATAGTGTTAGTATTTTTTTTATGTGTAACATCTCTAGGATGCGTCTTCTATTTAAGTTAGATTCATGCTCTAAAATAGTTGTACTGTCTATACTAATCTTGTGAGACATACGAGATAAATGTGCAGACAAAGCACTAATATTTTCAACATCAATTCCACCATTATTTGAAAATCTCGTTGCATCAGAGTTGTGCTGGTAATGCGATTCTTTAGATACTGTTTTGTCTGCCCGATATATACACACCCGCATGGACACAGTACTTTGTACACAACGTTACTTCTGAGCTATTTATCTTCCGGATCTTTAAGACGAAAGAAAACGCTTTGATTAAGGTTTGTATTTGAACGACCTACTATTTACTTGAAAATTAAATTTCCTGAGACAAAATTTGATTTTATGAAATAGATGCTTTACAAAAGGAATCGAAATGTAATTTGTGGTGTCAGAAGTGGGATTGGTATTAACACGACGATTATTAGATGGGTTGTGAATGGTTGTATTGATTATGGATTTGATCATATTAATAGGATAATTATTATTCAATAAGGTTTGGGTAAGTAGTTTTAAGTTTTTCTTATGAAAATGGAATCTGATAAATTTAAAATTTTTGGGTTAACAATAGTACTGTGTTGCGTTTGTAAGAGTTCGGCAAATGAGAATGATAGTTACAATACCTCCCTGACCAAGTAGCTTTATGATACCAATCAGTAACGACAGTGTCATCATATTTCTAATGATTAAAAGATCTAAAAGGGTAAACATCCATGCCATCCCAAGTTCTATGGTAAATTTTAAATTACTGTGAAATGAATTAAATTTATCTAAAAATACTGAATTTTAGTTACTGGTATGACAGTAATAATGTCATATACACGTACCGATAGAAAAACAACGGTTTGAAATCAAGAGACTTAAGAATATTTGTCTCTAAATATTCCATGACCATATTGGCAACAGCAGGACTTACTGGTGAGCCCGTTGGTGAACCGAAAAGTTGTTTGTATTTTCTCCCATTGAAAGAAAATTCACAATTTGTTAAAATTAAGTCTAAAGCTTCGATGAATTGAAGTTTGGTTAGTTTGGTTCTTGATTTTAACTTAATTTCCTTCCAATTTTTATTGACTAAGTCCAATACTAAATTGCTATCAATGCTAGTAAACAATGAGACTACATCCAACGATATAATTTTATGGTCACACGGAATTTTCACATGTTTTATTCTATCCCGAAACTCTTCAGAATTCTTTATGGATGAGAAGGACTTCCCTACAAAAAAATTTAGAATGTTAGAAATATAAGAGGACAAAGAATACAACGGAGTACCAATCGAACTAACAATTGCCTAAAGGGAGTATTCAACTTGTGGATCTTTGGTAAACCATAAAACCTAGCCAAAATTCCATTGTGATTTTTTAACATAGCCCCGTATATAAGTCGATCCTCTTATCATTCACCCAGCCTGTGACCATTTTAATAATTTTGTCTTAATTTTGTCGCTAAGTAATAGTTCAATTTTGCTAATGTAGTCACTCTGGTTTACTACTACGGTTACGTTGCCCTTATCAGCTCTAGTAATTAAAATTTCAGGGTGATCTTTCACAAACTTTTTGGTTTCTATAATTATTTGAAGTCGTTCATTTTCACTAACAAATTTTTTATTATGATCTTCTTCGTTTTTAAAATTAGTCAATATAATATATTCACTATCTCACTTCTTATAACCGATTTATCAATATCTGCAAACTTATGGTCAGATAATTTGCCTTCAAAGTCGGCTACAATATGAGTGTACGGAATTGATTTGTGATGTATTGGTGGACAAAATTTCTCGCCTAATTTCAATACATTTATGACATTTTCAGGGATTATATGATACAATTAAAAAGGTTCACTAACCATTTATTGGAATCAACATCTTCACTGATCCTATGAACCTTCACCCCCCCCCAATGTTATTAGGACGTATATCATTTTCCATTTTACAAAACTTTTCTCTATGTTTCAATTTGATAATTTCGAACCGCCTGTTATAATAAATATCTATTTTAGTTATAAACTTAGAGAAATAATATCTAGAAATTTGAATTTTGACGATGTTAGTTAATTGATAGATTGATTTGTTAATATTATTAATACAACTAAAAATTTCGTTAATTTCTGTGTGATTACCCCAAAAATAAAGCGTCGCTGAAGTTTGTTGAAATTTTTTCATTAATCCCAAAAATGTTTTTTAACAACCGGTTTTTGGAGAAACATCCTTGTTTACGGCACCTCAACAGATTTTAATTTTTTCATATTTTTGGTAACAGAAACACCATATTTGTTTCTGATTGTCTGGAAAAACACTTGAGTTGGCATTTTATTTCCTTGGATTTTTACCCATACTATTCTTCACCAAATAGGGTAAATTTATGATTATGATGATCTTAGGCTTTATTCTTTAATAACTAAAAACGATCTTTGGTCAAATACTAACCTTAATCAAAGCGTTTTCTCTCGTCTTAAAGATCCGGTAGATAAAGAGCTCAGAAGTAACGTTGTGTACAAGGTACAGTGTCAATGCGGGTGTGTATATATCGGGCAGACAAAACAGTATCTAAAGAATCGCATTTACCAGCACAACTATGATGCAACGAGACTTTCAAATAATGGTGGAATTGATGTTGAAAATATTAGTGCTTTGTCTGCACAACATTTATCTCGTATGTCTCACAAGATTAGTATAGACAGTACAACTATTTTAGAGCATGAATCTAACTTAAATAGAAGACGCATCCTAGAGATGTTACACATAAAAAAAAATACTATCACTATCAACAGACAGAACGATTGTGAATATATTCATAACCCACATAACTTTTTATTCCGTTAAGTGAAGGTTTTTCTTCAAGTTTCATTTTGTCATGCATTGGTTTGTTCCTCGAACTAATCCCAACCATAAAATAATAGTAATATTTTCTGTAATCTTAAACCTATCGGGTTGAACGAAACTGAGTTTTCTTTAGTTTCCGGATAAGATAGTTGTATTATTCATATTATCGTATTTTATTATTGTTATTTCATTGTCCCTTTTATTCATCATCATTTCTGGTTCATGATTTTTTCTATTCCATGTTGGAGTGAATCTTATAGTTTTTTACAAGGTTTTTCTCTACAATGTTTTCGATTTGGTAGTTACCGTTGACGTAGCAATCATTTTTCTTGTTATGTTTTCAAAAGAAAGTTTATTGTTGACTAATTTTACATAAGAAAAACTTAATTTATATTTTTTTTTCTCTGTAAGGGTATTTTTTAATTTGTATAAGGTTAGAACATTTTTTTGGTATTGTATAGAGTTGTATTTTTATAATTATTTTCGACGTTTTTCTAAAAGATTTTTCGAAATCTTTGAGAATGGATACGGTAAGTATCCGAAACGTCAGTTTTGTGAAGTAATTACAAAATAAATTGATAGGCTTTTATACCAAAGATCGTTTTTAATTTTTAAATTTTGAGTTATTTCATTAACTTTTATGAATTTCCAATGAAAATTTGCGAAAAACAGGTAATCTCATCCCCTAAACAACAGAGATGCAACCCTCGTAATTTAATTTACCATGGATTATTTGTACTTTTTATGAGGAATAATTACCAATTTGTTTTATCAAAAAAGTGGAGTAGAAGCCGAGATATACCGAAAAAATGTTTTTTGAGGTTAAATTAAGGAGTGGTTTTAACCCCTAAAAAAGTTTGGTTGCCGATAAAAAAATTGTTTCGTTAATGTCTCACATAGTACTATAACTTAGACTAGGTTTTATAATTTTTTGAATTTGACAGTTCAAATGGTTCCCTAGTTAGATCAACTTGGAAAATCAAATTATTTCTATTCACTTGATACTTGATACGGTAGATGGATACCATCAAGTTACGTTAAGAAAGAACGATAAGCAAAAGACAGCGTCCAGTATGAATACGGGTCATTACCATTTTAATCGAATGCCGTTTGGATTTCAAGGCGCTCCGGTTACTTTCCAACGGATGATGAATTCGGCATTATCTATATTATAATTACACAAGGGGCTGAACGAGTTTATCGTTATATTAACAAAGTAGACACAGGAAAATAAAAAATAACAAAAATACAAAAATTACTGTTTATCTGCTTATCTGAGTATCGAGTACATCTGTGGCCACAAATCAAAGGGGCATAAGTCGAGTTGCGCCCTTGTACATATTATTTAAAATTCGAATTCTCCATAATCGATTTCACATAGTATCAATTTTCTGTAATATTCCGGCAACTACAAATAACCGTAATCAACATTGCTTTTGGTGAGAAATTTTCTGTTTGGTAAGTCAGCGCGCAATAGGCACATAATTGATTTTTATGCATTTTACTTTTATTTTTTTTTGCATTGGGTATGTCGACTTAGTTTATTGTCCGTTTATCTGTATTTAAGTGTTTTTTTTTATTATATACAAGTATATTATACTGACGTTACTATTTGGATTCACCTTACTAATGAGATGAGTTGTATTTATATAGTAGATATCTATGGCATACGCACAAATGTTTTTACATTTTTATTGTTTTGAACCAATAAATGTTGAATTCGGCGCGAATTGTAAGTACACACGCACATCAGCTGAGTTTTACAAGTATAAAAAACAAAAAAAAAATACATACAAAAATTGTTTGATACGGGATGAAATTACTTTGGTGGTTTCATTTTACGTGAAGCAACCGTCGTGTACTTATAATATAAATATATACGGAAAAAATAATTTCTAATATGGAAAAAAACGAATTAATTCAAGAAAATGTGTACATCATTTTTCAGCTAACCGTGGGTTTCCACTTGGGATGCCTTTGCAAATAATTGCAATCTGTTTTAAATTTGTTCACTCAGATAGTATACATTGAAAAAATGGAGGTGTGGCCAACACACGACTTTCTTTTACGAACAGCGAATTTAAAGAAACTATTATAATACAAATTTCTTGCAAACTTAATTAAGATTGTTTTTATTTTTTCATGTTTTCTGTAAATTGTATATTTTTGAAATATTTGCAAAATAAATTTTCTGTTTCGCGGAATCTGGGAGCCGTAACCCCAAATATTATGTAAGGCATTAATGAAGATATATCTGTTTTGAGGTCCCCTGAGTCCGAAAAAGTAGGTTTCGAAATGATGTCTGTCTGTCAGTCTGTCCGTTTGTCCGTCCGTCTATCAGTCTGTGTCTTCTCTATAGCCCAGATGGCTTAACCAATCGAACAAAAACTTTAGATTTAACCTTTACTTATGTAAAAGAAAGTAATAAAAAATAATAAATTTGTAAGAAGTTTGCGTAATTGGTTTCTCAAAATTCCCTGTTCGTAGAAGAAATGTGTTGGCACACATCAATTTTATTTTTTTTATAAAAATTTTTAATTTTTTTTTTAAATTTTTATTTTTTTATTTTTTTTAATTTTTATTTTTTTATTTTTTTTACTTTTATTTTTTAGAAACATTTTGTTTTAGTTTTAACCTTATACTTTTTGAGATATTTGCAAAACAAATTTTGTGGCCCAAGGAAGTGGCCACTTCCGGTTGACCGATTTGGAGTAAAATTCACTGAGGCCTCCCAATTTATCAGAAAAGCTTAAATCTGAAGTTTCAGTTCGATTGGTTAAGCCATCTGGACTGTAGAGTGGACACAGACTGACAGACGGACAGACTGACAGACTGACAGACTGGCAGACTGACAGACTGACAGACTGACAGACAGACATCATTACGAAACCCACTTTTTCGGACTCAGGGGACCTCAAAACAGATAAATCCTCAATAATCTCAAGGTCGAAAATTTTCATGATTACTATACTTTATTTTACTTACGTAAAAGAAAGTAAAAATACATATCTGTTGATGAACACTGAAATTATATAAACAAATTATTAAACGCTATTTTATTATAATTTAATTTCAAACTTAGCTTTTTTCAATCCGTATCACAATTGTTATTATTATTGTTTTTTGTTGTAACCAAATTATTATTTTGACACAAATATCTAATGATTCTTAAACTTTTTATTGTAACTCAATTTTTGTAGATTAAATTAGTAGCTCAATTTTTGAATATTGTGTACTAGATAAATTTAAGTTAGCTATTCATTGTAAGATGTCACTATGTTGCAATTATCAAAGATTACAATTAATTATAAGAGATGTCATTGGAAATAGTCAAACTGGTGTTCAGTGGCTTACAACCAATACGAGTTTCGAAAAGTGGTTTTCCCGGGAAAAAACTAGCTGACGATGATGTTACAGAAAATTGGACATTCTAAAAAAGGCGATCATACAAGCAACATAAGCGATTAAAACAAAGCGATTTAAAATTATATTTTATTATAAAATAAAGTTATAAAGTTTAATTAATATTGTTATCCAAATTTTGCGTTTAAATTTAATTGAATAATTGAAAATAAAACAAGTGGTTTCATTGAGTGTTGCAGTGTTTTTTTTTAACAAATCCTGATCCAGCGAAAATAAATATTTGTGCAAATTACACCAAATTTGCTCATGGTCCTTCGAGCCGGATCAACGGTAAAATAAGTTCGAGAAACAACATTGCGGTAAAATTGGAAATCTGCAACCGTACTGGACACATTCAACCATTTGGAATCAGAGTGGACATTTTCAATTTTCTGTTTGGATATATCAAAGGGCGTTGCAAGCCAATTCCAGTTCCATTGACGATCTACAAATAAAAAGGAAAAAATTCGTGAGTTATTTTCTTTATTATACCTACATAATTATAAAAAGATTGGGTACGCGATTATTACGTTCATTTTGCGATCGAACGATTTCTTTTTAAATTTATCCCAATTCTTTTACGCGAAATCGAGAGAATTTATTGTTGTGTAGTGTGCGAGTGAAAATATTAAGATCAAAGATAAAGAACAATAATTAGTGCAATATGACGGAAGCAGATCAAAAGGCAATTGAAGCGCTACGCCGGAAACGTGGAAATATTAAAGGAACTATCACGCGACTCGAAGCTTATGGTGAAAACATAAATAATGACTCTAGTGCTGAAGATATTTGCATCCGGTTTGAGCTATTAGAGAAAGCGTTTAACGAATTCAAGGACGTTGAGGATCGTCTTACTGCTTATCCGACGCAACCTTCAGAACTCGGAGAAGTTGAAGAAAGATACATATTGTTAAAGGCGAAGTTTCGAACGGAATCAAACAAGCGAAACAACATGTTTAACGATCTACATCAGCAGTTTAGTTCCACCATGAAAACATTTGTTCAGCAGCAACAAGAATATTTCAACACGTTGCAGGATAGAAGTTTTGCGTTAAATTCGGGACGAGACGAGATTAAACTGCCGAAAATCTCAATTCCGCCATTTTATGGGAACTACGCGGACTTTCCTTCATTTAAGGATCTGTTTGAAGCTACGATCCATAACAATGAGTCATTATCAAAGGTGCATAAATTTAAATATTTAAAGGGACTCTTGGGTGGAGAAGCAGCTAATATAGTGAAACATGTTTCAATATCGGAAGCTAACTATGAAGGCACATGGGAGAAAATCGTGAAGAGATATGATCACAAAGATCATATCATGGCAAATCTGATTAGACAATTTTTAAGTCAACCGCGCATTCATTGTTCTTCAAAGGAAATCAGACGCATGGTTGATACTACTGATGAAGTTTTAAGAGGTTTATCAGCATTGGGCGACGAAGCAGAAACTCGCGACGGTTGGCTGATTTATTTATTATTAGAAAAGTGCGATGAAGAGACAAGAAAGGCTTGGGCATTGAAAGCAGTCGAGAAACAGTTTCCAACCATCAATGAATTTACGACCTTTCTCAACGACTACAGCAACGCATTGGAACGTGCAGAACCATTATCAAAGAAGATCGTAAAAACCAGTAGCGCAATTACTAGTGCAAACGTTTTGGCAGCGACCACCTGTCCATTGTGTGATCAGCCGCATTTGCTACATAGATGTGAAAAGTTTCTGGCACTAGATGTCTCATCTCGTCGAGGTATAATTGCAGAGAAAAAGCTTTGTTTTAATTGCATGAGAGGGAACCATCGCTCTGATTTTTGCAAATTGAAATTGAGATGTTTCAAGTGCAATCGAAAACACAACGTTTTGCTACATTCAGATGACATTGGTAAACAAAATCAGACATCGTCAAAACCAATAGTCGCTAACGTGAACACTGAAGTACCAGACAACTCGCAAACCTCATCAAATAGCGAAAATAGCTTGAATAATTACCTGGCAAATTTAAACATACAAGCGATCCTGCCCACAGCAATTGTAAACGTTAGAGACGGGTTAGGACAAAAGCGACTTGTCAGGGTTCTTTTAGACAGTGGGTCTCAAGCATCTTTTATTGATGAAAGGTTGTTTAATCAATTAAATATACCAAAGAAAAGAGCACAAATACCAATAGCGGGATTGGCGACATCAGGCATCGTGACCAAAGGAGTTGCTAATTTAGAGATCATATCGCGATTCTCAAACTCATCCGTTATTTTGGAGAAATTACCGGTAGTACTACCCTCATCAAATTTTGACTCCGCGCAACTTCAGTTTATAAGTGAATTAAACCTGGCAGACCCTGATTTTTATAAAACTGGGAAAATTGATATGTTGTTAGGTGCTGATGTGTTTTTCAATGTATTACGGGCCGGAAAGCAAACTAATCCAGACTCTTCTGTTATTGCGCAAAACACCATGTTCGGGTATATCGTGTCTGGAAAATCGAGTTTGTCAAACATAACAAATGTGCAACATATATCCCTCAATTTAGAAATTAAATTAGACGAAGTTCTTAAAAGATTTTGGGAAATTGAAGAACCACCAACCACAAAAAGGATGAGTCCGGAAGAAATTGAGGTAGAAAATCACTTCTCATCAAGCGTGCAGAGAGATTCAACAGGCCGTTTTGTTGTAAAAATTCCATTCAAGGAAAATTTGGCAAAGCTAGGAAATTCACTACACATGGCGGAAAAACGGTTCTACAATATTGAAAGAAAACTTAAAATGAACAAAGAGCTTAGCGTCGATTACAAAAGGTTTATGGCTGAATACCTTGATTTAAACCATATGGAAGAAATAGCTGAAAAGGACATCTTAATGACTGGTCATAAATGCTTTTACTTGCCTCATCATGCCGTAGTGAAAACAAGCAGCACTACAACCAAAGTTCGCGTAGCATTTGATGGATCGTCACGAAGTTCTACAGGGATCGCTCTAAACGATGTGATGATGATTGGGCCATCAATACAATCATCTTTTTGGGATATATTGTTGCGGTTTAGAACACACAAGTATGTAGTAACTGCGGACATTGAAAAAATGTATCGTCAGGTGCGAGTTACGGAGGATGATGCCAACTATCAGAGAATTCTATGGCGCAGCGATCCAGATGACAAATTAAAACATTTCAAATTAACCACTGTTACCTATGGTACTGCTTCTGCGCCGTTTTTAGCAACTAGATGCTTATTCCAATTGGCTTTAGACAACATGATTAATTATCCTGAAGCAGCTCAAATAATTAAAAATGATTTCTATGTCGACGATCTGCTGACTGGCTGCGATTCCATCGAGTTAATGCTAAAATTAAAAAATAATATAAGTGAAATTTGCAAATCAGCTGGATTCGAATTGAGAAAATGGAGTGCGAATTCTACCTTAATTTGTGAAAATGATCCATTTGTAAACATATGCGATGACAGGAATGCAATAAAAATCCTTGGTTTACAGTGGTTTCCTCAATGCGATTATTTCTCCTTTAAGGTAAAAAATATTGAAATCACTTCAGCGACCAAACGAAGCATGTTGTCGGATACATCAACAATTTTTGATCCATTAGGATGGCTGTCCCCTTCGACCATTCTTGTAAAGATTCTCTTCCAACAGTTATGGTTACAAAAATTGGATTGGGATGACGAACTTCCGGAAACAACTAAAAAACATTATATCAAAGTTAGAAATGAATTTCCGTGTTTTGAAAATTTAAAAATTTCGCGATGGATTCAATGTTCGGGAACGGTGGAATTCCATGTTTTTGTGGACGCAAGCGAGAAAGCATACGCAGCAGCTGTATATTGTAGAAGCATTTGTGAGCAAAATAGTATACGAGTGACTCTCATGACGGCGAAAACGAAGGTGGCACCTATTAAACAAAAATCCTTACCAAGGTTGGAATTATGCGCCGCAGTCTTAGGAACGACACTGTTAATGGCTGTATCAACTTCAATGCAACACATAAAACACAGCGTATTTGCATGGACGGATTCATCGATAGTGTTATCTTGGCTTAGTGACCACCCTAGCAAATGGACATGTTTTGTTGGTAACAGGACATCACAAATTCTATCGTCATGTCCGAGAGAAAAATGGTCCCATGTTAAATCAAGCGATAATCCAGCCGAATGGCTATCACAACCAAGAACAATGTGGCCTAAGGAAAAAGAATGCAGAGAGCCTAATGAAACAATCCGTTTAGAAATGCGAAAGAAATGCACAACTGCTCTGCATACAGAATTGGAGCAAACATTTTTATCAAAATTAATTAACAAGTTTTCATCATATCCCAAGCTCATAAGAATTGTAGCAAGAATAACTCGATTTGTAAAGAACTTCATTGCGAAATATTCAAAAAATAAACACGACCTAGCGATTACTCTCCCATATTTAACTACATCTGAACTCTCTCGAGCGGAAGAACTCATAATACAATATGTTCAGCAAGTCGATTTCAAAGATGACATTAAGCGATTGAGAAAAAATTTATCGTTGGAAAAACAGAGTACTTTGAAATCTCTAAATCCGTTTCTTGATGAAAATGGAATCTTACGAGTGGGCGGTAGATTGGAGAGAGCCAGTTGCAGCTTCGCAACAAAACATCCAATTATTTTGCATAAAAATTCCATTCTCAGCAAAATAATTGTAACATTTATTCATTTAAAGTTCCTCCATCCTGGTCCTTCCCTAACTTTTCATATTTTAAGACAAAGGTTTTCGATCATCAATGGCAGAAGTATGGTCAACCACATAGTCAAGCAGTGTGTTACATGTGCGAGATACAGAGGAAAGTCACCGACACAACTAATGGGGCAACTACCTAAGGTGCGAGTCAGTCCGGCAAGACCTTTTGAAAATACCGGCGTTGATTTCACTGGAGCAATTACATTGGCAAATAGAAGAGGTCGCGGCGCTAAAATGTATAAAGGTTATATTGCTATCTTCATTTGCCTTGTGACAAAGGCGATTCATATAGAAGTGGTCACTGATTGCACGACCGATGGGTTCATCGCAGCCTTAAGGCGCTTTATTGCACGACGAGGTATTCCTTCCAACATACACAGCGATAATGGGTCCAATTTTGTTGGGGCAGACAGAAAACTTCAGCAAATGTATCAAAATGCGCATCGACACCAAAATGAAGTCCAAAAATTAATATCATCGGATGAATTTATTAAGAACATTGGTACATATCTGTCTGAAAATAAAATAACTTGGCATTACACACCACCACTAGCACCTCACTTTGCTGGTATTTGGGAATCAGCGGTAAAGTCTGTAAAAACACACTTGGTGAAGGCAACGGGAAACTTAAATTTTACGTATGAAGAACTTACCACATTATTATGCAACATAGAAGCAATTTTAAATTCTCGGCCCATTACAACCTCATCAACAAGCGACGAATCGTATGAGGCTTTAACACCAGCTCACTTTTTGCTTGGAGCACCCATAACCAGTTTACCGGAGCCGTACGAAGAAAATTCCCCAGTTAAATTGTCAAAGATGTGGGGTACAATTCAACAACGAACATTTACGTTTTGGAAGCGTTTCAGTAATGAATATTTACACAACTTACAGCAACGAAATAAATGGCACATTATCCAAAACAATTTAAAAATTGGCGATGTAGTTCTTCTTAAGGAACAATTTTTACCTCCATGTAAGTGGGTTATCGGCCGCATAAAAGAGGTTCATCCTGGCGAAGATGGTCACATTAGAGTAGTGACAATTAAGACGGCAAACAGCGAATATAAACGACCGCTAAACAAAGTGGTTTTACTTCCAGTTGAAGATGTTTAAAGGTAGTACCTTTAAGGCCGGGAGAATGTTGATGAACACTGAAATTATATAAACAAATTATTAAACGCTATTTTATTATAATTTAATTTCAAACTTAGCTTTTTTCAATCCGTATCACAATTGTTATTATTATTGTTTTTTGTTGTAACCAAATTATTATTTTGACACAAATATCTAATGATTCTTAAACTTTTTATTGTAACTCAATTTTTGTAGATTAAATTAGTAGCTCAATTTTTGAATATTGTGTACTAGATAAATTTAAGTTAGCTATTCATTGTAAGATGTCACTATGTTGCAATTATCAAAGATTACAATTAATTATAAGAGATGTCATTGGAAATAGTCAAACTGGTGTTCAGTGGCTTACAACCAATACGAGTTTCGAAAAGTGGTTTTCCCGGGAAAAAACTAGCTGACGATGATGTTACAGAAAATTGGACATTCTAAAAAAGGCGATCATACAAGCAACATAAGCGATTAAAACAAAGCGATTTAAAATTATATTTTATTATAAAATAAAGTTATAAAGTTTAATTAATATTGTTATCCAAATTTTGCGTTTAAATTTAATTGAATAATTGAAAATAAAACAAGTGGTTTCATTGAGTGTTGCAGTGTTTTTTTTAAACAAATCCTGATCCAGCGAAAATAAATATTTGTGCAAATTACACCAAATTTGCTCAATATCGGTATATAAATTTGTCTACGCAACCATAGACAAATTTACAATACGATTTGCAATCAAAAGTAGTCATGCCTACATCTTTTTCCATTGCAAATGGAAAGTATCTGAATACTTTATTGTTTTTATTATGATTATTTTGACGTCTAGAAATGTCTAAATTGACAAAATTATTTGGTAATACAAATACAAAATGTTTCTAACACAGTGACATGAAACAAAAATTTCCCTTTTTAAATAGCGAGCTGCATACTAACACACATACAAACACACATGCACAGATACACACACTTATGTAAACAGACATAATAGTAGCTTTACGCTATGTTAAAAAAGGGCGAAAATCCCAAATTCTAAGGGCTATATCTCAAAAACATGAATTTTTACGACATAGCGGCCATGGAGACTTTTGATCAACAGGTCAAGGGCTACCAGAATCCAAAGTCTCAGAGAGTTTGACCGAGGGCCATTTTCCATACAAAAAGTGCGGGGTCCTTTGGTTTAAATATTTTAATTCCATTTGGAAGTATAAAACAAATGATCGTGTTAGATAGTTTTCTTTACTTGTAATAAACTAATATATACCTTCTTCTGTGCCAATATAATAGACCCGAAGATGTACATTGTACTTGACTATTCGAAAAATTTGTACTAATTAAAAAACATTGTTAGTAGTGTTTAGTATGTCAATAATTTCTAGCAGTTCAATAATTTTTTTCTTAGCAGTTACTATTTTCTGTAAAATAAAGGAAACAGGATTTTTTTAAAGTATTTAGTAGCAGAAACACTTATGTTTTCAATATCTGAGCCATTTGATTGTCGAGCACGGCGAGAGAAAATATTAAAAACATTTTTAAATGTTTCCATAGATTTTTTTTTTTACTTTACACCAGTTTAAAGTGGAAACACCACCATTAGAAAAAATCAGAAGAATATTTTTACAAAATCAAACTTTTAAAATCACAAAACTTTTTTACGTTCTTCACTGTAGAAGGTTCGCGATAGAATGATTGTTTATTGGTGCAAAGATTATATTATATAATGGTATATATACGTACAATTATAACAATTTAACGTTAATTTTCTCGTCTCAAGAAAGGCATACTCAGTTGAAATATTTTGTTCTTTTATTAAGAGAAATAAATTTTTCATATTATGAAATAATTTCTTGTATTCAAAATATTATCTTATATTAAGAAATTGTTGCTCAAATTAAAAATGCGATTTTTAAATAAGAACGTTTAATAGAAGAAATTGTTTTCTTGTCCTGAGTCCTCTGAGAGACGTAAAATAAAGTTTTCTTGTTAAGAGAATTTATTAAGGAATAGTTTCTCAAATTGAAGATTTTTTCTCAGTTTAAGAGTAACATACAAAAATTGGCTGTTTCAAAGAGAGAATAAACTTTTTCTTGTTGTGCCACCTAATTAAAAATAATCTAAATTATTCGGAATGCTGGACCATACTATTATACCGGCTAATCAAATTTCTAGACACCCAACTTAGGTGAGTATCGTAACCCAATTATTTCAGCAATAAAAAAAAACAAAGTTAGCAAAATGTGTACAAAACGCCCTTATCTCTCGTTGTATAAAGTACTCTCCGCAAATGTTTGCAAACCATAAATAATTAAATTTGAATAAAAAATATTGTATGTTTTTACAAAATTTATTTATTTATTTCAATATATGAAAATTGTATTTTTAAAATGGATGATTTCAAGAAAATTGGACAATATAGTTTGAGAAAAGAGTTAATTTCTGTTGCAAGAAAAATTGAAAACAAAACAATCATATTTTCTTCAATCAAGAATTTTGAACAGTTATAGATCCAAGAAACTAAATCTCAGGTTAAAATTAAGCAACAAATTTTAATTCAAGAAACTCAAATCTTACATGAAGAAAAACTCGAAAGAAATAAGAAAATTAGCTTTTAAATGAAGAAAAAGTACATTTTCTTGAATAAAAATTTCGTTTTGCTTTGTAATAACAACTCTAGTTTTTTCCGTGCAAGACCAGTAAAGTTCGTGGTGCTTTATAAAGGTAACAAGTGAAAACAATTTTTTTTTTGTTGAATAAAAAAATTAAAAGTTAGTACGGTTTGCAGACACAAACAAAAAGTGCCTATTTTTCTTTGGTGCAGAGTTAGAATTTATTAAATATTACAGGTATATTGGTGCCCAAAATCCAGATAAATTCCTGGTGGTAAGTTTTTTTTTTTCTTATCATGATACGAAAAGCAACTGTTGAAAGGAATATTAATCAAATTAGCGGAAATTTCTCGAGCAGCTGTACCAGAATATAGCGGTGCCAGTTAGTCTAATTTGGTTGGTCTAGAATATTCAAGAGTACGACGGTCTACTTCCAGTCCGTAAATTTTTTTTATGGGATATTGAAGAAAGTCCAATTAGTGGTTGTCGGTAATAGTGTTAGGCATTGTGAATTAAAAATGAGTAAATTATTTCGTAGTTTTGTGCTACATAGTACATATATAGCTAACTTAAAAAAAAGTAAACTTAAGTGAGTTCAAAATTGTATAATAGTTTTATGCACGGATGTATTATAGTTTCTCATGTTTTGTTGTAGCTACCGAAGATACCAAAATGTGTTGGTCTCCGGAAGGATCGATAATATTCTGGAGTCGAGAATTATATCTAGATAAAATAGGTAAATAAATAAACTATTAAACTGAAAATATACGGCTGGCAACGTGAACACTTCAAGGCTAACTATTGGTTTTATGTGGCCGGCCACTGTTAACTTAATAATTAGATTATATGCTACACTTATTTCTAAATAACAAATAATCGACATATTTTGGCTTACTTTAACTTCCTTTAGAATTTCGAATGATAAATGTCAAAATAAATCGTTAAGTAACTGTGCACTGATGCCTCTACCCTACTTGTGGCTGTATTAATTAACCTTCATAACTTTTTAGTATTGATAAATAGTTGATTTCTCAAATTTTTAAACATTTTTTTTTCTATCCGATTAATGTATTCGAATATATAATTTATAATGATCCAAATACCCAAATAATAATCAAAATAAAAATTGTATATGATAGACACCTACATATGTACTTATATACCACAGATAATTTGCTTTAATAATTCCAACACATTCATAACTAAGCCAAACACATAAACTATTATCGTAAAAGTAAACAAATATATTTATAAGCTTATATAAACCTATAAAGCTCGTACCTACTTTACTTTGTGAATATCTAAGAAATTATAACTAATCTTTAAAAAATTTCATTATTCAGAAGATTCTTCTAAACAACCCTTAAAACTTTCATAAGGTAAAACTTAAATAAACAAAAGACACCTTGGTTTGTGTACTATGTATGAACAATATAAAGTAAGATACACATTCATCATCCCTTTAATAGAAACAAAGTTTTAAGGCAGCAAAAAAGCAAAACGAAATCGTCCTTTTCATGTTTTTTTTTTATTTATTGTGGTTTTATCTTACATAAATTATAAAATGACATACTTCAAAATACCTATGGTGTCGTGTTTATGTGTACACACACTTGTATGTCCTTAAAATAAATAATTCAGTAAAAACCAAATTTTTCGAAATTTATTTGCAATAAACAAATACACTGTTTAACTAAATAATGTGTGCAGTCTACCTAGTAGCTTATATTCACATATTTGTATAGTGGTTTCAAAGGAAAATAAAATATCTCCACCTCCTAGGCGAGAAGTGAAAAACGACTCAATTTTTTTTTTTTGTAGTTGGTTTGTGTTCAAAATGTGATGTGGAACAAGAGGTGAATAAAAAATACGCTCTTTTGGTAAATAAATTTGATAATCTCAGACGCAAGTACAAAAATTGATTTTATTTTTAAGACATGTACGAATTCTTTCGGATTTTCTGTAAAGCAGAAACAGATTCCACATAAAATCAAGGATATTTCATACCGTTTCTATGTTTTTCTAATACATTAACATGTATAGAGATGGCGCGTTGTCCCATAAGGATATGTGTCCTTAATCCAATTTGGATTTATAAATTGTGGTGAATTGGTTAAAAAACAAAAATTCAGCTAAGAAACAAATTATGGTAAATATTAGTTTATACAAATTCCGTTAGTGTCGATTATTTTAACAAAAGTTTGGGGGAAATTCAAGGAATGGGTTAGAACATTATTTTAATGCAAGAATGAAGTCAAATAAAACTGTGCACAGTAAATATTTAATTAAGATTTTCCTGAGATTTTGTCAGTTTTATGTTGAATTTTGTTAGTAGTTTGTCTTACTTCCAATGACAGGATAATGTTATCATTAAAAGAGTATTTACAAGATTAGCCATGAATAAAAATGAAATGCATAAATTCAAAGTTGCATTTTAATTAGGACGTAATTAATTAAAGGTGTTTAATTAAAGGTGTTAAACCAAGCTTGATTTCGTAAACTAAATTTATGATTTAGGAAATGCTTCCGTTTATTTGATCCATTTAGGAAATTAGTGTTTTTATTTCTATAAAAATGACGATTTGAGTTCGCTACTGAGCATGAATACGTTTACACACCAAAGAAAATTTGGTTAGTTAGATAAAAGTTAAACAAAAAGAAAATTCTGTTAATTAAGAAATAAAGAAATTCTAAAGTAATTGGTATAAGGATTTGGTAAATTGTGACTTGAAGAACAGATTTCGTCATCAAGGCTTGCTTTTATCTCTTGATGCAAAATGAATGTTCGACAAATTTATTTGAGACCTAATTTAATTTTATAATTTCAGCAAAAAATATTTATTGGTATTATCCTGATATTGTACACGTTTTAGATAAAGATGTACAGAAAATTTGTGTATACCCTTTTTTACTATTTATGCATTTTGCATTGAACAATTTGATACTTAAAAAACAACATTTTTATTACGGGTTCCTTTAGAACAGTAAGGCCCGAATTTATAGTCGTTACTACAACTATAATTCATGTTATAGTAACAGTTTTTGTATTTACATATAAACCTCACTATAAGATCTGTTTGTAATGTAACAACGTTTATCCGTGTAATCACATATTTAAAATGCATAATGATTGGGTTTCGGTCAGTTGATCGTAAACAATTTATCGTATTACAATTGAACGTGAACAATTGATCGTGGCTACAATTGATCGTATGAACAATTGATCGTGGATACAATTAAACGTATGAACAATTCAAGTTCTGGAATATGGGCAATTAAGATGGAACTTCGCCGTCTTGCATTACAAAATCTTGCAAGTACAAAATCTTTGTACCTGCCTTCATTTCTCAATTGAAAATTCAAATAAGTCAGTTTTGAGTTTTGATTAAACTATCACAGATTTATTTACAAAAACTAAACATAAGAAAAGATTTTGGTTAATGCAGATATAATATTAGAATTCGAATGGAAATCTCCATTTTCCAGAATATTTCAACAAAATATTCTGGATAAGGGAGAATTAATCATCATTTTCCAGAATTTCAGTTGGAATTTTACTAACACCGAGTAAACATTTAAAATAATTTACTTATTACTTGTGTGAAAAGTTGAATCAGCAGTTTTAATTTTTTTTTTTTTTTTTTTTAATTTTGTGATGTGAAAAGTAAGTGAAATCGTGATGTTCAAGGCTGGGCTAAATCAGCAGACAGCGCGGATGTCCGCAAGCGATTTGTCACCGAACGTCACGACCTCAATTTTAATAAAAGTGGAAATGTGCAGCATAGTCCAAAGCGACAACAAATTTTAAATGCTCAAAAAATTGCTTTAACACGCAATTTAAACCAAAATGAACTAGAAATTAATTTAAATAACTTTGGTGTGTTGAACCATAAAGAAAATAAAAGTGCATCGTTGACAAATATTGACGATAATATAAACAATGAAAGTGCATTGACAACAAATGAAAAAAATGTACAGTGAAGTAGGTCAGTGTTTAGTACAAACGGGGATTGACCGTTATGTTACTGTCCGATCAAAGCGAAGGAGAAGCCCTAGATCAGCGGCCAGTGCAAGCGCGAACAAATTCACTAAGTCAGCCACCGTTGAATTAACACATGGCAATAGGTATTCTTGCTTGGTTGTTGAAGATCCGCCGTCCGAAAAAACTCCAAAAATTGAAAAGCCGCCACCAATCATTTGAGGGAAGAATCAAATAGAGAACTTGCAAAAACAATCGAATTTATTACGGAAGGTGCATTTTATATTTCCGTTATCAAAAGAGGAGTTATGAAAGAAACAAAAATTCAACCGCTCAATATTGATGCTTACAGAGCGTTAATCAAGCATTTTGATCAAGTTGGTAAACATTACTACACGTACTAACTAAAGAGCCAAAAAGGATTAGTTGTAGTATTGAAAGGAATAGAGAGCTATGTAGATGCAAACGAAATTCAAGCTGCCCTCGCTGAGAAAAATTTCCAATGCAAATCTATTACCAATATTATTAATTGGGAGAAGGCGCCGCAGCCGTTGTTCCGCCTGGAATTAGAACAAGATAATAAAAAGGTCAAAGGCAAACATGCAATATATGACTTAAAATATCTACTGCACAGAAGGGTTACCATCGAAGAACCCAGGAAAAGAAATGGGCCGGTACAGTGTGTTAAGTGCCAAGAATATGGACACACTAGAGCATATTGCACTTTGAACGATATTTGTGTTATATGTTGTGAACTCCATAACGCAAAGGTTTGCAATAAAACCAAAACGGAAGCATCAGTGAGAAAATGCAGCAACTGCAATGGAAATTATAGAGCCAATTATAGAGGGTGCCCAATTTATCTTGAATTGAAAAGAAATTGTAAACCCAAACGCTCAAAATGGAAATCAGTACGCAACTGTCAACGGTAGTGTGCACCAAGGGGTTTCATATGCGATTGTTCTTAAAGGTACGGCTCCTAAAGTGCAAGCAAGTGAAGATAGAAATATGATGCAAAGCCTCATGGCGATGATGGAGAGAACCATGGATCTAATGATGCAGAATACGAACACGCTGATGCAGATAGTCTTAAAAAGTCAAAAATGACCATCATCAAAATAGCTATATGGAATGCAAACGGCCTAGCACAACATAAAGCGGAGGTTCAAGCATTCCTCACTGAGCACAATATTGACATAATGTTAATATCCGAAACACGCTTCACCAAAAATAGCTATTTCAAAATTAATGGGTACTCTGGGCACAGCTGTATTGATTAAAAGAAGATTAAAGCACTATGAACTTACGAAATATGAGAAAGAACATATACAATCAACTAGGGTCTGTCTTCAGGAGTGGTCTGGAAACTGTGTCATATCGGAAGTGTACTGTCCTCCAAAACATCTATAAAAAAACTTCAGTTCTTGGATTATTTCAGCCAGCTGGGTAATAAATTTCTTGTGGGAGGTGATTACAACGCCAAACATACTCATTGGGGTTCCAGATTAACATCGCCGAAAGGCAAACAACTTTATCAAGCTATAGAGGAACAGTCCCTGGATTATTTATCTGCCGGTAATCCAACTTACTGGCCGGCGGATAAAAAGAAAATTCCTGATTTAATCGACTTTTGTGTAACTAACGGCATTCCACGTACATATGCTAAGGCCACCCATTGTTATGGTCTGTCTTCTGATCACTCACCGGTAATAGTAACAGTGAGTACCGATGTCTTAAGTAACGAAATACCCAACCGCCTTACAAACAAGCAAACTAATTGGGACCAATATAGGAGGCTAGTCGAACAAAATTGTTTACTTAATATTCCTCTGACCACACCAGCTGATATTGATGCGAGTAGTGTAAAAGCGTATGTCCTGGAACACCCCAAATGGGGTGGATTTTTATATGTAAATTACAACAACACAAACGATTACATATGTTTTTTTATATGAAGATTACAGTAGAACCACGATAATTAAATCTCTATATAAAATGTAAACGTAAGTATATAATTTTATTAAAAATCCGTTGTTCAACTGTACATTAACTGTACAATATTTTTTTAAGACATTTTGTTAGATGGCAGCACAGTCATAAACTTTAAGCTTTGAACTTTTTAATATTAATTAACTTTTCGATAGATGGTGCACATTTCTTACAGTTTTATTATCAACCACGATAACTAAAACTCTATATAAATGTATCTAAAATCAGGTATTCAACTGTAAATTATTATTATTTTCCAACTTTATCTGTAGATGTCACTTTAAAAGCTTATTTTATGTACATGGTTTGTAACTTGGTTCAATATACAGTTTTATTATCAACCACGATAACTAAAACTCTATATGAATTTATCCAAAATCAAGTATTCAACTGTATATTGTTATTTTTTAAAACTTTATCTGTAGATGTCACATTTCAAAGTTTATGTATATTCTGTAAACATGGTTTGTAACTTAGACGAATAATATTTATTTTTTAATTGAAATTGGATACTACAAAGTTATAATAATATTTTATAATTTTACCTTGACATTGAAAAAAAACTAGTTCAACGTACAATAAATAAAAACTGTAAAATGTAATCAGCATAAAGTAAGAAAAGAAGATAAGAAAAAAAAATTGCATAATTGAAATTGGATAGTACGTTATATGTATTAATATTTTATAATTTAACCTTGGCTTTGAAATCTTGATCATAATTTTTTTATTTTATCAACTTTATCTGTATATCATCTTTTTTTTTGACGAAAGTAAAATTATGTTCTATTAAAAAGTTATAAAAGGGTACGCATTTATTGTATAATACATTAGAATAATGTATATTGTTAGACCGTTTACAATGATGGTTGCGGGACCATCAGGGTGTGGAAAAACTACTTTCGTTATAAATTTATTAAAACATTTGAATGATGGTAGAAAAGTAAATAAAATTGTATGGTGTAATGGAAACTCAAAAGCGATACCACAAGATATCTATGAAA